>CM008282.1:10263220-10339134 GCA_002319775.1 Fagopyrum tataricum
TTTCTGGTGAAGATCCGCAGGCGGCGGCCCAGAGTCACCGCAAGGCGGTGACACTGGATCTTCGGCTTCACAAGGCCGCAGGCAAGGGCGATGGGGCGCCGTCTTCGCTTCTTCAGGATGGGTCACCGCAGGGGCGGCCAGAGATGGCCGCGGGGCGGTGACATGTCTCTTCTTGGGCGCGGGCGAAGGCGCTGGCTGCGCTTCGGCGTGGGTCTTCAGGGTTGTCACCGCAGGGGCGGCCAGAGGCGGCCGCGGGTGGCGGTGACAAAACTTCTCTCGGGCAGGTGATGCCGCTGGCTGCAGCACTCGGCAGGGTGCCACCGCAGGGGTGGTGACATTTTCTCCGCGGGGGCGGTGTGGCACCAGAAACTTGTCTTTCGACGCTTTACTTCAACTCCTAAGTGTTGCTAACACCTTGTTTTGCTTCATTTAAACTCTTTGATCTGGATCAAAGCATTAACAACATAATATGACTCAAAAACATAAAAAGGACTCTAAAAACTACCTAAATTGATAGTGATTCCATCACCTATCACTCTACCTCGCCTAACTGCAGATAAGGCTCTAGTATGAACCATCTGCAGAAGACGTAAACCTAACTTAGAAGGCTATATACGCCATATGTATAGATATATATCAAATCAATCACAACAGAAATATATATATAATATATATATATATATAATATATATATATATATACTATCGAGATCTTCAGAGGGGCGATGGCTCACGTACACGATATCCCAAAACATTTGTACTCATTTCAAAACCAAAACCTTTTGAAAAGTCAGACCCATTTCGGGTTCTGTTTATTTATCTATTCGAACTTTATTGCAGATTACTAGTGCCATTGTTGTCAACCTGGCCTCTGATACCAACTTTGTAACACCCCAAATCCGTAGGACTCGAGGTGCTACTGGGTTAAGATCTCACAATGGATCTTGACCCTAGCCTGACAACAAATTCACTGAATCTTACAACAAGGCACCAATAGATTAAAACAAAACATAAAACTGATATATATATATATATATATATATATATATATATATATATATATATATATATATATATATATATATATATATATCAAAAGGATGATACATAGTACTGCTGAGTACAAAGTCGAACAGAAATCCGTAAAATAATAATAACCCAAAAACCCACGATATCGCCCAGTGTACGGAACCCTTAGCAGATCACCCCTCTGGATCACTCTGCAGCTCTCCTAACCTGCAAAGGATCTACAACACGGTATAAAACCGTTAGTTAACCATACACATATATATATAGAGATGCAAGAGCACAAACACACGTCAGAAATACTAAACACCTCATCATGATATCACACATTTACCCGGTTTATTATCTTTAACAAGTCGAATAACTCAATCGTATAAATAGATGTATATGAAGATATGTGACACGAGGAATATAATCCTCGCCTCTGAGTGCTCTAGCCAGCTGGAGTAGTATCAGCACACCTCCCGTGTACCCTATGGGAGTGGTGAGGGTCCTTCCCATATACTAGGTCTTGCCTGACTACAGAGAACCTCCCAAACTCCACTACGGGATGAAAGGGAAAGGTTATCACGGCCACTACAATGGGCGGTCAATATAATATAAGTCGGTAATGAACCATATTGCATGCTATAAAGCATATAACAAACACCACTCAAGCATACATCCAATATAAGGATAGTAGCTAAGTAAGTCCTATGGACTTACCTCAATCTCAGAAGTCGTATCACTACAATCAGCTCTCACTCAGGTCCACTCCAAATTGGAGGACAACACGGCCTATACAAGGCATACATACATATATCAAACTCCTATCACACAAACGGGTCACACCTAGATCCAAGGGATCCATAAGGATCATATCCAACTCGTAAACCTCAAGGCCGTAACCGGCATATCTATATCGTACTCATCATAAACCGATACCTAGCATGGTACTAGTTCCCTCATACTAGGAAAGGAGAGGAGCTACCCAACTATGGGTAGTCCCGGGACAAGACACACCTGCGTGATCAAGGGACGCAGGAGCGGAATAGGTAACCCGCAGACGCGGTGACACGGGACGCAGGCAACGCAGGCAAGGCGTTGGCGCTGGCGCAGGCGCTGCGACACGTCTTCCGCAGTGGCGGCGGCTTCTAGGCGCGGGGGCGGCCTCTGTGCAGGACGTAAACCCGCGGCTTCTCTTCGGCTCTTCACGTGATCAAATCACGTCTTCTCTCCATCAGAATCACACACATGCCATAACATACACATTCCAACATCATCCTATGTCCAAACATCTAATCCTAAGCTAAGGAGATGGAAACAAAGAAGAAGAGAAGAAGAAGAAGCAAGAACTCACCACTACTAAAGATCCTAGGTTGCAGGGAGAGGTCATACACATAAGTAGCTGGCTTCCAAGCTCAGCATACACATCACTAGCATCATCAACAACCACAAAGCACAACTTTCAAGCAAAACTCCAAGGAGAACAAGAATAAGATCAAAATAAGGGATGAAGAAGCAAGAAGGACGTAGGAACATAGGAAAAGAAGTGAAGAAGAACCCTTGATCAGCCAAGGGAAAAGAAGAAGTAAGGGAAAGGTAAAGCACGGGTCAAAGAAGTCAACAAAACCGGCTGCAGCCGCCGGAAACCGCAGGGGCGGTTCCCTGAGCTGCAGGGGCGGAAACCCGCAGGAGCGACAGTCCTGCCCGCGGGTGCGGAAAGGCCAATCTCGGTCAAAGCCAACCTCGGCTAAGGTCTAATCTCGGTCCGAAAGAATAGGGCTCTCACAGCCGGATATAGTCACGAAACTCTGGTCCTCCCATGGAGACATAATCCGAGTCATCTGACTGAACTCGCTGTGGACCCTGTCTCCCAACTACGCCTGTTACACCCCAAATCTAAGAGATCCCATGCAGTTACACAGGTGCCAGCTGCACCGACACCTGCCGCTGAGATTGCTCGAGCTACAGAGGAGCATAGAGGGCATCGACCAGACACTTGGTTGAAGGCTTTCCATCAGATGGGAGTACCCCCTTTCACTGGGAAGGTGGGGTTAGAGGTGGAGCTCTAGATAGGACATGTAGACTCCGCTCTGGAGTCTTTTAGATGTCCAATTGACAGACATATTGAGTTGGTGCAGACCTTGTTCAGAGATTGGGCACAGCACTGGTGGAGGTTTGTACGAGTACAGGTTACTAGTTATGAGCAGATGAGGACTCTGATCCGAGAGCGTTTCTGCCCTGCCTCGTTGAGGAGGGAGAAACTGCGAGACTTTGTTGAGGCTGGGTTCGAGGATGTACCGGTCTCAGAGGCCATCAGGAGATTTCAGGAGGAGCTGGCATTGTTGGGTCCAGCTGCACCTTCTGCAGATCAGCATGTGTATTTGTTTTCCTGACGTTTGAGGGATACTACCCGTACCTATATGGCGGGTTTCCACTGTGAGTCTCTGATGGACTATTAGGACCGGGCTTCTGATTATGAGAGAGAGAGAGCTAGCCAGAGGAGAGCTTCTCAGACCGGAGGGTCTGAGAAGAGACATCGGACTGAGCAAACTAGTGGTACTGGTGGAGCTGCTAGTTCAGGGCGAGGCCAGAGTCGCCAGAGTCATCCTTCATCTGCACCGGGTACAGATAAGGGAGTGCAGTGCTTCAACTGCAGTGAGTATGGGCATATGAGATCAGAGTGTACGAGGCAGCCAGTGACCTGCTTCACTTGTGGCAGACCTGGTCATAGAGCTACCTTCTGTAGACGAGGGAGAGCTTCGTCTCAGCAGGGTTCTTCCCCTGCTAGTGTAGCGGGAGGTGGGCAGAGGCCACCTCAGCAGCAGCAGATACAGGGACAACAGAGAGTCCCAGATCGCCCTACGACTCAGGGATATGCTCTTGGGCCAAGTAGAGGCAGAGGCCGTGGTGGGGGCACCACTGATACCCGAGGCCCACAGGGCCGAGTTTTTGAGTTGAGGCGTGCAGAGGAGCCAGCTCCACCTACTGCTACAGGTACCATTCTAGATTCATGGTTTACCTGCTAGAGTTTTATTTGATACGGGTGCTACGCATTCTTTTATTTCTGATGCTTGTGTAGAGCGTCTTGGTTTAGATACAGTTGAGGGGATACCCTTTAGTATAGGGTTACCCGATGGTAGTAGGGTCAGAGGTACCCATGAGATTCGTGACTGTCCCATTTCTGTAGGGACCCGTGTTTTACTAGTTGATTTCTTTGTCATGCTGTTAGAGCATGAGGAAGTTATACTAGGTATGGATTGGATGGATAGACATTCTGCGGTCTTAGATGTAGGTAGGAGGACTGTTACCCTCTCTACCGAGTTAGGTCAGATAGAGGTTTTCCGAGGTTGGGACCTTGGAAAATCTGGCATGGTTATTAGTGTTATACGGGCAGCGAGACTGATTGCACAGGGTTGTGATGCTTTCTGGTGTTATGCCATGAAGGAGGGGGAGAGTCCAGCTGTAGAGGATATCCTAGTTGTTTGTGAGTTCACGGTTGTTTTTGCCGAGCCGTCCAGTTTGCCGCCTCAGAGGAGTGTGGATTTTGGTATTGAGTTAGAGCCTGGTACGAGACTGATCTCGAAGGCCCCATACCGGATGGCGCTTGTTGAGATGCTAGAGCTGAAGAAGCAACTCGAGAGGAGTTGGCTGAGAAGGGCTTCATTCGCCCTAGCGTGTCCCCATGGGGAGCACCTGTCCTCTTCGTATGGAAGAAGGACGGATCGTTGAGACTGTATATTGATCACTTGAAGAGTGAAAGAAGACTCGCGGGGCTACGTTCTGCACTGTCGCCGCCCCCGCGCCTGGAAGCCGCCGCCCCTGCGGAAGCCGTGCCGCAGCGCCTGCACCAGCGCCTGCGCCGTGCATGCGTTTACCTACAGCCTTGTCACCGCGCCCGCGGCTGAGTTCCGCCGCGCCTGCGGGTTGCTTGCTCCGCCCCTACGTCCCTTGTGTCACGCAGGTGCGTCTTGTCCCGGATCTACCTAATGTTAGGTAGATCCTTTCCTTTCCTAGTATGAGCGGTAGTAGCATGCTAGGTAGTGGATGTTGTTGAGTATGATATAGATATGACGGTTACGGCTTTGAGGTTTACGAGTTGGATATGATCCTTATGGATCCCTTGGGTCTAGGTGTGACCCTTTGTGTGATAGGAGTTTGATATATATATGTATGCCTTGTATAGGCCGTGTTATCCTCCAGTTTGGAGTGGAATGAGTTGAGGGTTGATCCAGTTGAGACGACTACGAGGTTGAGGTAAGTCCGTGGGACTTACTTAGTTGACATTCCTTTACAGGATGTGTGCATGAGTGGTGTTTGTTATATGCTTTATAGCATGCGTTATGATGGTCACCGACCTAAGATATATTGTTTGCCCATTGTAGGGCCGTGATAACTTGCCCTTTCATCCCGCTGGGAGTCTAGGAGGTTCTCTGTAGGCACGCCAGACCTGGTAAACGGTTCGGGCACTCTCCATTCCCTTAGGGTACACGGGGAGGTGTTCCAGGCACCATTCCAGCTAGCTATTGGACCCATAGGCGAGGATTATATATTCCTCGTGTCACATATGTTTATATGGATATATATATATACGAGTTGATTGCTGGACTTTATAAAGATAATGAACCGGGTAAATGTGTGATATCATTTTCATGTGTTTAGTATCATTTGATGTGTGTTTGTGCTCTGCATCTCTTATATATGTGTATGGTTAGCTAACGGTTTTACACCGTGTTGTAGATACTTTGCAGGATAGGAGAGCTGCAGAGTGATCTAGAGTGGGTGATCCGCTGAGGGCTCCGTACACTGGGCGTTATCGGGGATATGGGTTCTTTTGTTGTACAATGTGGTTTTATTTGTACTCAGCGGTACATTGTATTACCTTTTGGTTATATATATATATATATATATATATATATATATATATATATATATATCAGTTTCATGTTTTGTTTTAATCTATTGGTGCCTTGTTGTAAGATTAGTGAAATTGCTGTCAGGCTAGGGTCAGGATCCATTGTGAGATCATAGCCCAGTAGCACTCCGAGTCCTATAGATTTGGGGTGTTACAACGCCGTTCCCAGTCTCAGGAACGACACTCTCAGCAATGTCCTCGTGAACCTCTTCCACTGCACGTGGATCAACAACGGAAATCCTACCCCGTCCTCTACCTAGAGGAGGTCTACCTCTACCTCGTCCAATTGTAGGTAAGGCTCTAGTATGAACCATCTGCAGAGGACGTAAACCTAACTCAGAAGGTTATATATATGCCGTATGTATATATCAAATCAATCACAACAGAATATCTATATATATACTGTCGAGATCTTCAGAGGGGCGATGGCTCACGTACACGATATCCCAAAACATTTTGTACTCATTTCAAAACCAAAACCTTTTGAAAAGTCAGACCCCTTTTCGGATTTTGTTTATTTATCTATTCGAACTTTATTGCAGATTACTAGTGCCATTGTTGTCAACCTGGCCTCTGATACCAACTTTGTAACACCCCAAATCCGTAGGACTCGAGGTGCTACTGGGCTAGGATCTCATAATGGATCCTGACCCTAGCCTGACAACAAGTTCACTGAATCTTACAACAAAGCACCGATAGTTTAAATACAAAATGTAAAACTGATATATAGATCTCAAAAGGTAGTACATAAGTACCGTTGAGTACAAAAGAAACATATATCTGTACATCAAATATCCCATATCCCACGATAAAAATCCCAGTGTACTGAGCCCTCAGCGGATTACCCATCTGGATCACTCTGCAGCTCTCCTAACCTGTAAAGGATCTACAACACGGTATAAAACCGTTAGCTAACCATACACATATATATAGAGATGCAAGAGCACAAACACACATAAGGAAACATAACACATCATCATGCTTTCATACATTTACCCGGTTCATTATCTTTAATAAGTCCAGTCACTCAATCGTATAAATATATATGTGAATATGAATATATGTGACACGAGGAATATAACCCTCGCCTCTCGGTGCTACTGCCAGCTGGAGTGGTCAACCGGCACTACTCCTCCGTGTACCCTAAGGGAGTGGAGACAGTGCCCGTTCCGTGCACTAGATCTGGACGTTCCGCAGAGAACCTCCCAATCTCCCAGTGGGATGACGGGGCTAGGTTGTCACGGCCCTATTGTAACGCCCCGGATTTGGAACTCGAGGTGTCACTAGGATGTGGGCCACACAGTGGGTCCACCAGATTTAGTCTGACAACCATCTCACTATAGGACCTTCCAACAAGAGCACGACGAAATAGAAAAATACATCCGACCTTTAATTTACGAAATTGTTTAAATAAAACAAAATTAAAACCATGCAAAACTAAAAGATAAAACCCGGACAACCTTCAACGACATAAACCATCAACACAACCAAGCCCATGATCCAACAACCTTCCCAAAATCTAAGGCACACATGAGTCCGGTTGTACATCATCTCCCCAAATTGTAGTATTCCATGCAAGTATAGTACTTGAATAAGTCCTAAAACAACAAATAATAAAACAATTAGCTAACGTTCCAAGAATGGAGTCTAAGCTCCAGAATCAGATTAAATCCGTACGTATCATGTAAGGGACACAAAAATCAAGTTATCCAATATAACATAAATATAAGTATATAATTCGGAAATATGAACCAAAGTGAGAAAACCAAACGAAAGAGAAGACAAACTAGGCAAGAGCAAAACCTTAATAATATTAAAACATATAAAACTCCAATCTATATCAAAAGGGAAGAAGACAAGGTATACTATTACTTACCATAACCCTAGCATTAACCCTATCCAATTAACAACTCTCATCACTCTTGACTATACTTATCGCTGCTCGTAGATAACAACCAACCTTTCTCTACACTCATCATTGCTCTACTTTTTGTCCATACAAAATACAACATATCGCATCACTGTAAATCAATCAGCATTCGGTTTCTTGAGGCGTAACTGTCAGTGCATAACATAACCAATTAGCCTCGTCCAATATATCATGTAACCATATGTCGCAATCCAACATCATGAGGTGTAACTGTCAGTGCGTAACATAACCAATTACCCTCTAGGCGTAACTGTCAGTGCGTAACATAACCAATTAGCCTCGTCCAATATATCATGTAACCATCTGTCGCAATCCAGCATCATGAGGTGTAACTGTCAGTGCGTAACATAACCAATTACCCTCTAGGCGTAACTGTCAATGCGTAACATAACCAATTACCTTATTCTCAACACAACTCACAAAAGCAGTCACTACTCGGTCTGTCACAATCTCAATCATACTCAGTCTGTCAGAAATCTCAATCAACACTTTACCCGTTCTAATCTCAACTATAACCATATCCATTGCAGTCTCATCCATAATTCTATATGTTAGATACTCACTCTTGTCAACGCATCACAACCATAACTCTCAACTACTCACACTAACAACAAGTGTTATCTAACTCCCTAAAGGTAATAAGTCACACACAAATTATAATAAACATTTACAATATTAAAGATAGATTATAAAAATAAAATAAGTCCTACTTACAATTAACGACAAACTTAACCTGAAACAGAACGGCAGCTAAGTAAGTCAATATGACTCACCTTATAATGACAGATTCCACAATCACCGTGATAAATATCCAACACAAGTCATCGACATAAAATACCTAATAATGATACAAATCATGTAACATATCATCAATCAACTCAAACAATATAAATAATCTATAACCAAGTCCTAGATAGATAGATTCCAAATAAGGTTTAGGAAACCTTACATGTCGACGGTCAAATATCGCGTGTCGATGTTAAATCAAGTCTCTCTTCGTATCCAAAAGGGCCTCCAAAGTATAAGACACCTAAACAAACCAACTACACAAGTTTTAGCTCCATTTACTAAAACTTGGTCCCTAATTGTAATTATAAAAATATCGGCCATTTCCCAAAAATTATAAATAAAAAACTTGGGTCAAATCTTGTAATTAACCAAATTGGGATAATTTGTGAATTTACAACAGTCTGGGCCCTCTCAGTAAATAGAATTCTAGGCAAATTTCTTTAATTATTCATTCGGGGCAATTTCTGCAAATTCCAAAAGTTGGGTCATAAACGTAATTAAGAAACATGGGAGCTATTTTGTAATTACCCTAAATTTTGGAAAACCCGACTAGGGTTTCTCGGTGAGGCTGGCGGCCGCGCATCGCCCTGCGGCGCATCGTCTTCTCGGGCGATTGACGGCAGGCGTGTTGGCTTCCTGCGTGGCATTTCCGGCGAGACTCGAGCAGGTAGCGGCACGCGGCAGTCGGGGGAGGTGGTAGTGGCGGCAGCGACAGGAGTCTTGGCAGCGAGTTCTTGAAGACTCGTTGCAGATCCCGTCCGGCTAGAGCACGCGAAGACCAGCTCGGTCCCGTCTCCAGTCGACTCTGCAAAGGGCGTCGGTCTCTCCCGGTGGCGACGATCCGAGCGGCGCTTGAGCGGATCTGATCTGCTCGGCCGATCTGTTTCAGCAGACTAAGTGGTGGACTTCGGTGACGCTCGGCCATGAAGATCCAGTGTAGACGGGGTTCGGGGTTGCGAATGGAGGCGAGCAGGTTTGGCTCGGTGGTGGCGTTGGCTTCTCCGGCCAGACTAGACGTGAGTGACAACCACGGTGGCGGCGAATATGGGAGATTGGTGCACGATGTCGACAGATCTGGGTGACTGGAGCACGGTGGCGGCAGATCTGGGTGGTGTCGGGACTGGTAGGGCGGTTCTCTTGAGGTGGCGGCGAGCTCGGAGCCTCCTACGGCCGGTGACGGTGAATAGTATAGAATCCGGAAGAGAGTTATGCTAGACCCCGTGGACTGTTATGAAGCTTTGGACTGTGAGCATGATAGATGCTAGGATGAGGTTCTAGATTGGGAATCAAATGATCTTACGTAGATCATTTGTGTAGAAGTCCTAGGCTTCTCGAGTTGAGCGAGTTTTGATCGATATCTTGCTATGAGTAGGTTTTGTGTTCTTCCCGAGGGAAGCAGGAGCGTTTGTGAGTTAGCGTTGGGACGAGGTAAGTCCCCGTACTTACTTAGCGAGTATTTTACGTATTATCATGATGCGTGTTGGGTGGTGTTTGTTTAAATATATGTTATAATTATGAAACCGGTAAATAGGACCACCGACCATGTAATATTGTTTGGCCCAAGTGTATGATAACGGGCGGTGACAATACTGCCTAGCCCAGCATGGGTCTAGGGGATTCTCGGCGACTTGCCCGGCGGGTTAGATGGACGGAGGCATCCGTGCCATTCTTTGCCGTTGGGGGGGACCGAGGCGAGACCGCAGTGGTTCTCGTGTCACAACCATAAGTTGAACTAGAACGGGATATGAGATAATAAATAAAGATAATAAACCGGACTTGCGTGATTTATGTTTGTGATCCTTATGTGTGTTTGTGCCTTTCCCATTATTCTAATGCTTAGAATGCTAGCTAACGGTTTTAAACCGTACATGTAGATGTTTTGCAGGTTAGGGACGCCGCCGAGTAAGGTGGAGGAGTGGACAGCCGGGGTCCTCGTACATCTTAAGATGGGGTTATTTTGAGTAATGGTTTATGTTATGGAGGCTTTCGGATTTTAGTTTTGTACCGTATTACGTTGTTTTGAGGACTCGGCTGAGTTTCCCAGTTGTACTTTACATTTCGTTTCCGCATACATGAAAAACGTATTTAAGTTTTCGCCTTTATTCTGTGCTATTGTTGAAAGGTCCAGTGAACTTGTTGTCAGGCTAAGGGTCGGGACCCATTGTGCTGTCTCACCCGTAGCGCCCCGAGTCCCGCGGATTTGGGGTGTTACAAAAAAGGTATCAGAGTCCTAGGTTGACAACAATGACACTCGCAATCTTTTATAAAGGCCGGAATGAGGTATAAACAGAACCCCCACGGGTTCTGACTTTTCGTTTTCAAAATCATATGCATGAGTCGGGATTGGGGTAGAATGTACGGGACCACCGCTCCTTCCGCAAACCTCGACGACATATATCGTGGATTCAGAAGTATGTATAAATTATTATATAGTTATATCTAGTATATGACCTTAGGGTAATTGTGGAAATTGTATGTATCTAGATACTATGTGACCTTAGGATGTTTGGGCTTGCATGCCTTGGATGTGTTTATTATCATGTGACCTTATGCTTTTAGAAGTTATTATATCGGATTATAAGTAGTATCGACGCATTTGTATAAACAACTTCTAAAATCAGATGGCATGCACGAGAGCCACGACATATGTGGGACCCGCTAGGGGTTTACCGCCACTTCCCCCTACCGCCCCGAGAGGACGGGGACGAGTAGGAAGACCTCCCGGCGCGAGAGGTAGAGGACGGGGACGTGTTCCCCATGTGGACCCACCCGCTGTGGGTGCACCAGCAGTAGAGGCCATAGCTGAGGAGGTAGCAGAGAGCATCGTTCCCGAGGCTCGGGACAAGACAGTTGTGAGATCAGAGGCGCGAGATTCCCCATCTAGCAGGACCGAGGGAGCGTCTGTGGGAGCTACCGTATTTGCCGACTATGTACGACGGGTCGAGGAGGCCTTTAGGAAAGGGGCACCTCCTCCCGCACCACCGGTGCCTGCACCTGCACCCGCACCGGCGAGATCAGCTGAGGTCACACAGAGGGTGACCCAGGTGCGTGCTTCCCCCGAGATAGTTGCACCTGCAGCAGTTGCGCCAGAGCCAATTGCAGAGGTTGCTCGTCCTGGAGACGAGTTGAGGTCCCCGAGACCTGATTCCTGGTTGAAGGCTTTCAACCAACAGCATGTACCCTACTTCGACGGGAAGGTAGGGCTGGAGGTTGAGCACTGGATTGGGCACGTGGAGTCAGCGCTAGAGGCGATCCGTTTCCCTGAGGAGAGACAGGTCGAGATAGTCCAGACCTTGTTCCGTGAGCAGGCCCATTTCAGGTGGAGGACAGTTAGAGCCGGTGTGACCCGGATGGAGCAGCTATTGAGCCTCGTGAGGGAGACTTTTTGCCCAGCTTCACTGAGGAGCGACAGAGTTCAGGACTTCCTCGAGGCAGGATTCGAGGATGTCCCCGTTATAGAGGCGATCAGACGATTCCGGGCGGAGCTAGCCTTGCTGGGACCTTCCGCACCTCCAGCGGACCAGCATGTCTACCTCTTTTCCCAGAGACTGAGGGAGTCCACCCGCGCTTACCTTGCGGGATTCCGTTGTACATCCTTGGCGGAGTACTAGGACAAAGCTTCATCTTATGAGAGAGACCGCACCGGACATAGGAGGGTGACACAGTCCGGAGGACCGGACAAGAGGCAGAGGACCGCCGCATCTGGTTCAGGGGCAGGAGTATGAGGATAGGGGCATAGCTAGGCCCAGGGACGATCAGGTCCTCAGACTCAGAGACAGGCCTCAGATGGGGGACGTCAGTGCTACAGCTGTGGAGGATTCGGACATATGAGGGATACATGTAGGAAGCCACCTGTGGCTTGTTTCACTTGTGGCCAGATGGGCCACCGAGCAGCTTTTTGCCGTCAGGGCAAATCCCAGTCACAACAGGGTTCTTCGCCTGCTGGCAGAGGAGGAGGCAGTCAGAGACCTCCCCAGTATTAGTCACAGGGCTCTCAACAGAGGAGCCAGGATCAGGGACAGGGTCAGACTCGTACACAGGGATCACCCCGGGACAGGGCCGAGGCAGAGGCCGTGGTGGAGGTACACAGGAGACCAGAGGCACTCAGGCCAGAGTATTCGAGTTGAGGAGTGCAGTTGACCCTCCAGTGCCGGCAGCCCCAGGTACTATTCAGATTCACGGTTTTTCGGTCCGAGTTTTATTTGATACGGGTGCTACACACTCGTTTATATCCGATGATTGTGTAGCTAGGTTGTCCTTACCTACGATAGAGGGGAGACCCTTCACTATAGGGTTACCCGATGGAGGTAGGGTTAGTGGTACCCGAGAGGTACGCGGTTGCCCCATTCGGTTGGAAAACCGAGATTGGTTAGCCGACTTCTTTGTCATGCACTTAGTGCATAAAGAAATAATCTCGGGTATGAATTGGATGGACCGCCATCATGCCGTTTTGGACATCAGCCGGAGGACCGTGACGATTTCCACAGAGACGGGGCAGGAGGTGATTTTCCAAGGTTGGGACCTCGGGAAAGCCGGTACAGTCATTAGCGCCGTTCGAGCCGCTAGACTTATCAGGCAGGGATGTGAGGCCTTCTGGTGTTATGCCATGAAGGAGGAGGAGAAGGGACCATCACTGGAGGAGATTCCAGTGGCTTGTGAGTTTGAGGATGTTTTCGGGGAGCCACCCGGGCTACCTCCGCAGAGGAGCGTAGATTTTGCTATTGAGTTGGAGCCCGGCACGAGGCCGATCTCCAAAGCTCCATACCGCATGGCGCCGATCGAGATGCTGGAGCTGAAGAAGCAGCTCGAGGAGTTGGCCGAGAGAGGTTTCATACGCCCGAGCGTTTCCGTTTGGGGTGCACCGGTCCTCTTCGTTAAGAAGAAGGACGGATCCTTGAGGCTATTCATCGATTACAAAGAGTTGAACAAAGTCACCATCAAGAACAAGTACCCGTTACCGCGCATTGATGATTTGTTGGACCAGTTGCAGGGAGCTTCCGTATTTTCTCGTATTGATTTGAGGTCGGGATATCACCAGATGAGGGTGAGAGAGGAAGACATTCAAAAGACGGCATTCAGGACGAGATACGGCCACTATGAGTTTGTCGTGATGCCATTCGGGCACACGAATGCACCTGCCGTCTTCATGGAGTTGATGAACGGCGTCTTCATCGACTTCTTGGACCAGTTCGTAGTAGTATTCATTGACGATATCTTGGTCTACTCCCGGAGTAGGGAGGAGCACGAGGGACACTTGAGGACGGTACTTCGAGTCCTCCAGGATAGAGAGCTTTACGCTAAGCTCTCTAAGTGTGAGTTTTGGATGTCCGAGGTGGCATTTTGGGACATATCGTTTCCGCCGAGGGTGTCATGGTCGACCCGGCGAAGATAGAGTCTGTTTCTTCATGGTCACCTCCTAGGACGGTCAGGGAGGTGCGCAGCTTCTTGGGATTAGCAGGGTACTACCGCCGCTTCGTTGAGGGATTCTCCGTGATTGCACGACCGCTCACTTCCTTGCTGAGGAAGTCTACCAGATTCGTCTGGTCCGAGCCTTGCCAGCGCAGCTTTGAGGAGCTGAAGAGGAGATTGACGTCCGCTCCTGTGTTAGCCCAGCCTGAGGGCGTAGAGGATTTTGTGGTTTATAGTGACGCCTCCAAGCTAGGCTTGGGGTGCGTGTTGATGTAGAGGGGTAGGGTTATTGCGTACGCTTCTCGGCAGCTGAAGCCGTACGAGGAGAACTATCCTACCCATGATCTCGAGTTAGCGGCAGTGATCCATGCTCTGAAGATCTGGTGACACTACTTGTACGGGACTACCTGCCAGATCTTCACAGACCATAAGAGTCTGAAGTACATATTCACTCAGCGGGAGTTGAATAACCGCCAGAGGAGATGGTTGGAGCTCATTAAGGACTTCGATTTACAGATTTTATATCATCCCGGGAAGGCGAACGTAGTTGCCGATGCTTTGAGTAGGAGGACACCTCGAGAGGAGGCGATAGCCCGGCTTACGGTTCAGCCTCAGCTGCAGAGGGATTTGATGGGTTTTCAGTTGGATATCCGGCTCCCGGGTACGGACTGCCGCTTGACCGAGTTAGAGGTACTGCCTGATTTGTCCGGTAAGATCCTGCAGAAGCAGGAGGGCTGCCCCGTTATGATGAGGATCCAGGACAGGATGTCCCGAGGAGAGGCACCGCACTTTGTCGTAGGAGCAGATGGACTCTTGAGACGCCAGGGGCGTATTTGCGTACCATCAGATCCGGAGCTGAGAGAGCGGATCTTGCATGAGGCCCATTCCACACCTTACTCCGTGCACCCAGGCGCGAGTAAGATGTACCAGGACCTTAGGAGATCTTATTGGTGGGGGGGCTCAAGCCCGATGTTGCTAGATTTGTGGCCCGATGCGCGACCTGCCAACAGGTCAAGATTGACCACCAGAGACCCGGAGGAGAGCTTCACCCACTGCCAGTGCCGCAGTGGAAGTGGGAGGATATATATATGGACTTCGTGACAGGTCTGAGACCGAGTAGGAGCTTTGACGCGATATGGGTGGTAGTAGATCGGCTTACGAAGACCGCACGTTTCATTCCTATACGGGAGACGTGGCCGGTGAGTCGTTTAGCCGAGGAGTTCACCCGTCATATTGTGAGACTACATGGGGTTCCGAGGACCATCATCTCGGACAGGGACGGGCGTTTTACCTCGAGGTTTTGGCAGCAGGTACACGCCGCCTTGGGTTCGAGCCTCCAATTCACCACCGCATACCATCCTCAGACCGACGGCCAGTCCGAGCGGACCATTCAGACATTGGAGGATATGCTACGAGCATGCGTGCTAGATTGGGGACAGGTATGGCCAGATCACCTCCCGTTGGTCGAGTTTTCGTATAATAACAGCTGGCACACATCGATCGGGATGGCACCTTACGAGGCATTGTATGGACGGAGATGCCGTACTCCCTTATGTTGGGACGAGCCGGGGAGTTCTAGCATAGTAGCTCCAGATCAGGTACAGGACGACATGGCGAGAGTTGCCTTGATCCGAGAGAGGATGTTAGCCGCGTAGAGCCGACAGAGGTCGTATGCGGATAGGAGGCGTAGACCTTCGAGTTCAGGGTAGGGGCTCAGGTCTAGTTGAGAGTATCACCGACACGAGGCGTCAGGCGGTTCGGCATCAAGGGGAAGTTAAGCCCCCGATATGTTGGCCCATTCGAAATCTTGGAGAGAGTCGGTGAGGTGGCATACCGGCTAGCACTACCACCACGGTTGGAGGGTATACACCCGGTCTTTCATGTCTCTCAGCTGAGAGAGTACATACATGACCCGAGCCACATAGTCAGTCACAAGGACCTAGTGGTCGAGCCGGACCACACTTTCGCGGAGCACCCGATAGCGGTCTTAGAGAGGAGTACGAGACGCCTTCGATCGAAGGAGATACCTATGCTGCTTGTACAGTGGTCGAGGAGAGGAGCCGATGAGGCTACCTGGGAGACGGAGGATAGTATTCGTAGGAACTATCTTGAGTTTTATGCGAGCCTGGCTACTTCGATAGGACCCTCGGGTTAGTCCCGAGATCTTTCTTGTTGCTTTATGGTTATGTGATTTTGCTTGTTTGATGAATACCTTGCGAGGTCGTGATATGATTGCTATTCATAGACATGAATAGGACCGATAGCGTTTCGCGTGTTTACGAGACGGGTTTATGGAGAGTGATGGGGTCTAGCAAGTTTCGGGACGAAACTTCTTTTTAGGAGTGTTAGTTGTAAAGTCCGGAAATTTAAAAATAAAAATATAACAATGATCGAGAATTTTAGAAATAAATTATCTTTTTATTTCTCTTTCCGTAATTTATTCCACAGAAATGTTCGGAAAATATTTCCGACCCGTAACCCGTAAATTATTTTTTTACGGAAATGTCCGGGAATTTTTCCGACCATAACGCCCGTTACGGAATTATTTTACGGGATTCGATCCCAACCTTTATTCCTTCTTTCTTCCTTCCCTTTTTAATTCCTTTCCACGTGGGGCCCACCTGCTTTGTCAGCTTCTCCACGCGAGGGGCCCGTGCCGCCCAGCTAGCTGTTCTAGCCTGCTCCCCTGCACCTGCTTTGTCCTCCTCCCACGCAAACGGCTGCAGCTACCCTAGCCCGACCCCTCGACCCACGGCCACCTGCAAGTCCTCCAGCTCTCCCTCCCCGCAGGAACACTCTTCCCCCTTCACTCCCTCACTTCTCCATCTCTTCCTCACTCACGTCCAGCCACCCCTCTCTTTTCCTCTCTTCTGGACACCCATCGAGTAAGCCAGGAGAACAACGGCTCTCCTCACCACCACCGCCAGCCCGTCGCGAAGCAAGGCCGTCGCTGCACCTTCCCTGCGCAACCTGCTGGGCCACCAGCACCTGCACCCTTGCCCAGACTCACGTCGAGGCTGCTTGCCTACGCTGCTGCCTCGCCACCGCCGGAACCGCCTTCCGCCACCCACTGCAGCCTCAGCGAGACCAGGGAGGGCCCGCCTCGCCTCGCTCTCTTCTTTCCTCGGCCGGGATACCCTCTGCAGCCCCGCCTCTACATCCCGGTCGGCCGAACAGCATCTCGGCCTAGCCGCCTGAATCTCGGCCGAGCCGTCAACATCTCGGCCGAGACCCTGCTGTCTAGGCCGGAGTTGCACCGTGCCTCCCTGCCGCCGCCGCCGTGAGCTGGAGCAGCCGTGTGGCTGTTTGAGATCGAGCCCGGATCTCGAGTTTTCCTCGTGTGCGAATCCCCAACTTCGGACCTCGTTTTGGTACGTTTTAATCGCATTCAACGGTTGATTTTCGGATATATTGTAGATGGCATAGCAATTTATAACATGTTAAAATTCTAGGACGATCCAACGGTTGGATCAATAGTTATGACCTTGGAAAGTTAGAAGAAAATCGGTTTCATTGAACTCGCATGTTAGGATTGAGACCTTGATGATTTTGTGCAGATTAGTTGTTGTGGATTTGGGAAGTACTGATGCTTCCCGTATGTTGTAGTCGTGGCCTAGTATGCGTAAGAATTGTTTCGGAATTTTTGAGGAACGTTTGACGTGGTTTAATCGAGTTCAAAGTATTGCGAAATCTAGGTGAGGTGGAATGCCTTCTTTAAGGATTTTCATCTTGAATCGGAAGTTCGGAAATCTTTAGTAACCATTTAGAGTCGTTTAATAGATAATAAATGTAGTTAGATTTTTTTCCGGAAGTTTAGAGACCCGTTTGACCATTTTAGGATTTTAAGGAAATTCGGGGTCAAAACCATAATTTCCTTAAAAGTTAGATTTTCGGACTTTAGGAAAATGTGATAGACGTGCTAGACCCCGTGGACTGTTATGAAGCTTTGGACTGTGAGCATGATAGATGCTAGGATGAGGTTCTAGATTGGGAATCAGATGATCTTACGTAGCTCATTTGTGTAGAAGTCCTAGGCTTCTCGAGTTGAGCGAGTTTTGATCGATATCTTGCTATGAGTAGGTTTTGTGTTCTCCCCGAGGGAAGCAGGAGCATTTGTGAGTTAGCGTTGGGACGAGGTAAGTCCCCGGACTTACTTAGCGAGTATTTTACGTATTATCATGATGCGTGTTGGGTGGTGTTTGTTTAAATATATGTTATAATTATGAAACCGGTAAATAGGACCACCGACCATGTAATATTGTTTGGCCCAAGTGTATGATAACGGGCGGTGACAATACTGCCTAGCCCGGCATGGGTCTAGGGGATTCTCGGCGACTTGCCCGGCGGGTTAGATGGACGGAGGCATCCGTGCCATTCTTTGCCGGTGGGGGGACCGAGGCGAGACCACAGTGGTTCTCGTGTCACAACCATAAGTTGAACGAGAACGGGATATGAGATAATAAATAAAGATAACAAACCGGACTTGCGTGATTTATGTTTTGTGATCCTTATGTGTGTTTGTTCATTTCCCATTATTCTAATGCTTAGAATGCTAGCTAATGGTTTTAAACCGTACATGTAGATGTTTTGCAGGTTAGGGACGCCGCCGAGTAAGGTGGAGGAGTGGACAGCCGGGGTCCTCGTACATCTTAAAATGAGGTTATTTTGAGTAATGGTTTATGTTATGGAGGTTTTCGGATTTTAGTTTTGTACCGTATTACGTTGTTTTGAGGACTCGGCTGAGTTTCCCAGTTGTACTTTACATTTCGTTTCCGCATACATTAAAAACGTATTTAAGTTTTCGCCTTTATTCTATGCTATTGTTGAAAGGTCAAGTGAACTTGTTGTCAAGCTAAGGGTCGGGACCCATTGTGCGGTCTCACCCGTAGCGCCCCGAGTCCCGCGGATTTGGGGTGTTACAAGTTAGGGTTAGGTGGGGAAGACGATGAATCGTAACTTATTAGAGTAGTACAAAGTTTAGGGTACTCTTGACGGAAATTTCCTAGATCCTTGTATAACATTAATTAATTCCGAATCATTAATCCTCAACACTCCAAAACAAAACATTTTAAACTTATTGCAACTTAACAAACTCGATTCGAAGCAAATACACTCATTGATATAAAAATCCAAGAATCCGGGTATTACACCTACAGTGGGCGCGTACTAAACCATAGGTAGGTAATCAACATAACTCGGGCTATCAATCATATAGCACACACCACTCATGCACACATCCAATATATGGATAGCAGCTAAGTAAGTCCTATGGACTTACCTCAATCTCGAAGTCTCAAATCCAAACAACTCCAACTCTGGAGATCAACACTGCCTAAACAAGGCATCACAACATATATCAAACTCATATCCATCATAGGGGTCACACCTAGACCCAAGGGATCCATAAGGATCATATCCTAACTCATAAACCTCAAAGCCATAACCGGCATACAAATATATCACATCCTCATCAATCTATCCTCATACACGTACCTAGCATGCTACTAACCCGCTCATACTAGAAAAGGAAAGGATCTACCTAACTCTAGGTAGACCCGGAACAAGACGCACCTGCGTGACACAAGGGACGCAGGGGCGGAGCAGGCAACCCGCAGGCGCGGTGGAACTCAACCGCGGGCGCGGTGACAGAGGACACAGGCAACGCAGGCAAGGCGTGGCACTGGCGCAGGCGCTGCGGCACGGCTTCCGCGGGGGCGGCGGCTTCTGGCCGCGGGTGCGGCGACAAGGTACCCGCAGGGGCGCTTTGCTGGACCGCGGGGGCGGCGACAGTGCAGAAGATGATCCCGCGGTTCTTCTTCCACTCTTCACGTGATTAAAACACTTTTATTCCATTCCAAAGTCACACACATGCAATAACATACACATTCCATCATCACCCTATGATCAATACATCTAACCCTAAGCTAAGGAAGGAAGAAACAAGGAAAGAAAGAAGGAGAAGTAAGAACACTTACCACCTTTGTGGTCCTAGGCTGCAGGGAGAGATCCACCCTCAGTAGCTGGCTTCCAAGCTCAGCATACACATCAGCTCATCAACCAACATCAACCACACACACCAAAACTCTTTCAAACTCAAGAGAGATCAAGAACAAGAACAAGAAGGGTGAAGGAGAAGCAAGGAGGACGTGAGCACAGAGGAAGAGAAGTGAAGATGAAACCCTTGATCAGCCAAGGGAAAGAAAGAAGTAAGCAAAGGGTAAAGCACGGGTCAAGGAGTCAACAAAAACGGCTACAGCCGCAGGAAATCGCAGGGGCGGGCTTCTGGCCGCAGGGGCGGAACCACGGACGAGCTGCAGGGGCGGCCTCACTCACACGCAGGGGCGGCTAAGGAAAAAGTGGCTCCAAAGGCTAAGGCTCTTACAAGGAGAGCAGCAGAGTGATCCAGAAGAGTGATCCGCTGAGGGCTCCGTACACAGGGTCGATATCGTGGGATTATGGGGTTTTTATTTTGTACGGTTATGTACTTTGATTTTGGTACTCAGCGGTTACTTTGTATTATCTTTTTGATATATATATATATATATAAGTTTTATGTTTTGTTTTAATCTATTGGTGCCTTGTTGTAAGATTCAGTGAACTTGTTGTCACGCTAGGGTCAGGTTCCATTGTGAGATCCTAGCCCAGTAGCACCTCGAGTCCTACGGATTTGGGGTGTTACATAAATGAAGTTGGTACATTTATCAATTTTAACGGTTTGACCGACATTGTTTATTTTTTAAAATATAAGAACGTAACTATGTAATAACTATATACGTATTTTGCTAATTCTTAGTGATCCTGCTTATATTTATAATTTAAAATTAAAAACTTTATTATATACGGGACGGGCCTAGCGGGATGGAGAAGTTAAGGCCTATATCCCGTCCCGCATAGTTTTTGGCGGGACGGGTCCGGGACGGTATTTATATTTTTGAATAAAATCCCGCTGGGATCGGGACGGGATCGGGATGGGCCCGGGACGGGACCGGGATTGGCGGGATTTGTGTCCACCCCTACTTTGAGGTACTTGAATGCCAAAGTTATTATCAATCCAAAAAAGAATTAGGTTTAATTAAATTAAATGTTAGAGTACGTGATTTGGGTTAACGAATAGATGACACTACAAAATTGATAAGGTGACCGCACGAATTTACGCTAAGTATCAGTTCACGGTTTGTTTTATTATATAAGATAGATAAGAAGTCATGTGTAAAACATATACTAACAAAAGAAGCAGTGTAAAACAAATCATAAAATTTAAATTAACAATATTAAATAATAATAATAATATATTAAAATATAATTGAAAGATATTTATATAATATAAGTAGCATGTCTAAGTTAAAAATTAAAATATTAAATAGTTCATTACATAACAATTAATAAAACTAATAGCATATGTTAAGTTATTTAAATAATAAATATTACTAAAAAGAATTTTTTTTATAAAAAAGTCCAAACAATAGCAACTATCAATTAAACTCAAAATAATACAAACTTTGAAAATTATTGAAAATAGTACATACTATCAACGTATTTATAAAAAATAATATAACTTATTTTTTCTGGAAAAAAATTCTAATTCAGGTGATGATTGGACAACTAATTTTTTACATGTCATTAAAAAATTTAGGATTATGAGTGTAATGTGGTTTATTTTTTTAAATAAGTTAATATGTTAAAAGTCATAAATTAAGTAAAATATTTTTAATTTTTATTAAAAAATCGAATCTTTTTGATTTTTTTTTCCGGAGTTTTTTTTTCCTTATTTTTTGAATAATTTTGTTTAAATGACAAAAAAAATTTATTAAAAATATTTCATTTATTTTCAAAATTTTGATATTTTTTTAAAAAATCGAAATTAAATTTTTTGGGAAATATTTTTCGATTTTTTAATATATTTTTAATATAAAATTTAATGAATTTTTATAAAAATCATTTAAAAATATCTGAAATATTTTTCAAGAAAATATTAAAATCAATTTTTTAAATGAAAAAACACTTATTCTAAAAAATAAATTTTTTTAATTCTAAATTTTCTTTATTCTAAAAAAATGAAGAGTTATTTTTGTTAATAGTTTTTAAAAAATCTTATTTTACACAAAAAAATAAAGTTTATAAGTTTCATAAAAAAATAATGTTTAATTTAAAATTAGAAATATAAATTAAAAAATATTAATATCTTTAAAAGTTTAAATAAAAAATAAAGTTATAAGTTGTAAAAAAAATCAATCGTTATTATAACTACACAAAATATTATTAATTTACAATAAAGTTTATAAAATTTTAAAAGAATAAAGATTAATTGAAAATGAAAAATTATAAGTAACAAAATATTAAGATCTGTAAAATTAGATTAGATTGAAAATCTTAACTATTTTGATTTTTAAATTACTAATAATTAAAGATTAATTAATAATATGAGGGACTAATTAAAAAATTAGTTAGTAAAATATTTAAAATAAAATTTTAAATTAAAATTTTAAAATAATTTGTTTTAACATGGTTTGACCTGGATTAACAAAAAGTTGACACGTGTAAATTTAATGACGTGGATTAAGCAGACTGTGCTCACGTAACAAACCAAACAGAACCTTTTTGACCCAAGTCTGAGTAGCTTGACTCGCGTAACAATTCAAACAGAAATAAGTCCAACAGATTTGACTCGCAAAACACCTACTTCCAGAAATCTATATATATTATATCTACTAAAGCAATGTACAAGGTTGCTGACGTGACGCGCCGTGGGAGCAGTATTTCGAAATGGAGCTTCCACATTTAACGCCAATAAATATATTTTTTTAAATCTATCTATTTTATTTCTACATTTTTTTAAATCCATTTATTTTAAATCTATACATTTTTTTAATTCCTATTTTTTTTTTCCTGTTTCTACGGATCCTATTTAACAAAATAATGCTCCCACGGCGCGCCAATAATTTCTTTTTAAAATCCATATATTTTATTTCTACATTTTTTAAATCCATCTATTTTAAATCTATATATTTTTTTAACTCCTAAAGATTTTTTTTTGTTTCTACATATTGTAACACCCCAAATCCGTAGGACTTGAGGTGCTATTGGGTTAGGATCTCACAATGGACCTGACCCTAGCCTGACAACAAGTTCATTGAATCTTACAACAAGGCACCGATAGATTAAATACAAAACATCAAGCTGTTATAAAAGTATCAAAAGGTTTATACAAGTACCGCTGAGTACAACAAAACATAAACATAAACATGATCAAAAGATCCCATCCCACGAGGACGACCCAGTGTACGGAGCCCTCAGCAGATCACCCCTCTGGATCACTCTACAACTCTCCTAACCTGCAAAGGATCTACAACACGGTATAAAACCGTTAGCTAACCATACGCATATATAAGAAGATGCATAAGCACAATCACACACCAATGAATCATAAACACATCACCATGCTATCACACATTTACCCGGTTTATTATCTTTATAATATCCAGTCATTCAAGCGTATAGATATATATCAATATGAACGTATGTGACACGAGGAATATAACCCTCGCCTCTCTGGAATAGTGCAAGCTAGAGTGGGGATCCGGTCCCACCTCCCGTGTACCCTATGAGAGTGGTGCAGGTGGCCGGCCCACTGAGCTAGACTGGCCTGCCCGTAGAGAACCTCAAACTCCCAGCGGGATGAAAGGACAAGTTGTCACGGCCCTACAATGTGCAGTCACTAAACCATAGGTAGATAATCAACAAAACTCGGGCTATCAATCATATAACATACACCACTCATGCACACATCCAATATATGGATAGCAGCTAAGTAAGTCCTATGGACTTACCTCAACCTCGGGAGTCTCAGACTCAAACTCAAACGGCTCCGCTCTGGAGATCAACACAGCCTAAACAAGGTATAACACATATATCACACTCATATCCATAACAGGGGTCACACCTAGACCCAAGGAATCAATAAGGATCGTATTCCAACTCGTAAATCTCAAAGCCGTAACCGGCACAAACGATACCGTACTCAATCTCATTCTAACCTCATGCTCATACCTAGCATGCTACTACCGCTGATACTAGGAAAGGAAAGGATCTACCTAACTCTCGGTAGAACCGGGACAAAACGCACCTGCGTGATAAAGGGGACGCAGGCAACCGCGGGCGCGGCGGCACTCAGCCGCGGGGCGGTGACTTCTAGCCGCAGGGGCGGCGACACTGCCGAAAGCGATTTTGCAGTTTCTCCTCGGCTCTTCACGTGATCAAATCACGTCTCTTCTATTCCAAAGCCACATACAAACATGTACATATGACACGGACCGCGCTTCTCAACCAATCCGGAAGCATCCGGAACGTTCGGGACGCTCGTAGAAGTCTTCGGACATGGCCGGAAGACCCTAGAGAAATGCGGAACCATCTAGGCATGGCTAGAGCCTTGCGGAATATTCTAGATAAGTAGAGAAACTTGTAAGGAGTTCTAGCCAAGAAGGATCCGGATTGTCTAAGACTTGTCCAAATCCGGAACCTTCCTAGGAGGGGTGGCCTTGGGCTATAAATAGGGAGTGCCACCCCCTCATTTGCATCATCCAAGTTCCAAGCTCTCATCCAAGCATTGTAAAGCTCTCCTATAATACAAAGCTTTCTTTCCCACACAAAGCCTTCAAAGTTCTCTTAGCCATCAATCTTAAGTTCTTTCGTTGGCAACATCGGGAATAGGCTGATCTTAGCACGACAAGGGGTCGAGACAAGCTAAGAGCCGCACGGTTTGGAGTTAGGGAAAACTCAGCCCGTGACAAGTGGTATCAGAGCCAACAACGTTCCAAAGGGAGGTTTCGATGGCTAGCCAAGGAGGTGTGTCGGAAGTCGTTGATGTGAGCAAGAAAGGCAAGAAGGCCGCAAGGGATGCATCAAGGGACGTGGTGTCAAGCACGGAGGCTAGGCTGGAAAAAGTCGAGTTGGCCGTCGCGGGACTCCATCTTCGACGCCAACAAGCGGGTTGATGACGTCGAATCCACGATGGAGTCCTCTATTGAGGAACTCAAGGGGGAGTTCCAAGGGGCCATGAACGTGTCCCACAAGACCCTTGCCGCAGAACATGAAGTTCTCAAGGCCAAGTTTGAGGCGCTGACCGACAAGCTGGAGACGGTCATAAGGGAGTTGGCGGCATGCAAGACAGCTATGGGGGCTGGCCTTGTCGGAGTTGCCCCACTGCAGAAAGTGGACGCACCCAAACCAACGACGTTCAAGGGAAGTCGTTCCGCCAAAGATGTAGAGAACTTCTTGTGGGGCATGGAACAATACTTCCGCGTCACGGGGATCGCGGACGAGGAAAATAAGGTAAGTACCGCTTCTCTATATCTCGGTGATATAGCTTTATTATGGTGGCGTAGAAGGACCTGCGAGAGGACCGGAGGGACCCCAATCACCACCTGGGCCGAATTCTCGGCAGAGCTCAAGAAACAATTCTATCCCATCTATGCCGACGACGAAGCCCGGGCCAAGCTTCGCAGGCTCACTCAAAGAGGGACCGCCCGAGAGTACGTGAAGGAGTTCTCGGAGTTAATGTTGCAGATCTCAGACATGAACGAGAAGGAAGCCTTCTTCCAATTCATGGACGGGCTTAAGCCTTGGGTAAGACAAGAGCTTCACCGACAGAAGGTTCAGACCCTTACCGAGGCCATGACCGAGGCGGACTCCCTCATTGAATTCAAAAGTCAAGACCGAAGTAACTTCTCCCGTGACAAAGGAAAAAGTGGGGGAGACCAAGGACGGGGAAGGCCACCAAGACGGGACAACGACGAGTCATCCAAGGATTCATCCAAGGACTCGTCCAAGCCAAAAGACAAGGAGCGGTACACCAAGACCGACAAGGGCAAGAGACCAGCCGAGAGGCAACCCTTGAGTTGCTTCCTATGCGGGGAGAAGCACTTGATGCGCGACTGCCCTTCAAGAAACAAGTTGAGCGCCATCATAACACGGGAGGACCCGCCCGAGGACGATAAGCTGCGACTCGGGGCCATGATGCTTAGCTCCATCAAGACTAAGCGGTTCACCAACAAAAGGGGACTTATGTTCGTAGACGCCATGGTAGGCGGCACTAAAGTAAGCGCGTTGGTAGACACCGGGGCCTCCGACATATTCATGTCTGAGGAAACATCAAAGAAGTTGGGGCTCGAGGTCACCAAGAGTCATGGATGGATCAAGACGGTGAACTCCAAGGAGGTCCCGACACTCGGGGTAGCACAAGGAGTAGAGCTATCATTGGGAGATTGGTCGGGCAAGGCCACGATTGAGGTAATCCCTCTAGACGACTACGACTTAGTCATTGGTTTAGCATTCCTCGATCGTATCAATGCTCTCCTTGTGCCATTTGCCAACTGTATATGCATCTTGGACCCCCATCACCGTTGCATCGTGCCGGTATATCGGGAAAAGGGGCTAAGTGCTAAGGTAGTCTCGGCAATTCAACTTTCCAAGGGACTAAAGCGGGAGGAACCAACATTCTTGGCAACTCTCAAGATGGACGAGACACCATCCGGGGAAGACCCGACACCAGCTGAAGTCTGCCATGTCTTGGAAGACTTCAAGGATGTTATGCCGCCCGAACTTCCAAAGAAGCTCCCACCTAAGAGGGAGGTGGATCACAAGATCGAGCTCGTATCCGATGCTCGACCACCCGCCCGAGCACCGTATCGCATGTCTCCGCTGGAGCTAGAGGAGCTAAGGAGACAACTTAAGGAATTATTGGAAGCCGGTTACATCAGACCGTCCAAGGCACCATATGGAGCACCAGTGTTATTCCAGCGGAAGCACGACGGGAGCCTACGCATGTGCATCGACTATAGGGCGCTCAACAAGCTAACCATCAAGAACAAGTACCCGATCCCGCTCATCGCAGACCTGTTCGATAGACTTGGGGAAGCTCGGTGGTTCACCAAGCTTGACTTAAGATCGGGATACTACCAAGTCAGGATCGCGGAAGGAGATGAGGAGAAGACCGCGTGTGTCACGAGATATGGGTCATACGAGTTCTTAGTCATGCCTTTCGGCTTGACAAATGCACCGGCAACATTCTGCACTCTCATGAATAAGGTACTCCAACCCTTCCTTGATCACTTTGTCGTAGTTTACTTGGACGACATTGTTATCTATAGCCGCACATTAGAGGAGCACGTGGAACACCTACGGCAAGTCTTCCAAGTACTACGTGAGCATGAGCTTTATGTCAAGAGAGAAAAATGCTCGTTCGCTCAACAAGAGGTGCCATTTTTGGGACACATAGTCGGCAAGGGACGCATACGGATGGACTCCGCCAAGATCAAGGCAATCATGGATTGGGAACCGCCGACTAAAGTAACCGAGCTTCGCTCTTTCTTGGGGCTAGCCAACTATTATCGCCGCTTCATCCATGGGTATTCGCACATCACGACACCCTTGACAAACATGCTCAAGAAGGGGATATCTTGGGCTTGGAGCAAGGAGAGTCAAGAGGCGTTCGATCGGCTTAAGAAGGCGATGACCGAAGAGCCAGTGCTAGCCCTGCCCGACTATGGGAAGCCGTTCGAAATACACACGGACGCATCAGACTATGCCATAGGGGGAGTCCTGATGCAAGAGGGACATCCGATAGCTTTTGAGAGCCGAAAGCTTAATGACACCGAGCGGCGCTACATAGTACAAGAGAAGGAGATGACGGCCATCGTCCATTGCCTAAGGACTTGGCGTCATTATCTCCTAGGGTCCAAATTCGTGGTCAAGACAGACAATGTGGCCACGAGCTACTTCCAAAGCCAGAAGAAGCTAACACCCAAGCAAGCCAGGTGGCAAGACTTTCTTGCCGAGTTCGACTACGAGTTGGAATACAAGCCGGGCAAAGCCAACCTAGTCGCCGACGCTCTTAGTCGTAAAGCGAAGTTAGCTGCCATCAGCCGACCGATAGGGACTTTGGAAGACCGCATCAAGGAGGGCCTTGATCATGACCCAACCGCCAAGAACCTAAGGGAATACGTCAAGGAGGGCAAAACAAGGCGGTTTTGGGTCGAACGGGACTTGATCTTCACCAAGGGCCAATGGCTATATGTGCCCCACTTTGGAGGATTAAGACGTGAAGTCATCAAAGATTGCCATGACTCCAAGTGGGCCGGACACCCAGGTATGCATCGTACCTTAGCTCTTGTAGAAGAAAAATATTATTGGTCGCAAATGAGGGACGACGTCGAGATATATGTCAAGACTTGTCTTGTTTGCCAACAAGACAAGGTTGAGCAACGACAACCTGCGGGACTCTTGGAACCTTTGCCAATACCGGACCATCCTTGGCAAAGCGTTAGCATGGACTTCATAGTTGGTCTACCCAAGACGGACGGATTCGGGAGTATCATGGTGGTGGTAGACCGAATCTCAAAATACGCAACCTTCATACCGGCGACAAAGGAATGCCCCGCAGAAGAGGCGGCCAAGCTGTTCATGAAAAACGTGGTCAAGTACTGGGGCTTGCCACAATCCATCATCAGTGATAGAGACGGAAGGTTCACGGGGAGGTTTTGGACAGATTTGTTCAAGATGCTCGGGTCAGACTTGAAGTTCACCACCGCCTTCCATCCTCAGACGGACGGACAAACCGAGAGGGCTAACTGCTTGCTCGAGGTCTACCTTCGGCACTATGTCAGCGCATCACAAAAGGATTGGCCGAAGTTATTGGACGTCGCTCAGTTCTCATACAATTTACAACGGAGCGAGTCTACGGGAAAGAGTCCGTTCGAGATTATCATGGGCTTCCAACCAAGTACGCCAAGTACCATCGCAACGGGATACACTGGACCAACACCAGCGGCGTACAAATTTGCCAAGGGTTGGCAAGAGGAGTTGGACTTGACGCAGGCTTGCCTTGTCAAAGCCAACAAGAGGACGAAGAAATGGGCTGACCAACACAGGAGGGACATTGAGTACCAAGTTGGGGACTTAGTCATGGTCAAGCTCCACTTCATCATGCGACACACCGGACTACACAAGGCATTGATACGGCGGTACGAGGGACCTTTCAGAGTTCTTAAGAGAATCGGGCGCACCGCCTACAAGCTCGAGTTGCCGTCCAAATTCAAGATACACCCCGTCTTCCATGTGAGTATGCTCAAGCCTTACCACCAAGACATGGAAGACCCAGCACGGGGAGACGCTCAAAGGGCGCCAATGGGAGTTCGGACTTCTTTCGACAAGGAAGTCGAGGAGATCATGTCAGATCGGGTCGTCCGCGAGAAGTATCGGCGGCCAAGACTCGAATACTTAGTGCGATGGAAGGGACTTCCTGAGGCGGAGATGACATGGGAACCGGCCGAGTCCTTGTGGCAATTCAAGGACAAGATCGAGGCATACGAGGCCAACGCGACGAGGACGTCGCGGGATTCAGTGGGGGAGGATGACACGGACCGCGCTTCTCAACCAATCCGGAAGCATCCGGAACGTTCGGGACGCTCGTAGAAGTCTCCGGACATGGCCGGAAGACCCTAGAGAAATGCGGAACCATCTAGGCATGGCTAGAGCCTTGCGGAATATTCTAGATAAGTAGAGAAGCTTGTAAGGAGTTCTAGCCAAGAAGGATCCGGATTGTCCAAGACTTGTCCAAATCCGGAACCTTCCTAGGAGGGGTGGCCTTGGGCTATAAATAGGGAGTGCCACCCCCTCATTTGCATCATCCAAGTTCCAAGCTCTCATCCAAGCATTGTAAAGCTCTCCTATAATACAAAGCTTTCTTTCCCACACAAAGCCTTCAAAGTTCTCTTAGCCATCAATCTTAAGTTCTTTCGTTGGCAACATCGGGAATAGGCTGATCTTAGCACGACAAGGGGTCGAGACAAGCTAAGAGCCGCACGGTTTGGAGTTAGGGAAAACTCAGCCCGTGACACATACACATACTAACATCAGTACCCTTAGCATACATCTAATCCTAAGCTAGAAAGATTGAATCCAAGGGAAGGAAGAAGGAGAAGCAAGATTACGTACCACTCTTGTGGTCCTAGGCTGCAGGGAGAGACCATACACCTCAAGAGCTGGCTTCCAAGCTCAGCATATACACAACCATCAACAACAACAGCCACCACACACAATTCTCAAGCCAAACTCTTCCAAAACCAAGAACAAGATCAAAGAGAAATAAGGGAAGCAAGGGGGACGTGAAGGAAGCTGGAAAGGAAGTGAAGAAGAAGCCCTTGATCAGCCAAGGGAAAGAATAAGAGAAGGAAAGGGTAAAGCACGGGTCAAGGAGTCAACAAAAACGGCTGCAGCCGCAGGAAACCGCAGGGGCGGGCTTCCTGGCCGCAGGGGCGGAAACACGGACGAGCCGCAGGGGCGGCCTCACTCACACGCAGGGGAGGCTAAGGCCAAAAGTGGCTCCAAAGGCTAAGGCTCTTACACATATCCTAAGGCTTATACAATGATGCATCCAAGCTAGGCTTGGGATGTGTGTTGATGCAGCGGGGCAGAGTTATTGCATATGCGTCTAGACAACTGAAGACGTATGAGGAGAACTACCCGACTCATGATCTGGAGTTGGCAGCGGTAGTTCATGCACTGAAGATTTGGAGACATTACCTGTATGGTGTTACATGTCAGATCTTCACAGACCATCACAGTCTAAAGTACATTTTCACGCAGCGGGAATTGAATAACCGCCAGCGTAGGTGGCATGAGCTGATCAAGGATTTTGATCTGGAGATTCTGTATCATCCGGGGAAGGCGGACGTTGTCGCCGACGCCTTGAGCATGAAGACGCCTCGAGAGCAGGCGATTGCGAGGCTGACAGTTCAGCATTAGTTGTAGAGGGATCTGATCTGGTTAGAGTTGGACATCCAGTTTCTTGATGAGGATGCCCGGCTGAGTACTTTAGAGGTTCTACCTGATCTGTTGGGTGAGATCCAATAGAAGCAGAAGACCTGCCCGACCTTGATGAGGATTAGAGAGCGGATGTCTCGGGAGGAGGCGCCACAGTTTCTTCTGGGAGTAGATGGAGTATTGAGACGCCGTGGTCGTGTCTGTGTACCTGCTGATGCAGATTTACGTCAGAGGATTTTATAGGAGGCTCATTGCACCCCTTACTCTGTACATCCAGGTACGAGTAAGATGTATCAGGATCTGAGACGTCTATATTGGTGGGGAGGGCTGAAGCCCGATGTGGTTAGATTTGTGGCATAGTGTGCGACCTGCCAACAGGTCAAGATCGAGCATTTCAGACCTGGAGGTGAGCTCCATCCACTTCCTGTTCCACAAAGGAAGTGGGAGGACGTCACCATGGACTTTGTGACTAGACTGAGGCTGAGCCGGAGTTTTGATGCCATCTGGGTCATCGTTGACAGATTGACGAAGATGGCACGTTTCATTCCTATCCGGGAGACATGGCCGGTGAGCAGATTAGCAGAGGAGTACACTAGGCAGATAGTGAGACTCCATGGTGTACCGAGGACGATCGTCTCTGATAGAGATGGACGATTTACCTCGAGGTTCTGGCAGCAGATTCAGACTGCCCTAGGGACGAGTTTGCACTTCACGATTGCGTTCCATCCTCAGACCGATGGTCAGTCAGAGAGGACTATTCAGACCCTGGAGGATATGTTGCGAGATTGTGTGTTGGATTGGGGGCAAGTGTGGACGGATCATCTCCCACTTGTTGAATTCTCCTAAAACAACAGCTGACATGCATCTATTGGGATGGCCCCATATGAGGCATTGTATGGACAGAGATGTCGTACCCCGTTATGTTGGGATGAGTAGAGCAGTGTCAGTGGTTTGACACCTGATCAGATTCAGGATGATATGGCTCGAGTAGCATTGATTAGAGAGCGTATGCTGACTGCCCAGAGCCGTCAGAAGTCTTATGCTGATAGGAGGCGTAGACCTCTAGAGTTCAGAGTTGGAGCCCATGTGTGGCTGAGAGTGTCCCCGACACGAGGTGTTAGATGATTTGGCATTAAGGGGAAGTTGAGCCCCCGATATGTCGGACCGTTCGAGATTCTGGATCGGGTTGGGAGCGCAGCTTACAGATTAGCCTTGCCTCCGAGATTAGAGGGAGTATATACCAGATCCGAGACACATCGTGAGTTATGAGGATTTGGTGGTTGAGCCGGACCACACGTTTGCTGAGCATCCTATTGCAGTCCTAGAGCGAGGTATGAGACGCCTGCGTTCAAAGGACATTCCTATGTTGAGGATACAGTGGTCGAGACGAGGACTCGATGAGGCTACATGGGAGACTGAGGATAGTATCCAGAGGAACTATCCAGAGTTCTATGCCGAGATAGGTGCACCAGTAGGATCACCGAGTAGATCTTAGTACTAGCTTGGTGAGTCTTATGTGCTTACATGCTTATATGCTATGATATGTTATTTCATGCTAGATTTGTTGTGATTATGATCTTATTAGATCTTGTTGTGCTAGTATTATTTTTGTTTATAGCTGGAGATGGTTCTTTCCTCCATGCTATTGTGATATGTTATGGTTGGCTAGAGATGGCTTTCCTCTAGGCCCTGGATAGTATAGTTTGCTGCTGGAGTGGATGGTTTCCTCCATGCTTATGCTTGAGGTTATAGAGAGAGTTGTACCTCGGCTTGTGAGTCCGAGTAGTTTGAGGATTTTACAAGTTTCGGGACGAAACTTGTTTTTAGGGGGGTGAGGTGTAAGAGCCTTAGTTTTGGGAGCTAGTTTTGGCCTTAGCCGCCCCCCGCGGGTCTTTTGACTCGTGCTTTACCTTTCCTTACTTCTTCCGTTTCACCTTGCTGAACAAGGGTTTCATCATATTTCCAATCCAGCTTCACGTCCTTCTTGCTTCTTCTTCTTTCTCCTTGAGCTTGAGTTTGGTTTTCCTTAGAGTTTGAAGAGAGTTGTGTTCTTTGTGGTTGATGTTGATGCTAGTGTTGTGGTTGCTGAGCTTGTTGTAACACCCCAAATCCGCAGAACTCGGGCGCTACTAGGTGAGACCTCACAATGGGTCCCGACCCTTAGCCTGACAACAATTTCACCGGATCTTTCAACACAGAATAAAGGCGGAAAACTTAAATACGTTTTTAATGTATGCGGAAACAAAAAAGTAGAAATACAACTTTGGAAACTCAGCCGAGTCCTCAAAACAACGTAATCAAATACAATACCAAACATATGACACTATCCATAACAACACATGAAAACACGACTCGAAACATTCCCCGTCCTATAATGTACGGAGACCCCGGCTGTCCACTCCTCCGCCTTACTCGGCGGCGTCCCTAACCTGCAAGTCATCTACATAATCGGTTTAAAACCATTAGCTAGCATTCTAAGCATTAGAATAATGGGAAAGGCACAACCACACATAAATTACACACAACATAAATCACGCAAGTCCGGTTTATTATCTTTAATTTTCTTAACTCGTATCCCGTTCTAATTCAACTTCGGTTGTGACACGAGAACCCACTGGTCTCGCCCCGGTCCCTATTTTCGGCAAGGCACGGTACGTATGCATCCGTCCGTCTCACCTGCACGGCTAGTCGCCGAGAACCTCCCACTCTCGCAAGAGCTGGGCAGATGATGTCACCGCCCGTTATCATACACTTGGGCCAAAATTACTTATAAAGGTCGGTGGTCCTATTTTACCAGTTTAATAATTATGACAAATACATAAACACACACCACCAAACACACATCATGCTAATACGTAAAATACGAGCTAAGTAAGTCCGGAGACTTACCTCGTTCCAACGCTAACTCTCAAGACACTCCTGCTTCCCTCGGGAAGAACACAAAACCTGCTCATCGCAAGATACATATATCAAAACTCGCTCACTCGAGAAGTCTAGGACTTCTACCCAAATGACTATACAAGATCATTTGATTCCCATTCTAGAATCACATCCTAGAATCTATCATGCTCATAATCCAAAACTTCATAAAAGTCTGCGGGGTCTAGCACGTCTATCACGTTTTCCTAAAGTCCGAAAATCTAACTTTTAAGGAAATTACGGTTTTGACCCCGAATTCCCTTAAAATCCTAAAATGGTCAAACGGGCCTCTAAACTTCCGGAAAATATCTAACTACATTTATTATCAATTAAACGACTCTAGATGGTTACTAACGATCTCCGAACTTCCGATTCACGATGAAAATCCTTAAGAAAGCATTAAACGTCACCTAGATTTCTCAATACTTTGACCTCGATTTAACCTCGTCAAATATTCCTCGAAAATTCCAAAATAATTCTTACGCATACTAGGCCATGACTACAACATACGGGAAGCATCAGTACTTCCCAAATCCACAACAATTAAACCGCACAAATTCATCAAGGTCCCAATCCTAACATGCGAGTTCTAGGAAACCGAATTTCTTCTAACTTTCCAAGGTCATGACTATTGATCCAACCGTTGGATCGTCCTAGAATTTTAACATGTTATATGCTGCTATGCCATCTACAATATATCCGAAAATCAACCGTTGAATGCGATTAAAACGTACCGAAACGAGGTCCGAGGTCGAGGATTCGCACACGAGGAAACTCGAGATCCGGGCTCGATTCCAACAGCCGCAAGGCTGTTCCGGATTGCGGAGGCGGTAGCAGGGAGGGTCGGTGCAGCTCCTGTGGGGACGGCAGGGTCTCGGCCGAGATGCTTACGGCTCGGCCGAGATCCAAGCGTGGCTCGGCCGAGATCCAAGCATGGCTCGGCCGAAATTCAGGGGCGAGGTGCAGCTGTTCGCGGGGGAAGAAGAGGACGAGGCGGGGGCGGCTCAGGCGTGGCAGGGAGTTCCGGCCGGGAGGAAGGCGGCCCCGTTGGCTCCCCTGGTGGCTACAGACGGGTAGCGGCGGCCCCCAGTTCCGGCGAGGGAAGAGCAGGGGAGGAGTGAGTGTATCTCGGCCGAGGGACGGAGGAGAAGGGGCGAGGTGCAGGGAGTGTTGCCGGCGTCGGTGGCTGCAGCTGGGCTTGTGCCGGCAGGGCACGGCGAGGGCGATAGTGGGACTGAGGCGGCAGCAGGGGGTGGTGAACAGGCTCGCGCAGAGGGCTCACCCGCGGGAAGAGGAAGGACAGACCTGGAGCTCCAGCGGTGGCGTGAGCAGCGGACGGCGCAGGTGGTGGCGCTCCGGCGAGTTCGGATGGGCCTGCGGCTCTCCGGTGCTCGAGGCGGCTGGACACAGGGGAGGGACGAGGGTCGGGTAGGCAAAGGTGGGAAGGGGCGGGATGTTGACCTTTTCTTTTGAGTGTTTGAGTGTGAGGGGGACCATGCAGTACCTAGGTCCACAGCTGCTAGTGGGGAGAGACCTAAGGGTCGGAGAGAGAAGAAAACAAAAGAAAAAGAATAAAAACTCGGAATCGATCCCGTAAAATAATTCCGTAACGGGCGTTACGGTCGGAAAAAAAAATTCCCGGGCATTCCCGTAAAAATAATTTACGGGTTACGGGTCGGAAATAAATTCCGAACATTTCCGTGAAATAGTTTACGGAAAGAGAATAAAACGCTATTTTATTTCTAAAATTCTCGATCATTGTTATATTTTTATTTTTAAATTTTCCGGACTTTACACTTGTGAAGCCAGCTGAGTTGTGCTTGTGCTCTTGCTTGCCTAGACCTTCAGCAGTGGTAAGTCTTCTTCTCCTTCTTGTCTTCCTTCTTCCTTTGTTTCTTCCTTCCCTAGCTTAGGATTAGATGTATTGAGCATAGGGTGATGTTGGAATGTATATGATGTGGCATGTGTATGAATCTGGGATGATAAAGACGTGATTTGATCACGTGAAGAGTGGAAGAAGACTCGCGGGGCTACGTTCTGCACTGTCGCCGCCCCCGCGCTTAGAAGCCGCCGCCCCTGCGGAAGCCATGCCACAGCGCCCGCGCCAGCGCCTGCGCCGTGCCTGCGGGTTACTTGCTCCGCCCCTGCGTCCCTTGTTTTACGCAGGTGCGTCTTGTCCCGGATCTACCTAGAGTTAGGTAGATCCTTTCCTTTCCTAGTATGAGCGGTAGTAGCATGCTAGGTAGCGGATGTTGATGAGTATGATATAGATATGCCGGTTACGGCTTTGAGGTTATGAGTTGGATATGATCCTTATGGATCCCTTGGGTCTAGGTGTGACCCTTTGTGTGATAGGAGTTTGATATATATGTATGCCTTGTATAGGCCGTGTTATCCTCCAGTTTGGAGTGGACTGAGTTGAGGATTGATCCAGTTGAGACGACTACGAGGTTGAGGTAAGTCCGTGGGACTTACTTAGTTGACATTCCTTTACAGGATGTGTGCATGAGTGGTGTTTGTTATATGCTTTATAGCATGCGTTATGATGGTCACCGACCTAAGATATATTGTTTGCCCATTGTAGGGCCGTGATAACTTGCCCTTTCATCCCGCTGGGAGTCTAGGAGGTTCTCTGTAGGCACGCCAGACCTGGTAAACGGTTCGGGCACTCTCCATTCCCTTAGGGTACACGGGGAGGTGTTCCAGGCACCATTCCAGCTGGCTATTGGACCCATAGGCGAGGATTATATATTCCTCGTGTCACATATGTTTATATGGATATATATATATACGAGTTGATTGCTGGACTTTATAAAGATAATGAACCGGGTAAATGTGTGATATCATTTTCATGTGTTTAGTATCATTTGATGTGTGTTTGTGCTCTGCATCTCTTATATATGTGTATGGTTAGCTAACGGTTTTACACCGTGTTGTAGATACTTTGCAGGATAGGAGAGCTGCAGAGTGACACAGAGTGGGTGATCCGCTGAGGGCTCCGTACACTGGGGCGTTATCGGGGATATGGGTTCTTTTGTTGTACAGTATGGTTTTGTTTGTACTCAGCGGTACATTGCATTACCTTATATATATATATATATATATATATATATATATATATATATATATATATATATATATATATATATATATATATATATATATATATATATATATATGTTTTGTTTTAATCTATTAGTGTCTTGTTGTAAGATCAGTGAAATTGTTGTCAGGCTAGGGTCAGGATCCATTGTGAGATCCTAGCCCAGTAGCACTCCGAGTCCTACGGATTTGGGGTGTTACACTACTTAGGTTTTACTTTTCGTCCCAACCGTCTATGTGCAATGAATACGATTGAAGTGGATTAGTTGATCCAATTTGGATTGCATTCGACTTTTTGTGACTTTTTTTATTTCAATTTATATATATTCATTATAAAATTATACTATTTTCAATCAAATACATTTTTGTCCGTTATTATTATTTTTTTAATCTTTAGATTATAAGTGGTGAACTGGTTTCGAATGTAGATATTATTTGTATTGTGTTTATTGTATGAATTCTGAATTCTTTATATGTTATTTATTTTGAATTTATTTATGTAATTTATTCAATTATCTTTATTTTGAATATAAATATAAATAAGTTCAATTTTTTTTATATTTATCCGTTATTATTATCTTTTATTTTTATATCTCATTTGTATTGTGTTTACTTTGATTTCTAGGTGCATTGTTTATTTTTTTATAAACAAAATTTGTTGATTATTTTGATCAAAAATTGATACCGGCGATACAAAAAATCTTCTTTTTTTAAAAAAAAAATACATATTTAGTTTTCTTTTTTGTAGGTTAGCTGATTAATTAAAAATTTTATCTTTCGTAATTATTTATTTTGTTTGTTACGTGTGTTTAGAATTTGTAGGTTAAGTTTAAAAATTGTTTTTGGTTATATGATTAGAGTTTGTTATAGTATACAAAGTTATTTTTTCAATATTACTTTTTTTTAATCACTTAAAATTCTGATCGCCCCAATAGCTTATAAAACAATTATATGATTTGATTCTAACTAATTTATTATATAGACTCCAAAAGATTTCATCCTCATTTATGTATATTATATATATTACTAAAGTTGTTCACATTTTGTCTATAGCTCAATTTTTGAGCTATCCACCTAAGCAGTTTTGCAATCTATTTACAACATTGCCACTAACTGATTCCAAAATTGTCATCCTCAAATATTGTTACAGTCGAAATAGATCTCACAATATCTAATTCTTATTTTAATTTTTTAAATCATTTAATTTAACCATCATCTTTTTATTAAGATTCGGTAAAAACTAAAAAAAATTATTCTAACTACCTAATTAATTTTAGATCGAATTTATGTAAAATTTTAACTATTTTTAAGAATGTAATCAATTCCATTATTAATCGTACCAAAAGTTTAATAATAAAATTTACTTCAGTTTTCTACACCAAAAATTCTAATTATAAAATGTTAAATTGCCAACAATGGAGAGCCAAAGTCGGAAACAGTAGCAGACCTGTAGAACTTCTGATAGACGATTGAGCCACCAAGGTCGAGCTCCTTTGACACCCAACTCTTCATGGAAATAGCCATTAGGGTTCAGCTAGCAGTTCAATGTCAAGCACTTAGCAACAATATCATCATGGACAGCAATGGAGAACTCGTTCGGTTTAAAGCAATTAAGGACACTTGCAACCACCTGGTTTAGACTCATTAGCTTCATATCATACCCCACAACTTCAAAGCTCGCGTAACTGAACCTGTCTTTTGGGGTGATGTGGATGGTGGAGATGGCGGATCCTTCAATTGAGTTCATTGAGTATCCACAAGGTTCGAATTCAAAGTCGTAGATCTTTGAGTTGGGGAGGATCCGCCTGATGCCGGAATCATTGGTCAATGATGCAGCTGAGCTAGTTTCAGTCTTGTAGAACACATTGGCCTTGTTTTTGTCTAAACCAGTCATGCACATTTCAACAGTATAAACAGGATCCTCATAGTTGTAACACCCCAAACCCGCGGGACACGGGACGCTACGGGCGAGACCTCACAATGGGTCCCGACCCTTAGCTTGGCAACAATTTCACCGGACCTTCCAACAAGGCACAAATAAAGGCAAAAACTCAAATATGTTTTTAATGTATGCGGAACGAAAAGTACGAAACTACAACTTGGAAACTCAGCCGAGTCCTCAAAACAACGTAAATAAATCCGAAATCTAACATACGACATTATCCAAAACGAGAACATGAAATATGACTCCAAACATCCCCGTCCTATAATGTACGGAGACCCCGGCTGTCCACTCCTCCACCTCACTCGGTGGCATCCCTAACGTGCAAGTCAACTACATGACGGTTTTAAACCGTTAGCTCATATTCTAGATATTAGGAAAGCGGTGAAGACACAAACACATCCATAGCACAAAACATAAATCACACAAGTCCGATTTCTTATTTTTTTATTATTAAGTCGTATTCCATTCTAGTTCAACTTCTTTTGTGACACGAGACCCCAATGGTCTCGCCTCGGTCCCCACTTACCGGCAAGGAATGGTGCGAATGCATCCGCCCATCTAACCCGCCGGGCTAGTCGCCGAGAATCCCCTAGACCTCACTATGGGCTAGGCAGTATTGTCACCGCCCGTTCTCATACACTTGGGCCAATATAAACATATATATAAAGTTGGTGGTCCTAATTACTGGTTTCATTGTTATAACGTACAATAACACACACCACCAAACACACGGCAATACTAATACATAAAATACGAGCTAAGTAAATCCGGAGACTTACCTCGTCCCAAACGCTAACTCACACAACGCTCTCGCTTCCCTTGGGAAGAAGCACACAACCTGCTCACAACAAGGTATCCATAAAAACCCGCTCAACTCAAGAAGTCTAGGACTTCTACACAAATGATCTACGCAAGATCATTTGACTCACATTCTAGGACCGCATCCTAGAGTCTATCATAATCACCGTCAATAATGACGTAAAAGCCAACGAGGTCTAAACATGCTCATCACATTCTCCTAAGGTCCCAAAAGCCACTACTTGGCATTTCTTCTAAGTTATGCTAGTTCCAACCGTGAAAGATAATCCATTCATACCTACATCTTACTCCAAAGTTGGGCATGATGCCTCTCAACCTTAACATCTATCCTTAGCCATTTCCGATTATATTCTATGCCCAAAATAGATTTTATATCCCTTAAATAAATATTAAGATATCCAGCCCTATAAATCTCGATCACATAAACTCAACCCATACAAGTTAGTCTCCAAATGCCAACAAGCTACTAGTTCCACAATCCTATAAACATGGGTCGTATCTAAAAATATTAACTTGGGTTACTTTAAGTAATTATTCAATTCCGGGCATTTTTCGCAACATTAGTAAGTTTGGGTTATTAACTGTAAATATAAAGTTAGGCTATTCCATGTAATTAACCAGATTAGGGTATAATTGCAAAATCCAGAAATATGGGTCATAAACGTAAATATAAAGGATGGGCAGATTTCGTAATTTACCCTCAATTCGGTCAAACCCGAGTTAACCCGATCTAGGGTTTGGGGCAAGGCTAGCGGCGGCGGTTTAGGCACGATTACGGCCGGCGTGGTTCACGGCGGTTGATGGCGGCCATGGATCGGTGATCTCCGTCGCGGGACGAGTTCGGTGGTGTCTCTAGCTTCTCAGACGGCGCCGGCTCGAGTCGAGGGGGTTGCGCGGCGGAGCTGCTGTTCGGGTTGATTTCTGGCGGCTGGAGGCACGGCGGTCGGAGTTCGGCTCGCATCCGGCCTCATCGGCTCGAGGCGCACCTCTGGTAGTAAGATCCGGTCCCGTCAGCTCGGTCGGGTCTCGTTCTAGTGGCCAGGTACGGCAGGAGGGAACCGGCTCGATTCGACTCGATTCGGTATGTGTTAGCCATGTGATGGCCGGTGGTGCAGGTGGCCGGAAGGCTGGCGGCCGGTGAGACAAAAGGTTAGGGTTAGGGTTTAGAGGTTAGGGATGATGAATAGTGAGAATCATGCTACGAGAATAGTTTTACGAATTTATACCAATTCCGTTACTTTCCGATATTTTCTCCAGCCATAAAGATCGATGAATCTAAATTCTAAATTTTAATAATCCACAAAATTATAATTATATATATAATTATATACCTAGAATTTCCCTTAAAATGTATCGATTATCCTTTAAATATATAATAACTAATCTCCGAATTAGTTGATTTATTGCTAAATCAACCGGAAACCTATAACTCGGAAATTAAACAACTACTACAATCTAGATTGGATAGTCCCAAAAAAAAATCCGGGATATTACATCAGTCCCCACTTAGAAAAAGTTTTGGCCCGAAACTTAAAGTACTAAGATAATCATCCAAAAATTTGCTCGCTCGAAACATAATTACAACTATGTTGAAGATGTCGTCTCCTATCAATAATACTCAAGTCACTAATCTAGTTCAGCATCCAAGACACGCAAGCAATCCATTCATAACACTCAAGGATATACACAAGAAACATCAAGTTTGAACAACACATAAATACAGGTCCAACGACTAACCCGTCAATCCTGAGGTAGGAACTAACCATGCATATTGCTTAAGATAGGTGCTCCTAATACTATTCTCCTACAGATATCCCGTACTGCCTCGTATTTAACCATCTAATCCATTCACAAGATGACATTCTCCCGCATCAAGTGCATGTCTACCCGTCAACCTTGTTCCCCGAGACGAACTGAAAATTATAACTCTCTAAAGAGTCTTTAATCTTACTACCATCGAGGTCCCTTATCTAACGATAACCTATATAAACACTAGAGTGGGTGGTTCTTGTATCAAAATCACTCTCGGATAGGCTCATCTCTAATCAAAATGGTATTTGTGACCATAGGAGAAGTCGGTTGATCATCACTCTTCAACTCAAAAGATCGTAGTTGTGATTCCCTAGTATCTGCTGCACTGCCTCCACGGCCTCTACCACATACAAGTCCCTGAGTAGAACTCCGTGACGGGTTGTGTTCCGGAGCTCTGTACTACTGACGATCTCCAACGGTTTGGTGTTGTGGCGGTCTCTCAAGTAGCTTCATCTATTCCCGTCCGGACCACTGAATCTATAACATAGGGATCTCTTTAGACCGTAAGCGTCTCGTACACCTCTTTTGGATTACTACCGGGTACTCTATGAAGGTGTAGTCATGCTCTATAGTCCAATTATCATAGCTGACAACATACATTGAGTCTGATATTTACTCTCTAGTGTGGGTAGTAGTGCTAACCGGTACGCATTCTCCCCGACTTGCTTCAAAAATCTCATATGGTCTAACATATCGGCGCAACTTCCCGTTGGTCGACGCCTCTTGTCGGCGTATGATTCTTGACGGCTATGTGTTCCCAACATACGCTCTCGAATCAAAACTACTCCATTGATAACTTTCTCATCTTTTCCAAAATCTCCATTACCCCGCGTCTTAGGGTTTTCCGTTCCCTTAAATATCCAAACGTCCAGTAATTTTACATGGAACTTTCAACCTCGTATGTACATCTACCATAACTCAAAAGTGTCCTCTATAATCGGGTTCAATACTTTATCTTGCATTCATTAACTTGTTCTTCCGGATGAAAGCTACCCAAACGACGTCATCCCGAATCTATTATATAACCACTTATCATAGCACTATGATCTTGTTTCAGCTAGCATCATACGACTCATATACCCTTATTAAATTGTATCTGAATTATCCGATAACCATACGGAACATACGTCTTGCGAGCTTATGCATTTTTTTCCAACCCCCTGAATTGCAACAACCGGTTGCATATAAGGCCATGATCTTAGGCATTTAGTGAACCTTACAAATTGCATATTGCCCTTATTTGCGAGGCAAACCACTTGATCCCATTTATCTACCTTGCAATACAACCATGTCAACCAATCAAATTTCACCCATGTCTCCTTATGATTTCAAAATTTTCAAACTAGTAACAACATTCATCTGATATCCTTCCATGATCCCTTTCGCATCCACGGGATGACAACACCTTATCGTGTTATCTACCTCATTCCCAACAGTCGGATTTTCTTCACCTCTAAGAATAAACCTTTCAATGTCTTACTCATCTCATTGGCACCACGATATATACCCATATGTCACGATCTTAACCTGACATATGTTCTTTCATCTCAATGTCTATCGGTGCCCATCCCAAGTATTGACATCTTACACCTTATCCGTTTAAGGTTTAATCCAACCCGTCAACACAATGACAATATGTCTGAAATTGACCTCCCACACTCTGTATTCAACCACAACCCCTGGCTTGACAAGTTAGTCATTTAGTAATGATGGGTGGGTTGTCGAGTGGTTTATCACTTCCTGCCTGCGCGTATTTTATCTCAGTATATTCATTGTTATACGGGTCGGGTCAACGTCGTAGGGGTTCCTTAGAACCGTCCCAGATCCGTTCATCATCTCATCGATCTCACCCTTACTATTATTGAGGGTATACTCCAACTCAAGTCGTCAAATACTTAGCACTTCCTTTCGTAGAGGTAATGACTCCGCAACTTCAGTACAATCATTGTCGCATTACTAAAACTATAATTACTCACTTCTTGGTACCGAAAGTTTTCCCCTTCGCTCGGTAACTTGTCCACATGGAGTTGTAAACTTAGTCACAATGTCTTTCCTGTCCGCTAATACACTTCCGCTCAACTTATTTTAGTACCACTTGAATAATTTGCTTTAGAGGTACACGAGCTTCTCTTTAAGTCCAACTACCTTGCAAGCGTAACTATGTCGCCTCAAAACCTCATTGGTTCCCATACCGAGGAATGATGATTAAATCACTTCGCGCTACTTTACGCCAAAAGTCATTGACAACATGAAATAAATTTGTTGCTTTCATCGACTCTTCTATATTCGGTTAGATAATGACTCTTGGCTCCGTAACTAGCCTAGATTACCAAGGGAGTATTCCGCTCCTTGAAAAACTCTATAAATTGGTAATATACTATATTTATCTTGTCAGGGTGACACCATATCCATGTAGTAATCACTAGTCACCCCTCATCTTTCTATCTCGTGTTCGTTTCCGCCTAGGTGCATTCTTCAACTATAATCGTCCAACCTGACAAGTCGTTTCCCCTTAGGTGATGAGATCTTCACCTTAGAGCATGTACCAGTGTTCTCAGTCCTATGATTCCATATCACACCCCTAGCCTACTATGGTTTCCTTGACGATGTCTTACTTCTATGACTCAACTCCCTTTCGTGAGATCACACCATTAGCCCAACTTAGGCAAAACTTTATGCACATTCTTGACTTTACTCCATTTATGCAGAATATTATATTGAAAGTAACCATCTTCTTTAACACCCTTGACTTCCTCCATTTAAGCGGAACATTTGATTAAAAGTAATCATCTTTTTGCACTTCTTAAGTTCTTCTCACATACCCATTATTAGATAGTCGACTTCCAACAAGTAGTTGACTTAAGGTCGCTTCTAATCGTCAAAATACCCACACGTATTAATTACCTCCAAAACTCGAACTGAACCTTCTCAAATGACGGACTTGTTTATCCTCTTCCTAAATAAGTCACCTTGTCTTTGTTTAACAATATGAGGCTTATCTAAAAAGACAGTTACCTACTTTGCCCAAAATCACTAACTTAGCTTTTTCCATACTCCCAAGGTTGATATACCTCCGGACAACCTGCTCCTTTGAACTCGTCCATTTCTATTTGCTTTTCTGGTTCACTCTTCGTCACACGCTTCTCTTCTAGTGCAAGAGATTTAAACTTCTCAGACTCAACTTATGTCGTCCATTCAACAACTCTGTGCTCCTCCGGTACTTCATGATGCCTTATCCACCCGTTCATTCACTTACTATAACATAAGTTCTTGCCTTCTCGCGGTTCTCTTGTATGATCTTTTGATCTTGATAGCTTAGGTCCTTCGACTAGAGGCACCACTGTTTGACCTCACTTCCCTCCTTTTTGGTGTTTCTTCCCCTTATCGTCATAAAGGAAACCGGTCAACTCCGCGTGAATCCCCACCTTGCCATTCTTCTCATAACTCTCGTAATGTTGACTCTTCACTTGATGGTACCTCGTAAGCTTAACTTACGGTATCTTACATCATTCACCCTTGGTTCGATCATGTTTCTCATCTTGACTCCAAAGCTTAGGAGCGTCTAGGGAAAGTTTCACTTCTCGTGATGGAACACCGCCTTTAACCTTGTTTAGAATGCACCCATCTCCTCCTTGCTATCTCCATTGTTCTTGTCGTACGTGGTCCTCAAACACGGTAGCTCCAATGGACGCTCCCCTGGTCCTGGAAGATGGAGAACTCTGCGCCCGGACCTCCCAACGGTCCTATCCCTAGCCTTGGGAACGATGCTCTCGTACGAGGAACCTTATCTACTGGTGGATCCACAACTGGCGGGTCCACAATGGGGATACGTCCCCGACCTCTGGTGCTAGGGGATCTTCCTACTCGTCCCCGCCCTCTAGGGACGGTAGGGGAAAGTGGTGGTCTACCCCTGGCGGGTCCTACGGTAGCTCTCGTACGTGCCATCTGATAGCGTATTGCGTTTACTTATAAATACGTGGTACTATTTATCATCCGGTAAAATAACTTAAAGCATAAATATAAGATGATCATAATACATATCTACGGCATGCAAGCCCAAACATCCTAAGGTCACATACATAGCTATGTACGTACAATATCCACAATCATCCTAAGGTCATACATATATATATATAACTATGTACTAAAACAATATAAGTACCTAATTCTAATCCAGAGATCTATGTCACCGAGGTTTGCGGAAGGAGCGGTGGTCCCGTACATTCTAACCCAACCCGACTCATGCATATGATTTTGAAAACGAAAAGTCAAAACCCGTGTGGGTTCTGTTTTATACCTCATTCGGCCTTTAAAAGATTGTGAGTGCCATTGTTGTCAACATAGGGCTCTGATACCACTTTTTGTAACACCCCAAATCCGCGGGACTCGGGGCGCTACGGGCGAGACCTCACAATGGGTCCCGACCCTTAGCTTGACAACAATTTCACCGGACCTTCCAACAAGGCACAAATAAAGGCGAAAACTCAAATATGTTTTTAATGTATGCGGAACGAAAAGTACGAAATTACAACTTGGAAACTCAGCCGAGTCCTCAAAACAACGTAAATAAATCCGAAATCTAACATACGACAATATCCAAAACGAGAACATGAAATATGACCACAAACATCCCCGTCCTATAATGTACGGAGACCCCGGTTGTCCACTCCTCCACCTCACTCGGCGGCATCCCTAACCTGCAAGTCAACTACATGACGGTTTTAAACCGTTAGCTCATATTCTAGATATTAGGAAAGCGGTGAAGGCACAAACACATCCACAACACAAAACATAAATCACACAAGTCCGATTTCTTATCTTTTTATTATTAAGTCGTATTCCATTCTAGTTCAACTTCTTTTGTGACATGAGACCCCAATGGTCTCACCTCGGTCCCCACTTACCGGCAAGGAATGGTGCGAATGCATCCGCCCATCTAACCCGCCGGGCTAGTCGCCGAGAATCCCCTAGACCTCACTATGGGCTAGGCAGTATTGTCACCGCCCGTTCTCATACACTTGGGCCAATATAAACATATATATAAAGTCGGTGGTCCTAATTATCGGTTTCATTGTTATAACGTACAATAACACACACCACCAAACACACGGCAATACTAATACATAAAATACGAGTTAAGTAAGTCCGGAGACATACCTCGTCCCAAACGCTAACTCACACAACGCTCTCGCTTCCCTTGGGAAGAAGCACACAACCTGCTCACAACAAGGTATCCATAAAAACCCGCTCAACTCAAGAAGTCTAGGACTTCTACACAAATGATCTACGCAAGATCATTTGACTCACATTCTAGGACCGCATCCTAGAGTCTATCATAATCACCGTCAATAATGACGTAAAAACCAACGAGGTCTAAACATGCTCATCACATTCTCCTAAGGTCCCAAAAGCCACTACTTGGCATTTCTTCTAAGTTCTACTAGTTCCAACCGTGAAAGATAATCCATTCATACCTACATCTTACTCCAAAGTTGGGCATGATGCCTCTCAACCTTAACATCTATCCTTAGCCATTTCCGATTATAATTTATGCCCAAAATAGATTTTATATCCCTTAAATAAATATTAAGATATCCAACCCTATAAATCTCGATCACTTAAACTCAACCCATACAAGTTAGTCTCCAAATGCCAACAAGCTACTAGTTCCACAATCCTATAAACATGGGTCGTATCTAAAAATATTAACTTGGGTTACTTTAAGTAATTATTCAATTCCGGGCATTTTTCGCAACATTAGTAAGTTTGGGTCATAAATTGTAAATATAAAGTTAGGCTATTCCTTGTAATTAACCAGATTAGGGTATAATTGCAAAATCCAGAAATATGGGTCATAAACGTAAATATAAAGGATGGGCAGATTTCGTAATTTACCCTTAATTCGGTCAAACCCGAGTTGACCTGATCTAGGGTTTGGGGCAAGGCTAGCGGCGGCGGTTTAGGCACGATTACGGCCGGCGTGGTTCACGGCGGTTGATGACGGCCATGGATCGGTGATCTCCGTCACGGGACGAGTTCGGCGGTGTCTCTAGCTTCTCAGACGGCGCCGACTCGAGTCGAGGGGGTTGCGCGGCGGAGCTGTTGTTCGGGATCATTTCTAGCGGCTGGAGGCGCGGCGGTCGGGGTTCGGCTTGCATCCGGCCTCTTCGGCTCGAGGCGCACCTCTGGTAGTCAGATCCGGTCCCGTCAGCTCAGTCGGGTCTCGTTCTAGTGGCCAGGTACGGCAGGAGGGAACCGGCTCGATTCGACTCGATTCGGTATGTGTTAGCCATGTAAGTTCAATTGGTTCGAGGCTAGGCTCGATGCGACGGACCAAGGTGTTCCAGGTGATGGCCGGTGGTGCAAGTGGCCGGAAGGCTGGCGGCAGGTGAGACAAAAGGTTAGGGTTAGGGTTTAGAGGTTAGGGATGATGAATAGTGAGAATCGTGCTACGAGAATAGTTTTACGAATTTATACCAATTCCGTTACTTTCCGATATTTTCTCCAGCCATAAAGATCGATGAATCTAAATTCTAAATTTTAATAATCCACAAAATTATAATTATATATATATAATTATATACCTAGAATTTCCCTTAAAATGTATCGATTATCCTTTAAATATATACTAACTAATCTCCGAATTAGTTGATTTATTGCTAAATCAACCGGAAACCTATAACTCGGAAATTAAACAACTACTACAATCTAGATTGGATAGTCCAAAAAAAAAAATCCGGGATATTACAATAGTTATTTCCAAGGACAGCTAGGGTCACAGATGCAGAGTAGACATGCCATTTCTGAGGTTCACCAGAACCCCCAATCACATAGGCCTCCCCACTCAGATCGAGTTTACCGAAATAAGTTTCAAGGACAACAACTTCTTCAGAGAAGCTTCGGTGAGGGAACGATTGGGCTCCTGGGAAGATGAAGCTTCCTCGAGTATACTTCACAGATTTAATCTTCAGGAAAAGGCTGTTAGCAAGCTTGAGGATCGGTGGGATAGACAGAAGTAGTTTTGTAGTACCGCAAGTTTTGATGATTATCTTGTAAGGATAGACAAAGAGGCTGGACTCTGATAAGACGTAAGAATCAAGGTCTCCATATGACAAAGAATCAACAATGGTGCATTCAGCAGATCCAAGAATTTCATCAAGTTCAGATTTGGACAAAGCCCTAAGACCCTTGCCTTCAGGATCAACAAAGATTCCGGGCTCAAAGAATGATATTTTCAGCCTCTTTTCGTATCCTTCGAAATCAATTGCAGAACCCGTCATGACTTACAACTTTCTTGTAGAGGAGGGAAGAGAAGACAGAATTGAAAATGCAGAGGAAAATAGGAAGGGAAATTGATAATAAAGAAGACTACTTGAGGGTGGTAAAGACAGCTAATTGGGAATATCAGGAAGGCTTGCAAGAGCCTTCCTGATATTCCCAATTAGCTGCCTTTACCACCTGATATTCCCAATTAGCTGTCTTTACCACCGTCAAGTGGTCTTCTTTATTGTCAATTTTCCTTCCTATTTTCCTCTGCATTTTCAATTCAGTCTTCTCTTCCCTCCTCTACAAGAAAGTTATAAGCCATGACGGGTTATGCAATTGGTTTCGAAGGATACGAAAAGAGGCTGGAAATATCATTCTTTGAGCCCGGAATCTTTGTTGATCCTGAAGGCAAGGGCCTTAGGGCTTTGTCTAAATCTGAACTTGACGAAATTCTTGGACCTGTTGAATGCACCATTGTTGATTCTTTGTCATATGGAGACCTTGATTCTTACGTCTTATCTGAGTCCAGCCTCTTTGTCTATCCTTACAAGATAATCATCAAAACTTGCGGTACTACAAAACTGCTTCTGTCTATCCCACCGATCCCCAGGCTTGCTAACAGCCTTATCCTGAAGATTAAATATGTGAAGTATACTCGAGGAAGCTTCATCTTCCCAGGAGCCCAATCGTTCCCTCACCGAAGCTTCTATGAAGAAGTTGTTGTCCTTGAAACTTATTTCGGTAAACTCGGTCTGAATGGGGAGGCCTATGTGATTGGGAGTTCTGGTGAACCTCAGAAATGGCATGTCTACTCTGCATCTATGACCCCAGCTGTCCTTGGAAATAGCTATGAGGATCCTGTTTATACTTTTGAAATGTGCATGACTGGTTTAGGCAGAAACAAGGCCAATGTGTTCTATAAGACTGAAACTAGCTCAGCTGCATCAATGACCAATGATTCCGGCATCAGGCAGATCCTCCCCAACTCAAAGATATGCGACTTTGAATTCGAGCCTTGTGGATACTCAATGAACTCAATTGAAGGATCCGCCATCTCCACCATCCACATCACCCCAGAAGACGGGTTCAGTTACGCGAGCTTTGAAGTTAAGGGGTATGATCTGAAGCTAATGAGTCTAAACCAGGTGGTTGAAAGAGTCCTTAATTGCTTTAAACCGAACGAGTTCTCCATTGCTGTCCATGCTGATATTGTTGCTAAGTGCTTGACATTGAATTGCTTGCTGAACCCTATTGGCTACTGCCATGAAGAGCTAGGTGTCAAGGAGCTCGACCTTGATGGCTCAATCGTCTATCAGAAGTTCTGCAGGTTTGCTATTGTTTCCGACTTTGGTTCTCCATTGTTGGCAATTTAACATTTTATAATTAGGATTTTTGGTGTAAAAAACTAAAGTAAATTTTATTATTTAACTTTTGGTACGATTAATAATGGAATTGCTTACATTCTTAAAAATAGTTAAAATTTTACATAAATTCGATCTAAAATTAATTAGGTTGTTAGAATAAAAAAATTTTAATTTTTACGGAATCTTAATAAAAAGATAATGGTTAAATTAAATGATTTAAAAAATTAAAATAAGAATTAGATATTGTGAGATCTATTTCGACTATAACAATATCTGAGGATGACAATTTTGGAATCAGTTAGTGGTCATGTTGTAAATAGATTGCAAAACTGCTTAGGTGGATAGCTCAAAGATTGAGCTATAAACAAAATGTGAACAACTTTAGTAATATATATAATACATAAATAAGGATGAAATCTTTTGGAGTCTATATAATGAATTAGTTAGAATCAAATCATATAAATTGTTTTATAAGCTATTGGGGCGATCAGAAATTTTAAGTGATTAAAAAAAAGTAATATTGAAAAAATAACTTCCTCTAATCATATAACCAAAAACAATTTTTAAACTTAACCTACAAATTCTAAACACACGTAACAAACAAAATAAATAATTACGAAAGATAAAATTTTAATTAATCAACTAACCTACAAAAAAGAAAAGAAGATTTTTCGTATCGCCGGTATCAATTTTTGATCAAAATAACCAACAAATTTTGTTTATAAAAAAATAAACAATGCACATAGAAATCAAAGTAAACACAATACAAATAAGATCTAAAAATAAAAGATAATAATAACGGATAAATATTAAAAAAATTGAACTTATTTATATTTATATTCGAAATAAAGATAATTGAATAAATTACATAAATAAATTCAAAATAAATAACATATAAAGAATTCAGAATACATACAATAAACACAATACAAATAATATCTACATTCGAAACCAGTTCACCACTTATAATCTAAAGATTAAAAAATAATAATAATAATGGACATAAATGTATTTCATTGAAAATAGTATAATTTTATAATGAATATATATAAATTAAAATCAAAAAATTCACAAAAAGTCGAATGCAATCTAGATTGGATCAACTAATCCACTTCAATCGTATTCATTGCACAGAGACGGTTGAGACGAAAAGTAAAACCTAATTAGATCCAGAACGAAACAATTCAATGGGAGATCTGATAGTGAAAATTGTAAGGCGTAAACTTTACGGGTCGAAACACGGTCAAAATCAGGGCAAAACAAATCGAAAGCCGAACAATAAACAAAATCATGAAGAGGCCGAACACGGACAAATCAACTGGTAATATATATATTACAAAAGCTAATTGCACGAAACAAACGTATATAATGTATAAAATTAACCGATTGAACATATGGTGGTAGAAGGAATAAAAAGTTGATTCAATGGTGCCGGCGGAATAGAGTTCCTGCAACTCAAAAAAAAATAAAAAACGAATTAGCTATTCGACTGAAACTCTAGAGAATAAGTATATATAGATGACAAAGAAACCTATTAAACGTAGATGTGGATGTAGATATTTGATAAGAAACTTCTAACGTAAGATTGTTAAATAGGGTAATTATTTGTAGATATCCGATAGAAAACTTTTAACGTAAGATTGTTAAATAGGATCTGTGGAAACAGAAAAAAAAAATATTTAGGAGTTAAAAAAATATATAGATTTAAAATAGATGGATTTAAAAAAATGTAGAAATAAAATATATGGATTTAAAAAAAAGATTTATTGGCGCGCCGTGGGAGCATTATTTTGTTAAATAGGATATGTAGAAACAGAAAAAAAATCTTTAGGAATTAAAAAAATATATAGATTTAAAATAAATGGATTTAAAAAAATGTAGAAATAAAATAGATAGATTTAAAAAAAAGATTTATTGGCGTTAAATGTGGAATCTTCATTTCAAAATATTGCTCCTATGGCGCGCCACGTCAGCAACCTTGTACATTGCTTTAGTAGATATAATAATAATATATATAGATTTCTTGATGGAAGTAGCTGTTTTGCGAGTCAAATATGTTGGACTTATTTTGGTTTGAATTGTTACGCGAGTCAAGCTACTCAGACTTGGGTCAAAAAAGGTTCTGTTTGGTTTGTTATGTGAGCACAGTCTGGTGAATCCACGTCATTAAATTTACACATGTCAACTTTTTGGTAATCCACCGGAGAAGGACTTCGATCGTCTCAGCTCGGGAAGAAACACCTAACCTAGTAGGAAACATCGTTCAATCTCTCGCAACCAAGTTTTTGGGAGGCTAAGGGTTTGACTTGTATCGAGTTATATACTCAACGTCCATAATCACCCAGAGAGATTTAGGGAGATTCAAATCTATATACTACTATTAAAGCCAAAGCATTTTCTCTCTTGTGGTGCTTCCTCAAAGATTTTATTGTCACGTGTCAATTTATTAGAATTTTGAGTTTTTTTGTTGCCATATTAGAATAATATTATAACTCTTCTACAATGCTTAATATTTAAATTTTAAAAACTTTCTTATAATAGATAATTGATAACTACTTATCAATCTTACTTTTAAAATATCTATATTACACTATATATAATTTTTATGATTAATTTTGTTTGAGTTTATCCCAAATCTTAATAACTTAATACTATAACAAATTACTCATAAATTGGTGGTTTTGCAAAAAATATCATTTTTATGGGTTTGATAATGAAATCCTTCAATGCATATCTTAAAAGTGTTTTAGTTCAACTTTTATTTTTATGATTAATTTTGTTTGAGTTTATCATAAATTTTAATAATGTAATACTATAACAAAAATATTTTAAGGCTAACAAACCAAGTTTAAAAGTGTTTTAGTTCAACTTTTATTTTTATGATTAATTTTGTTTGAGTATATCCTAAATTTTAATAATGTAATACTATAACAAAAATATTTTAAGGCTAACAAACCAAGTTTGAAATATTTTAGGGTATATAGTTTAAACAAATGGAATATTTAGGTATATATACTCAGATGAGCAATACCCAAATAAAAAATGTATTGAAATTTTTTTCAAATCATTAGTATTTGGTAGACATGTAATAAGGATCGGATGATAAAATAATGTACACATTTATAATTTAGTGAATAATTAATTTGTAAATGTTAAATCTTTTGACGGATAAATTAGCAAATAAAAAAAAAACCAAATAAAAAAGAACGAAGGATACTACCCAATACAGTTGCCTTATTTTTATTTTTTAGGTGGGAAATACAATTGCCAAAAAAGAAATAACGAAGGATATTACCCAATACAATTGCCTTATTTTTATTTTTGTTTGAGTTTATCCCAAATCTTAATAACTTAATGCTATAACAATTGTCTTATTGCAAAAAAAGAAATAACGAAGGATATTACCCAATACAGTTGCCTTTTTTTTTGGGTGGGAAATAAAATTGCCTTATTTCCAAATAAGAAAGATCCAAGGATACTACCCAATACAATTTCCAAATAAGAAAGTTCGGATGATACTTACCACACAAAAAAATGCCTTATTGCGTTAATAGAAATAAATAAGTAAATTGTGTGCCATAGATAGTAATTCCAAAGATGTGCTTCCCAAAAATAAATTTAGAATTAAATATAAACTATAAATTATAATTGATAATAATTAATTAATATCTTCCCAAAAATTTTAAATAAAGTTTTAAATCAATAGTATTTGGTAGACATGTAATAAGGATCGGATGATAAAACAATGTACACATTTATAATTTAGTGAATAATTAATTTTTAAATTTTAAATCTTTTGACGGATAAATAACCAAATAAAAAAGAATGAAGGATACTATCAATACAATTGCCTTATTTTTATTTTTTAGGTGGGAAATACAATTGCCTTATTGCCAAAAAAGAAATAACGAAGGATATTACACAATACAGTTGCCTTATTTTTATTTTTTTTGGTGGGAAATAAAATTATCTTATTTCCAAATAAGAAAGATCCAAGGATACTACCCAATACAATTTCCAAATAAGAAAGTTCGGATGATACTTACCACACAAAAATGGCCTTATTGTGTTAATATAAATAAATAAGTAAATTGTGTGTCATAGATAGTAATTCCAAATATGTGCTTCCCAAAAATAATTTTAGAATCAAATATAAACTATAAAAACATATGATTTTAACGGAATATCTTTCCTAAATCAAATTTTTGTTACCAAATTTTTCTAAATAAAATATCTTCAAATCATGTAATTCAATTCCGAAAATCTTACTAAACTAATTTTGTTAACTATCTCATTATATTAGCATTAAATATATGTGGAGGAGATGATACACTTTTATTTCTATCTAGACTAAAATTTTGTATTGATTATCTCTTCTTTCTAATATCTCTCATATATGGATATTTTTTGTTAATCATAATATCTCTTTTTATTTTTATTTTTTTTAACAAGTAAACATGAATATATATTCAAAACACCTATTTAAGAAGATGTCATTCATTCTACTCGACTTACCACTATTTGATATCTCTTTGGTAGTTATTGTTTTTTCGTTTTTTTATTATGACGATATATCCAAGCCAAATTATCACCGAAGATTGAGTTCACATTTTGTGTTTATGGGACTTCCGGAATATCAATCATTACAATGGTGTAGTAGTCGGAAACTAATGGTTTTAGTTGACGATAAATCATGTAATTTGTTTGTATTTTTTTTAACAATTTTTTATTGCTTTCTTATATGGTTTTGATAGGATGCATATACATCCATACAGTCATAGTGGACTCCGATTTGATGGTTACAGTTCTAGCGTAGAGTCATTGGAAGACGATTTTACCTTCATCGTTGTGCTCGCAACACTCTTTGTCTATCATTTTATAAGGTAGGTTTGTTAATGGAGAATTAAGTGGTGTTTTTGGAGAAAGTGAAAGAGTGTGGGGAAAAAGACGGAGAAATGTATATAGATGTGTGTATATCTAAGAAAATGGAGAGAGAATGATAAAGAGGAAGAGTTCGGTGTATTGATCAATGTTTTCTACTTTTTTTTTCAAAATAATTTATTTAATTTTTAATGGTATAAATTGTGTAAGTATTCTTTAACTATTTTGGTAATCTCTCTATATATATAAATTGTGTAAGTATGCTTTGACTATTTTGGTAATCTCTCTTTATATATATATATATATATATATATATATATATATATTGGATCCACTTTATCATAGAAACACAGAAATATTTGATTTGGTTTAGAAGAGATGAAATTCATATTTGTAAAAAAAAAAATTGTGGGTTAAATCTAACAACAAGGAGACGATTTCCTCTACATGGAACACCAAATTATTTAATAAGAATATTTATTGCTCTACATGGAATACCAAACTATTTAATAAGTATATTTATTTTTATTTCACGTTTAAATCCTTTACAATTTTTTTAAATAAAATTAGAATCATTTTGGTAGATCATAAAATAAAAATTATCGTTTATTACCGCAATAACTACGTTTATATATAATGAAATTGATACGATTATATTTCTCTATGTAAATAAAACTTGGTTATATATTACGTACAAAAAATAAAAAAATACAAATCATAGATATTAACAAAAGTAAAATCCTTCTTCGATATAACCAAAGCATTTGAGGTGACAATTTATAAATTTGTTAAAACATATAGAGATGTTACATTACTTGTATGAAAAGTTATGATAAGAAGATAAACCTAAATAACATATGACATTTGATATAACAATAAATGATAAGGAAAATGCAGAACAAAAATGACGATTGTAACACCCCAAATGTAACACCCCGAATCCGTAGGACTCGAAGTGCTACTGGGCTAGGATCTCACAATGGATCCTGGCCCTAGCCTGACAACAACCTCACTGAATCTTACAACAAGGCACCAACAGATTAAAACAAAACATAAAAACTGATATATATATATATATATATATATATATATATATATATATATATATATACATGTCAAAAGGATAATACAAAGTAATGCTGAGTACAAAGTCAAACTAAAATCCGTACAATAATGATAATCTCAAAAACCCCACGAATATGCCCCGTGTACGAAACCCTCAGCAGATCACCCCTCCGGATCACTCCGCAGCTCTCCTACCCTGCGAGGGATCTACAACACGGTATGAAACCATTAGCTAACTATACACATATATAAGAAGATGCTAAAGCACAAACACACATCTGAAATGATAAACACTTCATCATGATATCAAACATTTACCCGGTTTATTATCTTTAATAAGTTGAATCATTCAATCGTATAAATAGATATATATGAAGATAGGTGACACGAGGAATATAATCCCCGCCTCTGAGTACTCTAACCCGCTGGGGTAGTATCAGCACACCTCCCGTGTACCCTGTGGGAATAGTGAGGGTCTTCCTTTATACCAGATCTGGCCTGACTACGGAGAACCTCCCAGACTCCACTACGGGATGAAAGGGAAAGGTTATCACAACCACTACAATGGGTGGTCAATATAACATAGGTCGGTGACCAAATAATAACACATGCTATAAAGCACATAACACACACCACTCAAGCATACATCCAATATAAGGATAGTAGATAAGTAAGTCCTATGGACTTACCTCGATCTCAGGAGTATCTCGCTACAAACCACTCTCAGAAACGTCTACTCCAAACTGGAGGACAACACAACCTATACAAGGCACACATACATATATCACAATCCTATCACACAAAGGGTCACACCTAGACCCAAGGGATCATATCCAACTCATAACCTCAAGGCCGTAACTGGCATATCTATATCATACTCATCATAAACCGATACCTAGCATGATACTAGTTCCCTCATACTAGAAAGGAAAGGAACTACCTAACTATAGGTAGCCCCGGGACAAAACGCACCTGCGTGATCTAAGGACGCAGGGGCGGAATGCAGGCAACCGCGGGCGCGGTGACGCTCAGCCGCGGGGGCGGTGACAAGGATTGATGGCAACGCAGGCACGACGTTGGCACGGCGCAGGCGCTGCGGCACGTCTTCCGCAGGGGCGGTGACTTCTGGCCGCGGGGGCGGCGACAGTGCAAAATGAAACTTCGCGGCTTCTCTTTAGCTCTTCACGTGATCAAATCACGTTTACTCTCTTCCAGATTCACATACATACATATCAATACACATTCCAACATCAAAACCCTTAACATACATCTAATCCTATGCTAGAAGGATTGAAACAAGGAAAGAATGAAGAAGAATGAAGAAGCAAGGAGGAAGAAGCTTACCACAACTGTGGCCTAGGCACGAAATTGCTCCAAGGCAACACTTCCACTAGCTCTCAAGCTCAGCATAGCAAGCACTAGCATCAACAACAACATTCAGCCCAAAAACTCCCTTAGCAACTCAAGGAAAAACCAACACAAGTTCAAGAAAGATGAAGGATAAACTAGGAGAACGTGAAGGCTGGATGGAAAATGAATGAGGAAACCCTTGCTCAGCAAGGAAAAGAAAGAAGTAAAGCTAAGGGGTAAAGCACGTGTCAAAGGAGTCAACAAAACCGGCTGCAGCCGCCGGAAACCGCAGAGGCGGTCCATGAGCCGCAGGGCGGCGGTCAAGCCCGCGGGTGCGGAAAGGCCAATCTCGGCTATGGTCCGATCTCGGTCCGAAAGAAAAGGCTCTCACATCTCACCCCCCTAAAAACAAGTTTCGTCCCGAAACTTGCAAGATCCTAAAACCACTCGGACTCAGAAGCCGAGGTAACACTCTCTATAACCTCAAACATAAGCATGGAGGAAATCATCAACTCCAGCAGTAACTATACTATCCAAGGCCTAGAGAAACCATCTCTAGCCAGCTATAAACACATCAGAAGGCATAGAGGAAGCACATCTCTAGCCATATCATAACCATAACAGAAAGGTATGGAGGGAGAACATCTTCAGCACTACTATGTCCATCAAAATAGCATGGAGGGAAGAACCATCTCCAGCTAAACCTAAACGTATCACAATAGCATGGAGGGAAGAGCCATCTCCAGCTATAACAGAAAATCATACTAGCATAACAAGATCTTATAAGATCATAATCACATCAAAGCTAGCATGAAAATAAACACATCATAGCATATAAGCATATAAGCAAATAAGACTCACCAAGCTAGTACTAAGATCTACTCGGTGATCCTACTGGTGTACCTATCTCGGCATAGAACTCTGGATAGTTCCTCTGGATACTATCCTCAGTCTCCCATGTAGCCTCCTCAAATCCTCGTCTCGACCACTATATCCTAAGCATAGGTATGTCCTTTGAATGCAGGCGTCTCAGACCTTGTTCTAGGACTGCAATCGGATGCTCAACAAAAGTGTGGTCCGGCTCAACCACCAAATCCTCATAACTCACAATGTGTCTCGGATCTGGTATGTATTTCCTTAGCTGAGACACGTGAAACACAGGGTGAACACCCTCTAATCTCGGAGGCAAGGCTAATCTGTAAGGTGCGCTCCCAACTCGATACAGAATCTCGAACGGCCCGACATATCGGGGACTTAACTTTCCCTTAATGCCAAAACGCCTAACACCTCGTGTCGGGGACACTCTCAGCCACACATGGGCTCTAACACTGAACTCTAGAGGTCTACGCCTCCTGTCAGCATAAGACTTCTGACGGCTCTGTGCAGTCAGCATACGCTCTCTGATCAATGCTACCAGAGCTATATCATCCTGAATCTGATTAGGTGCTAAACCACTGACACTGCTCTGCTCATCCCAACATAACGGGGTACGACATCTCTGTCCATACAGTGCCTCATATGGGGCCATCCCAATAGATGCATGTCAGCTGTTGTTGTAGGAGAACTCAACAAGTGGGAGATGATCCATCCACACCTGTCCCCAATCCAACACACAAGCTCGCAGCATATCCTCCAGGGTCTGAATGGTCCTCTCTGACTGACCATCTGTCTGAGGATGGAACGCAGTCGTGAAGTGCAAACTTGTCCCCAGGGCAGTCTGAATCTGCTGCCAAAATCTCGAGGTAAATCGCCCATCTCTGTCTGAGACGATCGTCCTCGGTACACCATGGAGTCTCACTATCTGGCTAGTGTACTCCTCAGCTAATCTGCTCACCGGCCACGTCTCCCTGATAGGAATGAAACGTGCCGTCTTCGTCAATCTGTCTACTATAACCCAGATGTCATCAAAACTCCGGCTCAGCCTCAGTCCGGTCACAAAATCCATGGTGACGTCCTCCCACTTCCTCTGTGGAACAGGAAGGGGATGGAGCTCACCTCCAGGTCGGAAATGCTCGATCTTGACCTGCTGGCAGGTCGCACACTGAGCTACAAATCTGGCTACATCGGGCTTCAGCCCTCCCCACCAATATATACGTCTCAAATCCTGATACATCTTACTCGTACCTGAATGTACCGAGTAAGGGGTGCAATGAGCCTCCTGTAAGATCCTCTGCCTCAGCTCTGTATCAGCAGATACACAGACGCGGCCATGGCGCCTCAAAACTCCATCTGCTCCAAGCAGGAACTGTGGTGCCTCATCTCGAGACATCCTATCTCTGATCCTCTGTAAAGTCGGGCAGGTCTCCTGTTTCTGTCGGATCTCATCCAACAGATCAGGAAGAACCTCTAAAGTACGCAGCTGGGCATCCTCATCAGGAAACTGGATGTCCAACTCTAACCAGATCAAGTCTCTCTGTAGCTGATGTTGTATTGTCAGCCTTGCAATCGCCTGCTCTCGAGGCGTCTTCCTGCTCAGGGTGTCGGCGACAACGTTCGCCTTCCCTGGATGGTATATAATCTCTAAATCGAAGTCATTGATCAGCTCAAGCCACCTACGATGGCGGTTATTCAATTCCCGCTGTGTGAAAATATACTTCAGACTCTTATGGTCTGTGAAGATCTGACATGTAGCACCATACAGGTAATGAAGAAGAATGAAGAAGCAAGGAGGAAGAAGCTTACCACAGCTGTGGCCTAGGCACGAAATTGCTCCAAGGCAACACTTCCACTAGCTCTCAAGCTCAGCATAACAAGCACTAGCATCAACAACAACATTCACCACAAAAACTCCCTTAGCAACTCAAGGAAAAACCAACACAAGTTCCAGAAGGATGAAGGATAAACAAGGAGGACGTGAAGGCTGGATGGAAAATGAATGAGGAAACCCTTTCTCAGCAAGGAAAAGAAAGAAGTAAAGCTAAGGGGTAAAGCACGTGTCAAAGGAGTCAACAAAACCGGCTGCAGCCGCCGGAAACCGCAGGGCGGTCCCATAGCCGCAGGGGCGGGAACCCGCAGGGGCGGCGGTCAAGCCCGCGGGTGCGGAAAGGCCAATCTCGGCCAAAGCCAATCTCGGCTATTGTCCGATCTCGGTCCGAAAGAAAAGGCTCTCACACCAAATCCGTAGGACTCGAGGTCCTAGTGGGTTAGGATCTCACAATGGATCCTGACCCTAGTCTGACAACAAATTCACTTAATCTTACGACAAGGCACCAATAGATTAAAACAAAACATAAAATTGATATATATATATATATACATATCAAAAGGATGATCCAGAGTACTGTTGAGTACAAAGTCAAACAGAAATCCGTACAATAATGATAAACCCAAAATCCCACGATAACGCCCAGTGTACGGAACCCTCAGCAGATCACCCCTCTGGATCACTCTGCAGCTCTTCTAACCTGCAAAGGATCTACAACACGGTATAAAACCGTTAACTAACCATACACATATATAAGAAGATACTAGAGCACAATCATGTAACACCCCAAATCCGCGGGACTCGGGGTGCTACGGGCGAGACCTCACAATGGGTCCCGACCCTTAGCCTGACAACAATTTCATCGGACCTTCCAACAAGGCACAAATAAAGGCAAACTCAAAAACGTTTATAATGTATGCGGAAACCGAAAAGTAACAAACTACAACTTGGAAACTCAGCCGAGTCCTCAAAACAACACAACTCCAATACGAAACTTAAACCGTACCACATAAACCACAATATGAAAACATAACTCAAAAACATCCCCATCCTATAATGTACGGAGACCCCGGCTGTCCACTACTCCACATCACTCGGCGGCATCCCTAACCTGCAAGTCATCTACACGAACGGTTTAAAACTGTTAGCTCATATTCTAAGTATTAGAAAAGCGGTGAAGGCACAAACACATTCATTTTACACATCATAAAACACGCAAGTCCGTTTTATTATCTTTACATCATTAAGTCGTATCCCGTTCTAATTCAACTTCGGTTGTGACACGAGAACCACCGTGGTCTCGCCTCGGTCCCCCCACCGGCAAAGAATGGTACGGATGCATCCGACCATCTAACCCGCCAGGCAAGTCGCCGAGAATCCCCTAGACCCACGCAAGGCTAGGCAGTATTGTCACCGCCCGTTATCATACACTTGGGCCAAAATATACATATAAGGTCGGTGGTCCTATTTACCGGTTTAATAGTTATAACAAGAACATAAACACACACCACCAAACACACATCAATGCTAATACGTAAAATACGAGCTAAGTAAGTCCGGAGACTTACCTCGTCACCAAACCCAAGTCAACCACACTCTTGCTTCCTTAAGGAAGAAGCCCACAACCTGCTCACAAGAGATATGCATATCAATACATACTCACACTCAAGAAGTCTTAGACTTCACTCTAGTGATCTACGCAAGATCACCTAACTCTCAAACTAGGAAACGCATCCTAGGTCCCAAGTACTCATCACACTCTCAACACATGCAACAGCCCACAACAGTCCATAATTCCACAAGATAGTAATCCTCAACCAAAGAGGCACAAGCTAGCCTAGAAGGTCCATCATGCTCACATGCTCATATCCATCACTTACATCGAGCCTTAAGGGCTCCTAGGTTCACAACCACTAAGTGGCATTCCAAGCTACTCTAGATCCATCCTAGGCATGCTACTAACAAGATCCAACATAAATACTAAGGAAGGAACGAAGAGGAAAGGACGGGAGGGACCTACTGTTGCCGAAACCGCAGCCGCAGAGTCAAGCCGGCGCCCCCAGCGGACAAAAGAGTCCCCCCGCGGAACAAGGAGCTGCACCCGTGGAGGACTGCGTCGCCTTCCAGGAGCCGCCCCCGCGGTTTTGCCGAGCCGCGCCCGCGCCGGAGCCCAGCCGCACCCGCGGCCGTCCGCCCCCGCACCCACAGCCTTGTGCTGCCGCACCCGCGGCCGTCCGCCGCCACACCGCGGCCTTGTGCTGTCGTGAGTCTGCCGCCGCCCCCGCGGCCATGCCGAGCCGCACCCGCGGCGGTGCTGTGCCGCTCCCGCGGCCGTACTGTGCCGCTCCCGCGGCCGTGTTGTGCCGCTCCCGCGGCCGTGCTGAGCCGCCCCTGCGGCCGTCCGGGCCCGCAGCCGTGATGATCCCCCCAGCGGTTACGCTACAGAAGCTCGTCTTCTTCGTCTCGATCGTGGATCCTTGGCTCCCAAGTTCTTCTTCTCTTGCTGGATCTTCTCCAAACACCCACCACTGGTCTTAGGCACCTCTCCTCGACCTAATCGAGCTAAGATCACAAGCATGCAAGGGACTTGAGTGAAAACCTCTCAAAGCTACATCCATGGCCATGGATGAAGAGGAGGAAAGAAGATAGGATGATCAGCCAAAGAAGAGAGGTAAGGGAGAGGAAGGAGCTTACCACAGATCTGGAATGCCTCTCCAAGCTGTCCACAACAAGATCTCCACACAAAATGGAAGAAGAGAAGAGAAAGGAGCAAAGATGGAGCCATGGGAGGAAGAGGGAAAGGAATGAACGTGAAAGAGAAAGGGAGAAGAGAGAGAGGGGGACAAGGGTTGCAAAGTGAGGGGGCAGCAGCTGTCTTGTCCTCTTTTTCCTGGAACGAGGGGTCGGAAATGACCCCTTGTCACTTCGACTCGGAACGAAAGGTCGGAACGCGGGAAAAAGGGAAAAACAACGAGTCGGCTCGGGATTTTCTTAGGAATAAATCTCGGCACTCGGCATCTCGTGACTACGGGATAAACTACAAGGCGCTCTAAGTCCGGAATAAAATTAATAAAATTTCGGGTGTTACAACTAACCCCCATAAAAACAAGTTTCGTCCCGAAACTTGCTAAACCCAACACTCTCGGACAAACACGTCACGTAACCACGTGAACTCATAAAACGTCACTATCGGCTCTAATCCAAGTCTACGAATAGAATCACGTCAAGACCTCGCAAGGTACAAATATCTCAAACAAAATCACATAATCACACAGAACAAACAAGGAAGATCTCGGGACTAGCCCGACGGTCCTGTCGATGTCGCTAAAATCTGCGTAAAACTCAGGATAGTTCCTCCGGATACTATCCTCCGTCTCCTATGTAGCCTCGTCGGTTCCTCGCCTCTACCACTGCACTCTCAGCATCGGTATCTCCTTCGATCGGAAGGCGACTCGTACTCCGCTCTAAAACTACTATCGGTGCTCTGCAAACGTATGTCCGGCTCGACCACTAAGTCCTTGTGGCTAATGATGTGCTTCGTGCAAAATCCGCTCTCTCCAAGATCTCGAATGGATCGACATATCGGGGACTTAACTTCCCCTTAAAGCCAAATCGCCTAATGCCCTGCGTCGGTGATACCCTCAACCACACCTGAGCTCTTAACCTGAACTCGAGAGGTCTACGCCTCCCATTCACATACGACCTCTGACGGCTCTGCGCGGCCAACATCCTCTCTCGGATCAAAGCAACTCTAGCCACGTCGTCATGTACTTGATCTGGAGCTACAACACTAGAACTCCCCGGCTCGTCCCAACATAAGGGAGTACGGCATCTCCGTCCATACAATGCCTCATACGGTTGCCATCCCAATCGACGCGTGCCAAAACCTCAAGGTAAAACGCCCGTACCTGTCCGAGACGATGACCCTTGGTATTCCATGTAATCTCACCATCTAGCAGTTGTGGATATGTCCTCCCACTTCCACTGTGGCACGGGCAGTGGGTGAAGTCCTCCTTCGGGTCTCTAGTGCTCGATCTTGACCTGCTGGAAGGTCGCGCATCAGGCCACATATCTAGCTACATCGGGCTTGAGCCCGCCCCACCAATAAGATCTCCTAATATCCTAGTACATCTTACTCGTGCCTGGGTGCACCGAGTAAGGTGTGGAATGGGCCTCATGCAAGATCCGCTCTCTCAGCTCTTGATCCGACGGTACACAAATACGTCCTGACGTCTCAATAGCCTGTCTACTCCCATGACAAACTGCGGTGCCTCTCCTCGGACATCTTGTCCCGGATCCTCATCAAAATGGGACATCTCTCCTGCTTCTGCAGGATCTCTCCGGACAATCAGGTAGTACCTCCAACTCGGACAAACAACAGTCCGTACCCGGGAACCGGATATCCAACTCCAAACCCACCAAATCCCTCTGTAGCTGAGGCTGAACCGTAAGCTGAGCTATCGCCTCCTCTCGGAGGTGTCCTCCTACTCAAAGCATTGGCGACTACGTTCGCCTTCCCCGGATGGTACAAAATCTCCAAGTCAAAGTCCTTTAATCACCTCCAACCATCTCTTCTGGCGGTTATTCAACTCCCGCTGAGTGAATATATACTTCAGACTCTTATGGTCTGTGAAGATCTGGCACGTAGCCCCGTACAAGTAGTGTCGTCAGATCTTCAGGGCATGAATCACTGCCGTTAGCTCAAGATCGGGGTAGGGTAATTCTCCTCATACGGCTTCAGCTGCCAAGAAGCGTACGCAATAACCCTACCTCTTTGCATCAAAATGCACTCCAATCCTAGCTTGGAGACGTCACTATACAGTACAAAAACCTCCACGCCCTCAGGCTGGGCTAAAACAGGAGCGGAGGTCAACCTCCTCTTTAGCTCCTCGAGACTGTGCTGACAAGGCTCGGACCAAACGAACCTGGTAGATTCCTCAGCAAGGAAGTGAGCGGTCGTGCAATCACAGAGAAACGCCTCAACAAATCGGAGGTAGTATCCCGCTAAAAGCCTAAGAAACTGCGGCACTTCCTTGACCGTCCTAGGAGGCGGTCATGAGGAAACAACTCTATCTTCGCCGGGTCAACCATGACACCTTCGGCGGAACTATATGACCCAGGAATGCCACCTAGGACATCCTGAACTCGCACTCAGAAGAGCTTAGCGCAAAGCTCTCTATCATGGAGGACTCGAAGCACCGCCCTCAGGTGTCCCTCAGCTCTCCTNCAATCTTTTAAAGGCCGAATGAGGAATAAAACAGAACCCACACGGGTTCTGACTTTTTGTTTTCAAAATCATGTGCATGAGTCGGGTTTGGGTTAGAATGTACGGGACCACCACTCCATCCGCAAACCTCGGCGACTTAGATATCTAGAGTTGATGTATGTATGTATATTATTACATAGTTATATACATATATGTATGACCTTAGGATGTTTGTGGATTTGTATGTACCTAGCTATGTATGTGGCCTTAGGATGTTTTGGACTTGTATGCCTTGGATGTATATTGTGATCATGCTTACTTTATGCCTTTAGAAGTTCTATCATACCGAGATCGTAAGTATTAACTATGTATTTATACGTAAGTAAATGCCATACGCTATTAGATGGCACGTACGAGAGCTACCGCTTACGTTGGACCCGCCAGGGGTAGACCCCCTCTTTCTCCTACCGTCCCGAGACTGGGATGAGTAGGAAGACCTCCAAGCGCGAGAGGTCGGGGACGTATTCTCATTACGGACCCGCCAGTTGTGGATCCACCAGTAGTTAAGGTTCCCGTAGAGGACGTCGCCGAGAGCATCGTTCCCGAGGCTGGGGATAGACCGTTGGGAGGTCCGGGCGCAGAGTTCTCCATCTTCCAGACCAGGGGAGCGTCCATTGGAGCTACCGTGTTTGAGGACTACGTACGACGAGACAATGGAGATAACAAACTCAAGTCTTCAAGAAGACGCGTGGACAAGTAAAGATGCGAATCGAGGAGGAGATGGGTGCATTCTAACAAGGTTAAAGGCGGTGTTCCATCACGAGAAGTGAAGCTTTCCTTATACGCTCTTAAGCTTTGGAGTCAAGATGAGAACGTGATCGAACCAAGTGTGAAAGATGTAAGATACCTTAAGTTAAGCTTACGAGGTACCATTAAGCGAAGAGTCAACATTACGAGAGTTATGAGAAGAATGGCAAGGTGGGGATTTATGCGGAGTTGACCGGTTTCCGTTATGACGATAAGGCGAAGAAACGCCAAAAAGGAGGAAGTATGTATAAATGATGATCCTAAGAAGATGAGACCAACACTTAGATGCTAACTAACGTTAGAGTTTTGAGAAACGCACTTACAAGATATCACGAAGCGCGGTTAAGCCTATGAAGGCGAGTCATGTGACTCAACAATGCCGAGAAGGGTATATTTATCTCGCTGAAGGAAAAGGAAGCGTGGAATGAAGAATGAGCTAACGGAGTTTAAGGTAGAGTACCCCGAGAAGGTAGCCTTCATGAGAATGGTAACATGGAAGCATAGAAGAATGGTAAGTCATTGACATAGGAGAAGGTCAGTTATCAGCTAATTGGTGACAACCGAGAACGCGATGTGCGGGTGGTCTATGGATGAGTGTGGGGAGAGTAACTAGGTTGTGGGACCATAAAGGAACGGTAACAAGAACTTAGAATATATCTTAAACTCTCGATTTGAAGATGTTATAGAGAACACCAGTTGCGAAAGAGAGACGACTATCTCCATTTGTACATCGATTACAATGAGTTGAACAAAAGATGACAATGAAGAACAAGTACCCCTTACCACATATAGATGATCTACTCGACCCGTTGCAAGGGTCGGTGGTCTCTTCTAAGATCGAGTTAAGGTTTGATTGTCACCAATTGAGAAGTCGAGATTGGGATATTGCAAACACGGCATTCCGGACAAACCATGGTCACTACGAGTTGTAGTGATTCCATATGGACTTACTAATGCCCCGAATAAGACATTTTGGTCTACTCTCGAAGAAGAAAGAAGTTTGTATGACCAGTTGTCTCGGGATGACAACCCCGAAGGATGTGAAGGAAGTTACAAGTTTTCTTGGATATGCTGATCATTACTGGAATTGTGGAGAGATTCTCCAAGTAACACCATTTATGGGCTAACCTACTCCGGATGACGATGAAGTATTGAGTGGGACGAAAATGGACAATGGAGTTGTTGAGAGTTAGGAGGGATTCATTGGTGCAACTGTTTTGGAAATTTCCTCGAGGTATGATCGGGTTGAAGTGTACAAGTGATTCTTCAAGACATGGTCTTGATTGAGTATTGAGAGACGACGTAAAAGTTTAACATACATGTCTCGTTAGTAGAAGCAATGTGAAGGCAATGTATTTCCTTCATTACTTAGAACTTGCAACAAGAATTGAGGAAATGTAACATCAAAGTTTGGTTTGACAAGAACCAAAGCCAACGGTGTAAATTGGAAGTTCGATATTCTTTGTTAGAAACAAGTAAAGAAGAAACATAATGAAATGTTTGTAGTGAGAAAGACCGAGAAGGAAGTTGAGTTTCCGATACATCGGACCTTTTTGAGATCTTAGCGCAAGTTGAAAAGTGTTTTTACCGGCTGGCATGGCGCCGAGAGTAGAGGGTGTTCACCGACGTTTCAAGTGTATCAATCGAGAGAGGAGGACGTACCGAAGACGGCATTCAGGACGAGATACGGCCATTATGAGTTTGTCGTGATGCCATTTGGGCTCACGAATGCACCCGCTGTCTTCATGGAGTTGATGAACGGCATCTTCATCGACTTCTTGGACCAGTTCGTGTAGTGTTCATACACGACGTCTTAGTCTACTCCCGGAGTAGGGAGGAGCATGAGGGACACCTGAGGACGGTGCTTCGAGTCCTCTAGGATAGAGAGCTTTATGCTAAGCTCTCTAAGTGCGAGTTTTGGATATCCGAGGTGGCATTCCTGGGTCATATTTCCGCCGAGGGTGTCATGGTTGACCCGGCGAAGATAGAGTCTGTTTCCTCATGGCCACCTCCTAGGACGGTCAAGGAGGTGCGCAGTTTCTTGGGCTTAGCGGGATACTACGCCGTTTTGTTGAGGGTTTCTCCGTGATTGCACGACCGCTCACTTCCTTGCTGAGGAAGTCTACCAGGTTCGTCTGGTCCGAACCTTGTCAACGCAGCTTCGAGGAGCTGAAGAGGAGGTTAACCTCCGCTCCCGTTTTAGCCCAGCCGGAGGGCGTAGAGGATTTTGTAGTGTATAGTGACGCCTCCCAGCTAGGATTGGGGTGCGTTTTTGATGCAGAGGGGTAGGGTTATTGCGTACGCTTTTCGGCAGTTGAAGCCGTACGAGGAGAATTACCCTACCCATGATCTTGAGCTAGCGGCAGTAATTCATGCCTTGAAGATCTGACGACATTACTTGTATGGGGCTACGTGCCAGATCTTCATAGACCATAAGAGTCTGAAGTATATATTCACTCAGCGGGAGTTAAATAACCGCCAGAGGAGATGGTTGGAGCTGATTAAGGACTTTGACTTAGAGATTTTGTGTACCATCCGGAGAAGGCGAATGTAGTCGCCGATGCTTTGAGTAGGAGGACACCTTGAGAGGAGGTTATAGCTCGGCTTACGGTTCAGTCATAGTTGCAGAGGGATTTGATAGAGTTGGAGTTGGATATCCGGTTCCCGGATACGGACTGTTGTTTGTCCGAGATAGAGGTATTACCTGACCTGTCCGGGAGAGATCTGGCAGAAGCAGGAGGGATATCCCATTTTTATGAGGATCCGGGACAAGATGTCCCGAGGAGAGGCACCGCAGTTTATCACAGGAGCAGACGGGCTATTAAGACGCCAGGGACGTATTTGTGTACCTTGCGAGGTCTTGATGTGATTTTATATGTAGACTTGGATTAGAACCGATAATTGACGTTTTATGAGTTCGACGTGGTTACGAGACGTGTTTGACCAAGAGTGCTGTGTTTAGCAAGTTTCGGGACGAAACTTGTTTTTAGGGGGGTTAGTTGTAACATCCAGAATTTCTATTCCGGACTTAGAGCGTTTTGTCGACCTTCCCGCGTTAGCGGTTTTGTTTTCCCGCAGGCACGAGGTGCCGAGTGGCGGGTATTATTCCTAAATCCCGAGCCGACTCGTCGATTTCCCTTTTTCCGCTTTTCGACCCCTCGTTCTTAGGTGAGGTGACAAGAGATCATATCCGACCACTCGTTCCGAGCTGAGGTGACAAGAGGTCAGCTGGCATTTTTGAAGCTCTTCCTCTCTTCTCTCTCTTTGTTGATTATCCCTTTCTTTCCCCCTCCTTCATCCATGGCCATGGATGAAGCTCTTGAGGAAGTTTTTCCCTTGAATCCTTGCATGCATGTGTTCTTAACTTGTTTAGGTCGTAGAGAGGAGTCTAAGATCAGTGGTTGGTGTTTGGAGAAGACTCAGCAAGGAGAGGAGGACATTGGAACCAAGTATCCACGGTCGAAGACGAAGAATACGAGCTTCTGTAGCGTAACCGCGGGGGCGGATCATCAGAGCCGCGGGTGAAGATCAAGGCCACCGCAGGCGCGGAGCCAAGAGACGCCTGGAGATGCCAGGAGGCGCCAGCGCAAGGAGCCGCCGGGGCGGCGGCAGGAGGCGCAAGGGCGGCGCCAAGAGGCGCCGGGATGCGCAGGGGCGGCACCAGGAGGTGCAGGGGCGTTGACAGTAGGCGACAAGAGGCGCTAGGAGGCTCAGGGGCGGCGCCAAGAGGCCGTGGGGGCGGTGACCGCTCCGCAGGGGCGTCAGCTTGACTCCGCGGCTGCGTTTTCTTCAACAATTGGCTCTCTTCTCCCTTCCTCTTCGTTCCTTCCTTAGTTATGTAGTTGTACCATGTTAGTAGCATGCCTAAGATGGATCTAGAGTAGTATGAGATGCCACTTAGTGGTTGTGAACCTAGGAGCCCTTAAGGCTCGATGTAGTTGATGGTATGAGTATGTTGAGCATGATGGACCTTCTAGGCTAGCTTGTTCCTTCTTGGTTGAGGTTTAAGATCATGTGAGGTTATAAATTATTGTGAGTTGCTTTCATATGCTGAGAGTGTGGTCAGTACCTTAAACCCTAGGATGCATTCCTAGTTTTAGGGTTAGGTGATCTTGCTTAGATCACTAGAGTGAAGTCTAAAACTTCTTGAGCGTGAGCACGTATTGATATGCATATCTCTTGTGAGCAGGTTATGGGCTTCCTCCTTAAGGAAGCGAGAGTGTTGTGAATTGAGTGTGGTGACGAGGTAAGTCTCCGGACTTACTTAGCTTGAATTTTACTTATTAGCATCGATGTGTGTTGGTGGTGTGTGTGTATGTTATTGTTTATGTTATAAACAACTAAACCGGTAAATAGGACCACCGACTTTATATTATTTTGGCCCAAGTGTATGATAACGGGCGGTGACATCATCTGCCTAGCTCTTGCGAGAGTCTAGGAGGTTCTCGACGACTAGCCCGGGCGGGTAGACGGTCGGATGCATCAGTACCATTCCTTGCCGGTAAGTAGGACCGAGGCGAGACCACGGTGGTTCTCGTGTCACAAACCTAAGTTGAATTAGAGCGGGATACGACTTAATAATAAAGAGATAATAAACCGGACTTGTGTGTTTTGGAGTATGTATGTGTTATGTGATGTACATGTGTATGTGCCTTCACCTCTTTTCTAATGCTTCGAATATGAGCTAACGGTTTTAAACTGTTGTGTAGATGCCTTGCAGGTTAGGGACGCCACCAAGTGAGGTGGAGGAGTGGACAGCTGAGGTCTCCGTACATTATAGGACGGGGACGTTTTTGGGGTTATGTCTTTGTGTTGTTGGATTATGTTGTACGGTTTAGATTTTCTTATCGGAGTTATGTCGTTTTGAGGACTCGGCTGAGTTTCCACCTTGTATCTTTACATTCCAGCTTTTCCGCATACATTAAAAACGGTTTGAGTTTTTCCTTTATTTGTGCCTTGTTGGAAAGGTCTGGTGAAATTGTTGTCAGGCTAAGGGTCGGGACCCATTGTGAGGTCTCGCCCGTAGCATCCCGAGTTCCGCGGATTTGGGGTGTTACAAAGCTCTTGGATTGTGGAAGTGGAGAAAGATCAGATCTAGTTTGGTAATCATATTCCTCTCCTCCCTTCTCTTCTTTGCTGATTATTCCTTTCTTTCCACCTCCTTCATCCATGGCCATGGATGAAGCTCTTGAGGAAGCTTTTCCCTTGAATCCTTGCATGCATGTGTTCTTAGCTTGTTTAGGTCGTAGAGAGGAGTCTAAGAGCAGTGGTTGGTGTTTTGAGAAGACCCAGCAAGGAGAGGAGGACATTGGAGCAAAGGATCCACGGTCGAAGACGAGCTTCTGCAGCGTGACCGCGGGGGCGGATCATCAGAGCCGCGGGTGTGGATCAAGGCCACCGCAGGGGCGGCTCCAGCCACCGCAGGGGCGGCTTCAGCCACCGCGGGGGCGGAGCCAGGAGGCGCCAGGAGCCGCAGGGGCGGCGGTAGGAGGCGCAAGGGCGGCGCCAAGAGGCGCCAAGATGCGTAGTGGCGGCGCCAGGAGGCGCAGGGGGCAGTGACAGCTCCACAGGGGTCCAGCTTGACTTCGCGGCTGCGTTTTCTTCAACAGTAGGCTCTCTTCTCCCTTCCTCTTCGTTCCTTCCTTAGTTATGTAGTTGTACCATGTTAGTTGCATGCCTAGAATGGATCTAGAGTAGCTTGAGATGCCACTTAGTGGTTGTGAACCTAGGAGCCCTTAAGGCTCGATGTAGTTGATGGTTATGAGTATGTTGAGCATGATCGACTTTCTAGGCTAGCTTGTTCCTTCTTTGCTGAGGTTTAAGATCATGTGAGGTTATAAATTGTTGTGAGTTGCTTTCATGTGCTGAGAGTGTGGTGAGTACCTTGAACCCTAGGATGTATTCCTAGCTTGAGGGTTAGGTGATCTTGCTTAGATCACTAGAGTGAAGTCTAAGACTTCTTGAGCGTGAGCATGCATTGATATGCATATCTCTTGTGAGCATGTTGTAGGCTTCCTCCTTAAGGAAGCGAGAGTGTTGTGAATTGAGTGTGGTGACGAGGTAAGTCTCCGGACTTACTTAGCTCGTGTTTTACGTATTAGCATCGATGTGTGTTGGTGGTGTGTGTGTGTGTTATTGTTTATGTTATAAACAACTGAACCGGTAAATAGAACCACCGACTTTATACTATTTTGGCCCAAGTGTATGATAACGGGCGGTGACATCATCTGCCTAGCTCTTGCGAGAGTCTAGGAGGTTCTCGGCGAGTAGCCCGGGCGGGTAGACGATCGGATGCATCAGTACCATTCCTTGCCGTTAAGTAGGGACCGAGGCGAGACCACGGTGGTTCTCGTGTCACAAACCTAAGTTGAATTAGAACGGGATACGACTTAATAATAAAGAGATAATAAACCGAGCTTGTGTGTTTTGGAGTATGTATGTGTTATGTGATGTATATGTGTATGTGCCTTCACCTCTTTTCTAATGCTTCGAATATGAGCTAACGGTTTTAAACCGCTCGTGTAGATGCCTTGCAGGTTAGGGACGCCGCCGAGTGAGGTGGAGGATTGGACAGCCGAGGTCTCAGTACATTATAGGACGGGGACGTTTTTGGGGTTATGCCTTTGTGTTGTTGAACTATGTTTTACAGTTTAGATTTCCTTATCGGAGTTGTGTCGTTTTGAGGACTCGGCTGAGTTTCCACCTTGTATCTTTACTTTTCAGTTTTCCGCATACATTATAAACGGTTTGATTTTGCCTTTATTTGTGCCTTGTTGGAAAGGTCCGGTGAAATTGTTGTCAAGCTAACGGTAGGGACCCATTGTGAGGTCTCGCCGGTAGCATCCCGAGTCCCGCGGATTCGATGTGTTACAAAAGTGGTATCAGAGCCTTAGGTTTACAATAATGGCACTCACAATCTTTTAAAGGCCGAATGAGGAATAAACAGAACCCACACGGGTTTTGACTTTTCGTTTTCAAAATCATGTGCATGAGTCGGGTTTGGGTTAGAATGTACGGGACCACCATTCCTTCCGCAAACCTCGGCGACATAGATCTCTGGATTTGAAGTATGTATATATATTATTACATAGTTATATATATATGTTTGACCTCAAGATGTTTGTGGATTTGTATGTGCTTAGCTATGTATGTGGCCTTAGGATGTTTTGGACTTGTATGCATTGGATGTATATTGTGATCATGCTTACCTTTATGCCTTTAGTAGTTTTATCATACCGAGATCGTAAGTATTACCTATGTATTTATACATAAGTAAACGCAATACGCTATTAGATGGCACATACGAGAGTTGCCGCTTACGTAGGACCCGCCAGGGGTAGACCCCCTCTTCCTCCTACCGTCCCGAGACGGGGACGAGGACGAGTAGGAAGACCGCCAGGCGCGAGAGGCAAGGGTCGGGGACGTGTCCCCATTGCGGACCCGCTAGTTGTGGGTGCACCAGTAATTGATGTTTTTGGATTTTGATATATATGTATATAGGTAGATACGTAGATATGTATATGTGGATTGTAGTTGCATGATGGACTTGATTTATATGTATAGTTATATAAGAGGATTATTATACGTTTTGGACCTTGTTTTGTTGTGATGGAATTCCGGGTGTGTTATATTAGTAGTAATGTGGACATAGGACATATATAGTCTTATATACGGACTCTTATACATTTTGTAGCACATGGAGATACTGACCTAATAGAAAGAGGATAATACGATATCATCACCTTTGAGATGACGTCGTTGGCGTGGGATAGCGTTCATACGTGGAGGAGTACGCTCAAGTACCGAGTTGATCTTTTCGTGCTAACGAACGCCATGACGTTTCGCGGTTTCCTTTAAAAGGATGTCGAAGAGGAGGAGTAGAGATGATGTAAGCGAAGGGCAACCAATTAAAAGAAAACTCGGGAAAAACAATAAAGTTTAGAAGCAGTTCTAAACAAGCCATGATCGAACGACGACGAAAACAATGGAGATAACAAACTTAAGTTCTTCAAGATGACGCGTGGACAACTAAAGATGCGAATCGAGGAGGAGATGGGTGCATTCTAACAAGGTTAAAGTTGGTGTTCCATCACGAGAAGTGAACTTTTCCTTAGACGCTCCTAAGCTTTGGAGTCAGGATGAGAAACGTGATCGAACCAAGTGTGAAAGATGTAGATACCGTAAGGTAAGCTTACGAGGTACCATTAAGTGAAGAGTCAACATTACGAGAGTTATGAGACGAATGGCAAGGTGGGGATTCAGACGGAGTTGACCGGTTTCCGTTATGACGATAATGCGAAGAAACGCCAAAAAGGAGGAAGTGTGTATAAATGATGATCCTAAGAAGATGAGAGCAACACGTGGATGCTAACTAACGTTAAATATTTTGAGAAGACGCACTTACGAGATATCATGAAGCACGGTTCAACCTATGAAGGTGAGTCATGTGACACAACAACGCCGTGAAGGGAATATTTATCTCGTAGAAGGAAAAGGAAGCGTGGAATGAAGAATGAACTAACGGAGTTTAAGGTAGAGTACCCCGAGAGGGTAGCCTTCATGTGAATGGTAGCATGGAAGCATAGAAAAATGGTAAGTCATTGACATAGGAGAAGGTCAGGTATAAGCTAATTGGTGACAACTGAGAACACGCATGTGCGGGTGGTCTATGGTTGAGTGTGGGGGAGAGTAACCAGGCTGTGGGATCATAAAGGAACGGTAACAAGAACTTAGAATATATCTTAAACTCTTGATGTGAAGTTCATATTGGATTATATCTTAAACTCTTGATTTGAAGTTGTTATGGAGAACACTAGTTTGCGAAAAGAGAGACGGTTATCTCCATTTGTACATCGATTACAATGAGCCGAACAAGATTACAATGAAGAACAAGTACCCCCTTACCACATATAGATGATCTACTCGACCGGTTGCAAGGGTCGGCGGTCTCTTCTAAAATCGAGTTAAGGTTTGATTGTCACCAATTGAGAAGTCGAGACTGGGATATTGCAAACACGGAATTCCGGACAAACCATGGTCACTACGAGTTGTAGTGATTCCATATGGGCTTACTAATGTCTGAATAAGACATTTTGGTCTACTCTCAAAGAAGAGAGAAGTTGTATGACCAGTTGTCTTGGGATGACAACCCCCGAAAGATTGTGAAAGAAGTTACAAGTTTTCTTGGATGTGCTGATCATTACCGGATTTGTGGAGAGATTCTCCAAGTAACACCATATATAGCTAACCTAATCCGGATGACGATGAAGTATTGTGTGGGACGAAAATGGACAATGCAGTTGTTGAGAGTTAAGAGGAGATTCATTGGTGCAACTGTTTCGAATTTTGCCTCGAGGTATAATCGGGTTGAAGTGTACAAGTGATTCTTCAAGACATGGTCTTGATTGAGTATTGAGAGACGTAAAAGTTATAACATACATGTCTCGTTAGTAAAAGCAGTGTGAAGCAACGTATTTCCTTCATTACTTAGAACTTGCAACAAGAATTGAGGAAACGTAACATCAAAGTTTGGTTTGACAAGAACCAAAGCCAACGGTGTAAACTGGAAGTTCGATCTTCTTTGTTAAGACAAGCAAAGAAGAAACATAATGGAAATGTTGTAGTGAGAAAGACCCGAGAAGGAAGTTGTGTTTCCGATACATCGGACCTTTTTGAGATCTTAGCGCAAGTTGGGAAAGTGTTCTACCGGCTGGCATGGCCGCCAAGAGTAGAGGGTGTTCACCCGACGTTTCAAGTGTATCAATCGGAGAGGAGAACGTACCGAAGAGCGGCATTCAGGACGAGTT
>CM008282.1:10349134-10359447 GCA_002319775.1 Fagopyrum tataricum
CAGAACGTGATCCTGCGGCTTCTCTTCGGCTCTTCATGTGATCAAATCACGTCTATTCCAATCCAAATTCACACACATGCAACAACATACACATTCCAACATCATCCTATGTCCAAAACAACTAATCCTAAGCTAAGGAAGGAAGAACAAGGAAGAAGAGAAGAGGAAGAAGGAAGCTTACCATTGTTGTGGGTAACTAGGAACTGATCACCAAACACCCTTAATGGCTTCCAAGCATAGCAACACATATCACTAGCATCATCATCATCAAAGCCACATCAAACTCTTCCAAAACCAAGAAGGAATCACCCAAGATCAAGAAGAAACAAAGGGAAAGCAAGAAGAACGTGGTAAGCTCGAAAGGAGTGAGGAACCCTTGCTCATCCGTCAAGGGAAAGACTTAAAGAGGAAGACAACGAAAGAGTAAAGCATGGGTCAAAGGAGTCAACAAAACCGGCTGAAGGAAAGGTAAAGCACGGTCAAAGGAGTCAACAAAACCGGCTGCAGCCGCCGGAAACCGCAGGGGGTTCCATGAGCCGCAGGGGCGGAACCCGCAGGGCGGCGCCCGGGTGCGGAAAGCCAATCTCGGCCAAGCCAATCTCGGCTAAGGACCAAGACTCGGTCCGAAAGAAAAGGCTCTCACATCTCACCCCCTAAAAACAAGTTTCGTCCCGAAACTTGCAAAGTCCTGAAACCACTCGGACTCAAAAGCCGAGGTAAAACTCTCTATTAACCTCAACATAAGCATGGAGGAACTCATCCACTCCAACAGCAAACTATACTATCCAAGGCCTAGAGGAAAACCATCTCTAGCCAAACCTAAAATATCACAAGGCATAGAGGAATCACATCTCTAGCGTATCATATCCATAACAGAAAGGCATGGAGGAAGAACATCTCCAGCACTACTATGTCCATCAAAATAGCATGGAGGAAAGAACCATCTCCAGCTAAACCTATCATATCACAATAGCATGGAGGAAAGAACCATCTCCAGCTATAAACAAGAATCATACTAGCCAACAAGATCTAATAAGATCATAATCACATCAAAGCTAGCATGAAAATAAACACATCATAGCATATAAGCATATAAGCAATAAGACTCACCAAGCTAGTACTAAGATCTACTCGGTGATCCTACTGGTGCATCTAACTCAGCATAGAACTCTGGATAGTTCCTCTGGATACTATCCTCAGTCTCCCATGTAGCCTCCTCGGGTCCTCGTCTCGACCACTGTATCCTCAACATAGGAATGTCCTTCGAACGCAGGCGTCTCATACCTCGCTCTAGGACTGCAATAGGATGCTCACAAACGTGTGGTCCGGCTCAACACCAAATCATCATAACTCACGATGTGTCTCGGATCTGGTATGTACTCCCTCAGCTGAGACACATGAAATACAGGGTGAACACCCTCTAATCTCGGAGGCAAGGCTAATCTGTAAGCTGCGCTCCCAACCCGATCCAGAATCTCGAACGGTCCGACATATCGGGGGCTCAACTTCCCCTTAATGCCAAAACGCCTAACACCTCGTGTCGGGGACACTCTCAGCCACACATGGGCTCCAACTTGAACTCTAGAGGTCTACGCCTCCTATCAGCATAAGACTTCTGACGGCTCTGCGGCAGCATACGCTCTCTAATCAATGCTACTCGAGCCATATCATCCTGAATCTGATCAGGTGTTAAACCACTGACACTGCTCTGCTCATCCCAGCATAACGGGGTACGACATCTCTGTCCATACAGTGCCTCATATGGGGCCATCCCAATAGATGCATGCCAGCTGTTGTTGTAGGAGAACTCAACAAGTGGAGATGATCCGTCCACACTGTCCCAATCCAACACACAAGCTCGCAGCATATCCTCCAAGGTCTGAATGGTCCTCTCTGACTGACCATCTGTCTGAGGATGGAACGCAGTCGTGAAGTGCAAACTCGTCCCCAGGGCAGTCTGAATCTGCTGCCAAAACCTCGAGGTAAATCGTCCATCTCTGTCTGAGACGATCGTCCTCGGTACACCATGGAGTCTCACTATCTGCCTAGTGTACTCCTCAGCTAATCTGCTCACCGGCCACGTCTCCCTAATAGGAATGAAACGTGCCGTCTTCGTCAATCTGTCCACTATGACCCAGATGGCATCAAAACTCCGGCTCAGCCTCAATCAGTCACAAAATCCATGGTGACGTCTCCCACTTCCTCTGTGGAACAGGAAGTGGATGGAGCTCACCTCCAGGTCTGAAATGCTCGATCTTGACCTGCTGGCAGGTCGCACTGTGCCACAAATCTGGCCACATCGGGCTTCAGCCCTCCCCACCAATATAAACGTCTCAAGTCCTGATACATCTTACTCGTACCTGGATGTACAGAGTAAGGTGTACAGTGAGCCTCCTGTAAAATCCTCTGTCTCAGCTCTGTATCAGCAGGTACACAGACGCGACCGCGCGTCTCAAAACTCCATCTGCTCCTAGCAGGAACTGTGGTGCCTCATCCGAGACATCCTATCTCTGATCCTCATCAAAGTCGGGCAGGTCTCCTTCTGTTGGATCTCGCCCAACAGATCAAGAAGGACCTCTAAAGTACGCAGCTGGGCATCCTCATCAGGAAACTGGATGTCCAACTCTAACCAGATCAGATCTCTCTGCAACTGATGTTGAACTGTCAATCTCGCAATCGCCTTGCTCTCGAGGCGTCTTCCTGCTCAGGGCGTCGGCGACAACGTTCGCCTTCCTGGATGATATAGGATCTCTAAATCAAAATCCTTGATCAGCTCGAGCCACCTACGCTGGCGGTTATTCAATTCCCGCTGCGTGAAAATATACTTCAGACTCTTATGGTTGTGAAGATCTGACATGTAGCACCATACAGGTAATGTCTCCAGATCTTCAATGCACCGCTGCCAACTCCAGATCATGAGTCGGGTAGTTCTCCTCATACGTCTTCAGTTGTCGAGACGCATAAGCAATCACCCTGCCTCTCTGCATCAAACACACCCCAAGCCTAGCTTGGATGCATCACTGTAAACCACAAAATCCTCAGTACCCTCTGGCTGCCAAAATAGGAGCAGAAGTCAAACGCCTCTTCAACTCCTCAAAACTCTGCATGCACTGATCAGACCACACAAATCTGGTAGTCTTCCTCAGCAAACTCGTCAGTGGACGGGCAATCACAGAAAATCCTCCACAAAGCGTCTGTAATAACCGGCTAGGCCAAGGAAACTACGTACTTCCTTGACGTTCGTCGGTGTAGTCCATGCTGCTACTGCCTCAATCTTCGCTGGATCCACCTTGATCCCCTCAGCTGAAACCACATGACCCAGGAATGCTACCTCTGGCATCCAGAACTCACACTTAGAGAACTTAGCATAAAGTTCTCTATCCCGCAAAACCTGCAATACAGTCCTCAGATGTCCTGCATGCTCCTCTCCACTGCGAGAGTATACCAGAATGTCATCAATAAAAACCACCACAAACTGATCCAGGAAGTCGATGAAGATACTGTTCATCAACTCCATAAAGACCTGGGGCATTCGTAAGCCCAAATGCATCACTACAAACTCGTAGTGGCCATATCTGGTCCGGAATGTTGTCCTGTGCACATCCTGCTCCCTCACCCTCAGCTGGTGATACCGGAACGCAGGTCAATCCTGGAGAACACAGTCGCTCCCTGTAGCTGATCTAACAAATCATCAATACGACAGTGGATACTTGTTCTTGATGGTCACCTTGTTCAGCTCTCTGTAATCTATACATAACCTCAGTGATCCGTCCTTCTTCCGTACGAAGAGGACAGGTGCTCCCCATGGGGACACGCTAGGGCGAATGAAGCCCTTCTCAGCCAACTCCTCGAGTTGCTTCTTCAGCTCCAGCATCTCGACAGGCGCCATCCGGTATGGGGCCTTCGAGATGGGTCTCGTACCAGGCTCTAACTCGATACTGAAATCCACACTCCTCTGAGGCGGCAAACTGGACGGCTCAGCAAAAACATCAGTAAAATCAAACAACTGGGATATCCTCTAAGGCTGGACTCTCCCCCTCCTTCATGGCATAACACCAGAAGGCCTCGCAACCCTGTGCAATCAATCTAGCTGCCCGTATAGCGCTGATAACTGTGCCTGTCTTTCCAAGGTCCCAACCTCGGAAAACCTCTATCTGGCCTAACTCGGTAGAGGGTAACAGTCTCCTACCTACATCTAAAACTGCAGAGTGTCTATCCATCCAAGTCCATACCTAGAATGACTTCTTCATGCTCTAATGGCATGACAAAGAAGTCAACTAGTAACACACGGGTCCCTACAGAAATGGGACAACCGTGAATCTCACGGGTACCTCTGACCCTACCACCATCGGGTAACCCTATAATAAAGGGCATCCCCTCAACTGTATCTAAACAAGACGCTCTACACAGCATCAGAAATAAAAGAGTGCGTAGCACCAGTATCAAAAAAACTCTAACAAGTAAACCATGAATCAGAATGGTACCTGTAGCAGTAGGTGCAGCTGGCTCCTCTACACTCCTCAACTCAAAAACGGCCTGTGGGCCTCTGGTATCAGTGGTGCCCCACCACGACCTCTGCCTCTACTCGGCCCAGGAGCAGATCCCTGAGTCGTAGGCGATCTGGGACCCTCTGTTGTCCTGAGTCTGCTGCTGCTGAGGTGGCCTCTGCCCACCTCCCGCTGCACTAGCAGGAGAAGAACCCTGCTGAGATGAAGCTCCGCCCTGGCGGCAGTAAACAGCTCTGTGACCTTGCCTACCACAGGTGTAGCAAGTCACTAATGGCCTCGTGCACTCGGGCTCATATGCCCTGGATCTCCACAGTTAAAACACTGACGTCCCTTCTCTGCAACCGGTGCAGATGAGGCTGACTCTGGCATCTCTGACCACGCCAACCACTAGCAGAACCACCAGTACCACTGGTTGCCCTGTACGCTGCCTCTTCTCAGACCCTCCGGTCTGAGAAGCTCTCCTCTGACTCGCCCGCTCTCGCTCATAGTCGCGGCTCTATCCTGGTAGTCCATCAAGGACTCACAATGAAATCCCGCCATATAGGCCCGGGTAGTATCCCTCAGTCGTCGGGAAAAGAGTAAACGTGCTGGTCTGTAGAAGGTGCAGCTGGTCCCAATAATGCCAACTCCTCCTGAAACCCCCTGATGGCCTCAGAGACTGGTACATCCTCAAACCCAACCTCAACAAAATCTCGCAGTTTCTCCCTCCTCAGTGAAGCAGGGCAGAAACGCTCTCTAATCATCGTCCTCATCTGATCATAACTGGTAACCTGACCCCGTACTAATCTCCACTAGTGATGTGCCAACTCCCAAAATAAAGTCTGAACCAGCTCGATCTGTCTGTCAGCTGGACAGCGAATAGACTCCAGAGTTGAGTCTACATGCCCGATCCAGAGCTCAACTCCAACCCACCTTCCTAGTGAAAGGGTACACCCATCTGATGGAAGTGCCTTCAACCAGGTATCTGGTCTAAGCCGTCTATGCTCCTCTGGTGCTCTGGCAATCTCAGCAGCAGGTACCTGTACAGCTGGTATTTGAGTAACGGTGTGGGACCTCTCAGATGGGTCCCTCCTGTACCTGTAAATCTGGGGCACGTCTACCGGCTCTGGAAGCCTCCTCTACACGTCTGATATATGCTCGGAACTGTGATCCCCCATGGAGACACGATCAGACTCACCAAACTGGGCTCTCTGTGCCCCTGTCTCTCATCTGCCCCGTTCCCAGTCTCAGGAACGACGCTCTCAGCAACCTCCTCATGTATCTCTCCTGCATGTGAACCGTCAGCAGGAGTCCTACCCCGTCTCTACCTAGAGGGGGTCTACCTCTACCTCGCCTAGCTGCAGGTAAGGCTCTAGTCTGAACCATCTGTAGAAGACGTAAACCTACCTTAGAAGGCTATATATATGCCGTATGTATGTATCAAAACAATCACTACAGAATATCTATATATATACTGTCGAGATCTTCAGAGGGACGATGGTTCACGTACACGATATCCCAAAACATTTGTACTCATTTCAAAACCAAAACCTTTTGAAAAGTCAGACCCCTTTCGGGTTCTGTTTATTTATCTATTCGAACTTTATTGCAGATTACTAGTGCCATTGTTGTCAACCTAGGTTCTGATACCAACTTTGTAACACCCCAAATCCGTAGGACTTGAGGTGCTACTGGGTTAGGATCTCACAATGGATCCTGACCCTAGCCTGACAACAAATTCACTGAATCTTACAACAAGGCACCAATAGATTAAAACAAAACATAAAACTGATATATATATATATATATATATATATATATATATATATATATATATATATATACACATATCCAAAGGATGATACAGAGTACTGCTGAGTACAAAGTCAAAGAAATCCGTACAATAATGATAAACCCAAAATCCCACGATAACGCCAGTGTACGAAACCCTCAGCAGATCACCCTTCTGGATCACTCTACAGCTCTCCAAACCTGCAAAGGATCTACAACACGGTATAAAACCGTTAGCTAAATACACATAACACACATATATAAGAAGATTAGAGCACAATCACATATCAATAATATTAACACCTCATCATGATATCACACATTACCGGTTTATTATCTTTAAATAGATTAAAACAAAACATAAAACTGATATATATATATATATATATATATATATATATATATATATATATATATACACATATCCAAAGGATGATACAGAGTACTGCTGAGTACAAAGTCAAAGAAATCCGTACAATAATGATAAACCCAAAATCCCACGATAACGCCCAGTGTACGAAACCCTCAGCAGATCACCCTTCTGGATCACTCTACAGCTCTCCAAACCTGCAAAGGATCTACAACACGGTATAAAACCGTTAGCTAACCATACACATATATAAGAAGATACTAGAGCACAATCACATATCAATAATATTAACACCTCATCATGATATCACACATTTACCCGGTTTATTATCTTTAATAAGTCAAATCACTCAATCGTATAAATAGATGTATATGAAGATATGTGACACGAGGAATATAATCCTCGCCTCTGAGTACCATAGCCAGCTGGAGTAGTATCAGCACACCTCCCGTGTACCCTATGGGAGTGGTGAGGGTCCTTCCCGTATACCAGATCTGACCTGACTACAGAGAACCTCTCAGACTCCACTACGGGATGAAAGGGAAAGGTTATCACGGTCACTACAATGGGCGGTCAATATTGTAACGTCCGGAAATTTTAAAAATAGATATATTTTTTTTCCGTAAATTATTTTACGAAATGTTCGAAAAATATTCCGACCTGTAACCCGTAAATTATTTTTAACGAGTTTTGATCCCGTTCCTTTTATTTTATTCTTTTTCCTCTCCTTTTTCCACGTCACCCGGGCCCCACGCCAGTTGGCGCCACGTCACCCGGTCCCACCTCCACGCTGGCGCCTTTCTTCTTTCTCCTCTTCTTCACGCGTGTCTGCGCCAGTCCCCGCCCAGCTGCCTTTTCACGCCACCTCTGCACCATTCTCCTCCTATGGCACCTCCTCTGACGCCACCCAAGCTAGCCTACTACTCGCACCTAGCCTCTGCACCAGCCTCCTGCTACACCTCCTCCAAGCTCGACCCACCTCCTACGGCTTCATTCTCCCTCAGTCTCTCCTCTCTCGCTCCAACCTGTCGCCTTTTTTCTGCAGCCTCACCACCGGCGACCATCACCCTTGAACTCCCTCTCCTCATCGAGCCTCGCCGGAAAATCGCGCCGCCACCAGACCAAGCTTTCCTGCACGACTTGCTTCTCCAAATCTTCCACAGGAGCACCCACAGGAGCAAGCTTTCTGTTCTTCCTCAGCTTTTTCCACCACTGTTGTCGGGAAGGATCCAGAAGAGCCGTCCTTTCCTTAGCGCCGCCGGAGGACAGTCGCCGATGCCACCAGAAGGCTCGCCTCGCCCTTTTTCCGCCTCTGTCGAACAGTCGTGCCCTCCTCCCCGTTGCTCTGTCCTCGCCGGAGTTAGAGGCCGGCCGCCACCCGTCTGTAGCCGCCAGCGGAACCAGCGGAGCCACCCTCCTCCCGGCCGGAGCCCCTCCTCCGCGCTTGCGTTCTCCCTGCCGCCACCGCGGGCTGGAACAACCTTTTGGCTTAATTCCAATCGGGCCCCTCTTAATTGGTATATTTACATTTCGGCCCCTCAGTTTTGTGTTAATTGCAGTTTGTACCCAGAGTTTTGGTTATTACAGTTTTGACCCAGATTTCTGGATTATCGCATTTATACCCTCTGTTGGGTTTTTTGTCGGAAATTGCCCCAAGGTTTTAATTACGGTTGACGACCCATATGTTTGGAAATTGTATACTTTCCCCGGAAAATGTGTTAGCGGTTTTTAACCTCGGATTTTGTAAACGAGTTTTATCTTAGGTTTTTATATATACTATATGTTGTGATCAATTTAGCATATGGGCTAAATTGTGTAGTTTTGATGCTAGGTTCCGAAGCCTGATAAAGGCCACGAAGCCATATCGATATTCATAGATCGTCTTCCATCCTTTGACGTCCCGTGAGTAACCTCTCCCTCGAGCTAATAATCTTATCTCGATCTAGTTATGTTTTAGTAGTATCATGATAGGTTGGAACTAGCATAACTTAGAAGGAATGCCAAGTAGTGGCTTTTGGGACCTTATGAGAATGTGATAAGCGTGTTTATACCTCGTTGTCTTTTACGTCATTATTGACGGTGTTTATGATAGACTCTAGGATGCGGTCCTAGAATGTGAGTCAAATGATCTTGCATAGATCATTTGTGTAGAAGTCCTAGACTTCTTGAGTTGAGCGGGTTTTTATGGATACCTTGTTGTGAGCAGGTTGTGTGCTTCTTCCCAAGGGAAGCGAGAGTGTTGTGTGAGTTAGCGTTTGGGACGAGGTAAGTCTCCGGACTTACTTAGCTCGTATTTTACATATTAGCATTGATGTGTGCTTGGTGGTGTGTGTTTATGTTCTTGTTATAACATCTAAACCGGTAAATAGGACCACCGACCTTATATTATTGTATGGCCCAAGTGTATGATAACGGGCGGTGACAATCTGCCTGACTCGGCGTTAGCCTAGGAGATTCTCGGCGACTAGCCCGGCGGGTGATATGGTCGGGTGCATCCGTACCATTCTTTGCCGGTAAGTAGGGACCGAGGCGAGACCACGGTGGTCTCGTGTCACAACAGAAGTTGAATTAGAACGGGATACGACCTAATAATAAAAAGATAATAAACCGGACTTGTGTGATTTATGTTTTGTGTTATATATGTGTTTGTGCCTTCACCACTTTTCTAATGCCTAGAATATTACCTAACGGTTTTAAACCGTTTGTGTAGATGACTTGCAGGTTAGGGATGCCGCCGAGTGAGGCGGAGGAGTGGACAGCCGGGATCTCCGTACATTATAAGACGGGGATGTTTTTGGGTTATGTTTTCGTATTGTGGTTTATGTTGTACGGTTTAAGTTTCGTATTAGAGTTGTGTGTTTTGAGGACTCGGCTGAGTTTCCAAGTTGTAGTTTCTTACTTTTTAGTTACATTAAAAACGTTTTGAGTTTTCGTCTTTGTGCCTTATTGGAAGGTCCGGTGAAATTGTTGTCAAGCTAAGGGTCGGGACTCATTGTGAGGTCTCGCCCAGTAGCACCCCGAGTCCCGCGGATTTGGGGTGTTACAAATATAACATAGGTCGGTGACCATCATAAAGCATGCTATAAAGCATATAACAAACACCACTCAAGCACACATCCAATATAAGGATGACTGCTAAGTAAGTCCTATGGACTTACCTCCATCTCAGGAGTAAACTCAACCACGATCAACTCTCCGACTGGTCCACTCCAAACTGGAGGACAACACGGCCTATACAAGGCATACATACATATATCAAACTCCTATCACACAAAGGGGTCACACCTAGACCCAAGGGATCCATAAGGATCATATCCAACTCGTAAACCGCAAGGCCGTAACCGGCATATCTATATCGTACTCATCATAAACCGATACCTAGCATGGTACTAGTTCCCTCATACTAGGAAAGGAAAGGAGCTACCCAACTATGGGTAGTCCCGGGTCAAGACGCACCTGCGTGATCAAGGGATGCAGAAGCAGAATAGGTAACCCGCAGGCGTGGTGACACGGGACGCAGGCAACGCAGGCAAGGCGCTGGCGCAGGCGCTGCGGCACGTCTTCCCCAGGGGTGGCGGCTTCTAGGCGCGGGGGCGGCCTCTGTGCAGGACGTAAACCCGCGGCTTCTCTTCGGCTCTTCACGTGATCAAATCACGTCTTCTCTC
>CM008282.1:10394699-10644474 GCA_002319775.1 Fagopyrum tataricum
CATCAGAATCACACACATGCCATAACATACACATTCAAACATCACCCTATGTCCAAGCATCTAATCCTAAGCTAAAGAAATGGAATCCAAGAAGAAAGAAGAGAAGAGGAAGAAGGAAGCTTACCACAGCTGTGGTCCTAGGTTGTAGGGAAGATCAACACACACCAAAGTTGGCTTCCAAGCCCAGCAACACACATCACTAGCATCAACAAACACCAAGGTCACACAAACTCTCTTCCAAACTCAAGAAACCAAGACAAGATCAAGGAGAAACAAGGGAGAGGCAAGGAGGACGTGAGAAGCTGAAGAAAGAAGTGTGAAACCCTTGCTCACGAAGTCAAGGGAAGAATAAGAGGAAACGTAAAGCACGGTCAAGGGAGTCAACAAAACCGGCTGCAGCCGCCGGAAACCGCAGGGGCGGTTCCATGAGCCGCAGTGGCGGAAACCCGCTGGGGCGGTAGTCAGGCCCGCGGGTGCGGAAAGGCCAATCTCGGCTAAGGACCAAGACTCGGTCCGAAAGAAAAGGCTCTCACAACGATGAAGGTCTTCAAAAATTTATAAGCCTCAATACCACCATTAATTTCATATTAAAAAAGTCGTTCATTATGCAAATACTTTGACCAATCAAGATGTTTATCAATATATTTTTTAAAAAAAGGACTATTAAAAAATCATAACTAAGATCTAACTTTTTTTTCTTCTTAGTTTCAAAGCATTTAGATATTTTTTAAAGATAAATCCCGCACAAGGTGCGGGTATTACACTAGTTGATTTGATTACCTTATTAACTTCTACGATACGGTTTTGAAAAATAGAAAATATTACCAAATTTGACAATCATAAAAAATAATGGTCATCAATTCAGATTAAAAACTTTTGTGATTCTACATAAACAAAACAAAATGTACAGGCTTTTTTGTTCGTCAATTCCGAACAAAAAAGATCTTACGTCAAAAAGATTAGAAAAGATCGAAACTAATAAAAATATTGTAGCAATAATTCAAATACAAAAAAGCGTTTAGAAAACAATAACAAAAAAATCTGTATAAATCTATAAAAAAAAATGCACAATCTTTTAATCTTTTAATTTTAACGTAAAACAAAACGTATATTTCCGAACTAAAAAGATATTACCTCAAGAAGATTGAAAAAAAAACGTATGATCACCAAAAGATTGTAAAAAATTAAAAAAAATATTATCATTTGTTTCGATTAAAAGATATGACGTCAAAAATATTTTAAAAAACATATTTATCGAAACTAAAAGAGATCCTACGTACAACCGATCCGATCTCAATATATTTTAGTCAATTTAATTTTATAAAATTTAAATAAATAATTTTTTAAAAAAAAAAGATTTTTGTGGTGATTAATGAGAGAGCTCGATTTCAAATACTCGCACCACAACTCATCACGCCAGCAGTTATGCACTCTGCTTTTAACGGTTAAATAAATAACACTTATTCTAAAAAAACAAATTGAATAATAAATTTATTTTAATTTTAAAATAAATTAATTTTAATTTTAAAAATTTATGAGAGAGCTCGATTTTTGTGGCGATTAATGTAATAACCGGAAATTTACGAAAATTAATTAAATTTTTTTAAAAAAAATTGTTCTAAGATTCGAGTCGGGTACAAGACGTGAGTTCGTTCTTTGAACCAAACCAAAAACCGAACCAGCTGGTTCATCAGAATAAGGAACCAGCCGGTCCAAGGTTTCAGTTGGCCTAAATAGCAGGCTGGGCCATATCCTTGCTGTCCTACTTTCCCTATCGGCTTGCCGTCCTAACCGATAGTCGCTCTCCCTCTTCATGTCTCTGCAACAACGACACCGTGATTTCCGTCGGACCCGAGCTGGCCGACCACCTCTACAACTCCCTCACCGTTTTTGACCCCTATCTCTTTCTAAACCGGACCTGTTGCACCTCTTGTTCTACTCACTTCCTTCCCGGACTGGTTCGCTTCTCATCTCGACCCCACTCGCAGCCTCTGCCCCGTAGTCACCATAGCCGGCTGCACCTCAGCCACTATCACCGCCATGTCTCGTGTCTCCTCTCTGCGACCCCTTCGCGCTCCTCCTACCGACTCCCCCAACAGTGCGCACGGACAGTTGCCGGTCATCATCATGGCTGTGTCTCTCTGCACCTTGGCCGAGATGCCGGAGATGAGGACCTGCTCCTTCTCTCGCCGGCGAACCAACCGATCTCCCTCTCCGCCTTGCCGGCAATATCATCGGAAGGGGTAAGATGTATCTCCCTTAGTAACTTCCTGAACGTGACGTGCCTGAAGTATTAAGGGTTGTGGTATATAGTTTGGTCATTTGCAAGACTCGAACTAAAGACCTCGTCTCATGTGGTTGCTTGCAGAATTCGAACCAAGATCACGGAGTACCCACTCTGAGCCAAATAAGCAGTAGTTATTTTGCTGCTCGTAGGGATCGAACACGGAACCATTCGATCACCACTAGACATCTTTTGGAGTTGTCTAATCTTGCAACTCGACCCGATCCGGTTAGACCCGAACCCGACCTCTTTCCATTAAATTAAAATTCCGTTAATTTTAATTTTCCAATAATTTAATTACGAGTTTAATATATTTAAGTAATTCTTCAAGGATAATTTAATTTATGTATATTAGTGAGATTAACAAGTTGTTGAGCCAGGAGAAGTATAAGTTAGGCATGAATGTGATTAACTATAATTTTATAACTATACCAAATTGTGAACTAATATGTTTTAAGAAACGAAAGGAGAATCGCGAGTAATTAAGCGGTGTAGTAACGATAGAAGAAGTACGAACTCTTAACTAGTGGAACCTTGGATTAACAGATTGGAGAAAATGTATATTTAGAACCGGGCCGCCCAACCTCGTTAATTTAATTTCCGATGATAAATAATTAATTATATATTTATTTTATATAATTTAAATGCGAGGTTTATGTTGCTAGAAAGGTGTATTAGCACAATGATGTTGAGGAATTATTTTAGAATGTGGGAATGACATAAAATGTTGATGAATTTAGTGAACGTGATGTTGGTTATGGAATCGGAATAGAATGAGATAAGGTTTGGATACCGGATAATGACAGAGGTCGTATAAGAACTTGAAATGGACGTCTAGGTCCGTAAACCTAGGACGTATAAAATGACAGGGTATTGATGCTAGATACAATACCCTGATGGATTAGAATGACGAGTCGCGCAGTGTTAAGAGTTGAACTCGTTCTGAGAATGGATAAATGTGGAACAGGATAATCGGATCTCTGACTGGCAAGATCACGAGACGTTGAGACCAGTACTGATAAGGTGAGTTCGTAGGACTCACTTAGCTACCTTTTAATACTGAGTGTGCACTAGGGTGGTGTGTGTTATTCTTGTGAAATAAAATGAACGAACTAGATCACGGTATTTTATGTTTAAGAGAGGCACAAGTGTATGATAACGTGCCGTAACCATCGGTCAGGGCCGATGGTGCCGGAGGATTGCCCCGCGACCAGTACAGTAGTGTATACGGGGGAGATGCATCAAAACAAGTCCTACTGGTAAACGGGGACGGGGCAAGAGTCGGGAGACTCTTGTGTTACAAGCAAAGTTGGAAAATAGAATGACTCATTCACGTAATGAAAGATAATGAACCGGGACATTGTGTGTTGCATGTTGAGTGATTTACAGTACTTCCTTATATGTGTGTGCTTTAGTAACCTTAATATTAGAATTGTAACTAACGGTTTTACCGTGTTGTTAGGTATTTGCAGGATAGATCTCTACCGAGAAATCGGGAGTGGAGTGGCCAACCGGATTTCCGTACTAGGAGTCTGGGTGTTGGATTATATTTTATGTTTTATTTATTTTACTGTAGTAGAGTTGGTATAGTATACAGTTGTCTGATGTACGAGTTTAGAGTCTGTTAAGAATTAATTATGCATTGTGAAAGAAATTGTATTTCAATATTTGTGCCTTGTTGCAAGATCCGGCGTTATTGACGTCAACCTAAGGCCGGGACCCACTGTGAGGTCCTAGCCAGTACCGCCCGAGTTCCCAAAATTCGGGGTGTTACAATTAATGAAAGAACACTTATTCTAAAAAAACAAATTTATTTTAATATTAAAATTTTATTTATTCTATAAAAATGAAGAAATATTTTTGTTAATCGTTTAAAAAAAAACTTCTTTTAGAAAAAGATAAAGTTTATAAGTTATATAAAAAAAAGTAACGTTATATTGAAAATATAAACAAAAAAAATTAAATTAAATTTAAAATAAAGTTATAAATTTTAGAAAATATAAAGTTCAATTGAAATTAAAAAATAAAAGTTGACAATATATTAAGATATTTAAAAATAGATTGCAAATCTTTAACTGTTTCGATTTTTAAATAACAAATAATTAAAGGATATTAATAATATGAGGGAGTAATAAAAAAAATTAGTTAGTAAAATATTTAAAATAACTGTATAAATAAAATATTTAAAATAATTTATTTTAAGATGGTGGGACCTGAATTAACAAAAAATTGACACGTGTAAATTTAACGACGTGGATTCACCAGACTGTGCCACGTGTAAATTTAATGACGTGGATTCACCAGATTGTGCCACGTGTAAGTTTACGGGCTGCTTTAGTATATAGATAGATAATATTTATAGATTTCTTGATGGAAGTAGCTGTTATGCGAGTCAAATTTGTTGGACTTATTTAGGTTTGAATTCTTACGCGAGTCAAGCTACTCGGACTTGGGTCAAAAAAGGTTCTGTTTGGTTTGTTATGTGAGCCGGACTACAATGGGTCGAAAAAAGTTCGGTTTGTTATGTGAGTCAACTATATGGACTTGGTTCGGGAAAAGTTTGGTTTGAGTTTGTTTACAAACTCAACAAAGAGATCTTGATGGAAGCATTTGTTTTGCGAGCCAAACCTCTTGGACTTACTTCGGTTTGAATTGTTATGTGAGTCAAGCTACTCGAATTTGGGTCGAAATAAATTTATCATGTGAGCTTGGTTATTCGGACTTAAGTGCGGTTTAAGTTTGCTTACTTTCTAAATAAAGTCAATATGAAACACACTCTAAAGCTCCGTAACAATTTATGATCGCAGCTTGGCACGCTAAAGTTTTCGTTCGACTCATGTAACCTCTATATTCGAAGGATTCAAACATTATATTTATATAAATGTAATGGATTAATATCATCAAGTGGCTGTAGTTTAGTGATAAGAATTTCACGTTGTGGTTGTGGCCGTGAAGATTGGGCTCGAATTCCAGCAGCCACAAAATAGTTTTTTATTTTTATGATGATGTTTTGACTTTTTTTTCCCTCCATTATTAGAAAGTCAAGTGCATTATAAATACGGGAGAATAATATTTCATGGTTACTTTAAATGCTGACTTTTGTTAATTATAATTTTTTTTTTGAAAGAACTTTTGTTTATTATATTAGGTACAAGTATAAAATAATTATGTGGAGAATACTTTCTCTAAAACTCATCCATCCATTAACTAGAAAGGAGTAGAGATTCCAAAATTATTATATTTTGAATTTCAACTCGTTGGTTACTAGCACTTCAACCCAATTATACATTTTTATAAACTGAAATAATTAAAATGACATTGCAGATATGCTTGCCTTTATAGTTTTTTTTTTTAAAATTCTTTTCGTTAATTGGATTCATTTTTAAGCCTCAAAGTTTGTGTATCGATTAGATGTCCAGCAGATAGGCAGATAGAGTTAGTGCAGACTCTGCTCAGAGACTTAGCACAACACTGGTAGAGGTCTGTACGAGCACAGGTTGACAGTTATGATTAGATGTGGACCATGATCAGAGAGCGTTTCTGCCCTGCCTCCCTGAGGAGGGAGAAACTGCGAGATTTTGTTGAGGCTGGATTCGAGGATGTACTAGTCTCAGAGGCTATAAGGATATTCCAGGAGGAGCTGGCATTGCTGGGACCAGCTGCACCTTCTGTAGACCAGCATGTATACCTGTTTTCCCGACGACTGAGGGATACTACCCGGACCTACATGGCGGGTTTTCATTGTGAATCTCTGATGGACTATCAGGACCGAGCTTCCGATTATGAGCGAGAGCGGGCTAGTCAGAGGAGAGCTTCTCAGACCGGAGGGTCTGAGAAGAGACAGTGTACTGGGCAGGTCAGTGGTACTGCTGGAGCTGCTAGTGCAGGGCGAGGTCAGAATCGTCATAGTCATCCCTTCTCTACACCAGTTACAGATAAGGAACGACAGTGCCACAACTGTGGTAAGTATGGACATATGCGATCGGAGTGTCCAAGGCAGACAATGATGTGTTACACTTGTGGCCGACCAGGTCATAGGGTTTTTTCTGCCGATAGGGCGGAGCTTCATCTCAGTAGGGTTCTTTTCCTTCCAGTGTAGCGGGAGGTGGGCAGAGGCCACCTCAGCAGCAGCAGACACAGGGACAGCAGAGAGTCCCAGATCGTCCTACCACTCAGGGATTTGTTCCTGGGTTGGGTAGAGGCAGAGGTCGTGGTGGGAGCACCACTGACATCAGAGGGCCACAGGGCCGAGCTTTTGAGCTGAGGAGTGAAGAGGAGCCAGCCGCACCGACTATTACATGTACCATTCTGATCCATGGTTTACCTGTTAGAGTTTGTTTGATACTGGAGTTATGTCTTCTTTTATATCTGATGTTTGTATTGAGTGTTTGAGTCTAGATACGACTCAGGGGATACCCTTTAGTATAGGGTTACCCGATGGTAATAGGGTCAGAGGTACCCATGAGATTCGTGTCTGTCCCATTTCTGTAGGGACCCGTGTTTTACTAGTTGACTTCTCTGTCATGCCATTAGAGCATGAAGAAGTCATACTAGGTATGGATTGGATGGATAGACCTTTTGTAGTCTTAGATGTAGGTAGGAGGATTGTTACCCTCTTTACCGAGTTAGGACAAATAGAGGTTTTCCGAGGTTGGGACCTTGATAAATCTAGTATGGTCATCAGTGCGGTAAGAGCAGCCATGAAGGAGGGGGAGAGTCCAACATTAGAAGATATCCCAGTGGTCTGTGAGTTTGTAAATGTGTTTGCTGAGCTGTTCAGTTTTCCGCCTCAGAAGAGTGTGGACTTTGGTATCGAGTTAGAGCCTGGTATGAGGCAGATCTCGAAGGCCCATATCGGATGGCGCATGTTGAGATGTTGTAGCTGAAGAAGCAACTCGATGAGTTGGCCGAGAAGGGTTTTATTCACCCTAGTGTATCTTCATGGGGAGCAACTGTTCTCTTCGTACGGAAGGAGGACGGATCGTTGAGATTGTGTATAGATTACAGAGAGTTGAACAAGGTGACTGTTAAGGACAAGTATCCATTGCCGCGGATTGATGACTTGTTGGATCAGCTTCAGGGAGCGACAATATTTTCCAGGATTGATCGGCGCTCAGGATATCACCAGTTGAGGTTGAGAGAGCAGGATGTGCACAAGACAGCATTCCGGACCAGATATGGCCACTACGAGTTTGTAGTGATGTCATTTGGGCTTACGAATGCCCCAACCGTCTTTATGGAGTTGATGAACAGTATCTTCAACGACTTCCTGGATCAGTTTGTGGCGATTTTCATAGATGACATTCTGGTGTACTCTCGTAGTAGAGAGGAGTATGCAGGACAGTTGAGGACCGTATTGCAGGTTTTACGGGATAGAGAACTTTATGCTAAGTTTTCTAAGTGCGAGTTTTGGGATGCCAAAGGTAGCATTCCTGGGTCATGTGGTATCAGCTGAAGGAATTAAAGTGGATTCGACCAAGATTGAGGCAGTAGCAGCATGGACTACACCGACGAACGTCAAGGAAGTACGTAGCTTCCTTGCCTAGCCGGTTAATACAAACGCTCCGTGGAGGGATTCTCTGTGATTGCCCGTCCACTGACGAGTTTGCTGAGGAAGACTACCAGATTTGTGTGGTCTGATCAATGTATGCAGAGTTTTGAGGAGCTGAAGAGACTTTTGACTTCTGCTCCTGTTAGGCACAGCCAGAGGGTACAGAGAGATTTAATCTGGTTAGAGTTGGACATTCAGTTTCCGGATGAGGATACCCGGCTGAGTACTTTAGAGGTTCTACCTGATCTGTTGGGTGAGATCCAACAGAAGGAGGAGACCTGCCCGACCTTGATGAGGATACGAGATAGAATGTCTCGGGATGAGACACCACAGTTCCTGCTAGGAGCAGATGGAGTTTTGAGACGTCGTGGTCGCGTTTGTGTACCTGCTGATACAGAGCTGAGACAGAGGTTTTTACAGGAGGCTTACTGTACACCTTACTCTGTACATTCAGGTACGAGTAAGATGTATCAAGACTTGAGGCGTTTATATTGGTGGGAAGGGCTGAAGCCCGATGTGGCCAGATTTGTGGCACAGTGTGCGACCTGCCAGCAGGTCAAGATAGAGCATTGCGGACCTAAAGGTGAGCTCCATCCACTTCCTGTTCCACAAAGGAAGTAGGAGGACGTCACCATGGATTTTGGTGACCGGGTTGAGACTGAGCCAAAGTTTTGATGTTATCTGGGTTATTGTGGGCAGATTGACGAAGACGGCACGTTTCATTCCGATTCGAGAGACGTGGCCGGCAAGCAGATTAGCTGAGGAGTACACTCGACAGATAGTGAGACTCCATGGTGTACCGAGGACGATCGTCTCAAACCGATATGGACGATTTACCTCGAGGTTCTGGCAGCAGATTCAGACTGCCCTAGAGACGAGTTTACATTTTACGACTGCGTTCCATCCTCCGACAGATGGTTAGTCAGAGAGGATCATTCAGACGCTGGAGGATATGCTGCGAGTTTGTGTGTTGGCATACATCTATTGGGATGGACCTATGAGGCACTGTATGGGCAGAGATGCCGTACTCCGTTATGTTGGGATGAGTAGAGCAGTGTTAATGGTTTGACCCTGATCAGATTCAGGATGAGGTGGCTCGAGTAGCATTGATTCGAGAGCGGATGCTGACTGCCCAGAGCCGTCAGAAGTCGTATACTGATAGGAGGCGTAGACCTCTAGAGTTCTGAGTTGGAGCCCATGTGTGGCTGAGAGTATCCCCGACACGAGGTGTTAGGCTTATTAAGGAGGAAGTTGAGCCCCGATATGTCGGATCGTTCGAGATTCTGGATCGGGTTGGAAGCGCAACTTACAGGATGGCCTTGTCGCCGAGATTAGAGGGTGTACACCCTGTGTTTCATGTGTCTCAGCTGAGGGAGTATATACCAGATCCGGGACACATCGTGAGTTATGATGACTTGGTGGTCGAGCCGGACCACACCTTTGTTGAGCATCCGATTGCAGTCCTAGAACGAGGTATGAGACGCTTGCGTTCGAAGGACATTTCTATGTTGAGGATATAGTGGTCGAAACGTGGACTTGATGAGGCTACATAGGAGGCTGAGGATAGTATCCAGAGGAACTATCCAGAGTTTTATGCCGAGATAGATGTACCAGTAGGATCGATGAGTAGATCTTAGTACTATCTTGGTGATGTTATGCTTATGTGCTAATATGCCATGATGTGTTTATTTTCGTACTAGCTGTGATGTGATATGTGATCTTAGTAGATCTTGTTGTGCTAGTACGACTGATATTTATAGCTGGAGATGGCTCTTTCCTCCATGCTATTGTGATACGTGTAGGATTCAGCTGGAGATGGTTATTCCTCCATGCTATTTTGATAGACATAGTGTTGCTGGAGATGTTTTTCCTCCATGCCTTTCTGTTATGAGTATGATACGGCTAGAGATGTGATTCCTCTAGGCCTTGTGATGTGTTTATGGTTTGAATAGAGAAGGTTTTCCTCTACGCCCTGGATAGTGTTATGTTGCTGGAGTTGATGGTTTCCTCCATGCTTATGTTTGAAGTTATAGAGAGAGTTGTACCTCAGCTTGTGAGTCCGAGTGATTTGAGGATTTTACAATTTTCGGGACGAAACTTGTTTTTAGGGGGGTGAGGTGTAAGAGCCTTGATCTTTTGGAGCCACTTTTGGCCTTAGCCGCCCCTGCGTGTGAGTAGAGCCGCCTTGCGGCTAGTGTAGAGATCCGCCCCTGCGGTTTCCGACGGCTGCAGCCGGTTTTGTTGACTCCTTTGACCCGTGCTTTACCTTTTTCTTACTTCTTTCTTTCCCTTGGCTGATCAAGGGTTTCATCTTCACTTATCTTCCTCAGTGCTCACGTCCTCCTTGCTTCTCCTTCACCCTTCTTGATCTTGTTCTTGATCTCTCTTGAGTTTGAAAGATTTTTGGTGTGTGTGGTTGATGTTGGTTGATGAGCTGATATGTATGCTGAGCTTGGAAGCCAGCTACTGAGGGTGTGATCTCTCCCTGCAGCCTAGGACCACAAAGGTGGTAAGTGTTCTTGCTTCTCCTTCTTTCTTTCCTTGGTTCTTCCTTCTTTAGCTTAGGGATAGATGTATTAATCATAGGGTGATGATGGAATGTGTATGTTGTTGCATGTGTGTGGTTTTGATTGAGAGAAGACGTGATTTGATCACGTGAAGAGCCGAAGAGAAGCCGCGGGATCAAGTTCTGCACTGTCGCCGCCCCCGCGCCTGGAAGCCGTGCCGCAGCGCCCGCGCCAGCGCCGCGCCTTGAATGCGTTGCCCGCGTCCCGTGTCACCGCACCTGCGGCTGATCCCTGCCGCGCCTGCGGGTTGTCTACTCCGCTCCTGCGTCCCTTGATCACGCAAGTGCGTCTTGTCCAGGGACTACCCATAGTTGGGTAGTTCCTTTCATTCCTAGTATGAGGGACTTAGTACCATGCTAGGTATCGGATGTTGATGAGTATGATATAGATATGCCGGTTAGGGCTTTGAGATTTACTAGTTAGATATGATCTTTATGGATCCCTTGGGTCTAGGTGTGACCCTTTGTGTGATAGTAGATTGATATGTATATATGTATGCCTTGTATAGGCCGTGTTGTCCTCCAGATTGGAGTGGACGTATAAGAGAGTTGATCATAGTTGGGATTACTTCCGAGACTGAGGTACGTCCATAGGACTTACTTAGCTGCTATCCATATATTGGATGTGTGCATGAGTGGTGTGTGATATATGATTGATAGCCCGAGTTATGTTCATTACCAACCTATGGTTTAGTGATTATCCATTGTAGGGCCGTGACAGCCTTGCCCACTCATCTCTATGGGAGATTGGGAGGTTCTCTGGGGAACATCCAGATCTGGTACACGGAACGGGCACTGTCTCCATCCAGATCTGGGATATTTGATGTACGGATATATGTTTCTTTTGTACTCAGCGGTACTTATGTACAACCTTTTGAGATTTATATATCAGTTTTACGTTTTGTATTTAATCTATCAGTGCCTTGTTGTAAGATTCAGTGAACTTGTTGTCAGACTAGGGTCAGGATCCATTGTGAGATTCTAGCCCAGTAGCACCTCGAGTCCTACGGATTTGGGGTGTTACAAATCAATCAATCAAACACCGATGCCAAACTCTAATCATCGTCAAGGTTCCAATATCTCGCCACCTAAAGAATCCATAAAAAACCATCGGGACATCATCCTCTGCTATTTAAAAAGCAATATGCAAGGAGAGATCTACAACCGCAATAAACATATGTTTCCACAGAGAAAATCAACGACCAACCGAATAATATGTCATGTCAAGAGATCTAATGTAACACCCAAAATCCGTAGGACTCGATGTGCTACTGGGCTAGGATCTCACAATGGATCCTGACCCTAGCCTGACAACAAGTTCACTGAATCTTACAACAAGGCACCTATAAATTAAATACAAAACATCAAACTGTTATAAAAGTATCAAAAGATTTATACAAGTACTGCTGAGTACAACAAAACATAATCATATACATGATCAAAAGATCTCATCCCACGAGGACGACCCAGTGTACGGAGCCCTCAACAGATCAACCCCTCTAGATCACTCTACAACTCTCCTAACCTGCAAAGGATCTACAACACGGTATAAAACCGTTAGCTAACCATACGCATATATAAGAAGATGCATCAGCACAATCACACACCAATGAATAGTAAACACATCAACATGCTATCACACATTTACCCGGTTTATTATCTTAATAACGTCATATATATATATATATCAATATGAACATATGTGACACGAGGAATATAACCCTCGCCTCTCGGGAATGGTGCCAGCTAGAGTGGAGATCTGGTCCCACCTCCCGTGTACCCTATGGGAGTGGTGCAGGTGGCCGGCCCACTGAGCTAGACTGGCCTGCCCGAAGAGAACCTCCAGACTCCCAGCGGGATGAAAGGACAAGTTGTCACGGCCCTATAATGGGCAGTCACTAAACCATAGGTAGGTAATCAACATAACTCGGGTTATCAATCATATAGCACACACACCACTCATGCACACATCTAATAAATGGATAGCAGTTAAGTAAGTCCTATGGACTTACCTCAACCTCTGAAGTCTCAACTCAACTCAACTCAAACGGCTCCAACTCTGGAGATCAACACTGCCTAAACAAGGCATAACAACATACATCAACTCATATCCATCACAAGGGTCACACATAGACCCAAGGGATCTCTAAGGATTGAATTCTAACTCATAAACCTCAAAGCCATAACCGGCATAACCGAAACGTACTCAACATCATTCTATCCTCAAACACATACCTAACATGCCACTAAATCGCTCATACTAGGAAAGGAAAGGATCTACCTAACTCTAGGTAGATCCGGGACAAGACGCACCTGCGTGACACAAGAGACGCAGGGGCGGAGCAGGCAACCCGTAGGCGCGGCGGAACTCAGCCGCGGGCGCGGTGACAAAGGATGCAGGCAACGCAGGCAAGGCGCTGGTGCGGGCGCTGCGGCACGTCTTCCGCAGGGGCGGCGGCTTCCAGGAGCGGAGGCGGCGATGATGCAGAGGCAAATCCTGCGATTTCTCTTCGGCTATTCTCGTGATCCACTCACGTCTTCTCTTCACTAAAACCAAGCATATACATATACATACACTTACCAACATCAACACCCTAAAACATGCATCTAATCCTAAGCTAGGAAGATGGAATCAAGGAAAGAAAGAAGAAGAAGCAAGATCACTTACCACTCTTGTGGTCCTAGGCTGCAGGGAGAGATCACACACCTCAGTAGCTGGCCTCCAAGCTCAGCATACACACATCCATCATCAACATCAACATCAAGCCACACAACTCTTCCAAACTTAAGAAGAAACAACACAAGATCAAGGTGGAGGAAGGATAAGCAAGGAGGACGTGCAAGGGTTGGAGTGAAATGTGAAGAAGGAAACCCTTGCTCAACAAGGAAAAGAAAGAAGTAAGGCAAAGGGTAAAGCACGGGTCAAAGGAGTCAACAAAACCGGCTGCAGCCGTCGGAAACCGCAGGGGCGGTTATCTCTACACTAGCCGCAAGGCGGCTCTACTCACACGCAGGGGCGGCTAAGGCCAAAAGTGGCTCCAAAAGATCAAGGCTCTTACACCTCACCCCCCTAAAAACAAGTTTCGTCCCGAAAATTGTAAAATCCTCAAATCACTCGGACTCACAAGCCGAGGTACAACTCTCTCTATAACTTCAAACATAAGCATGGAGGAAACCGTCAACTCCAGCAACATAACACTATCCAGGACGTAGAGGAAAACCATCTCTATTCAAACCATAAACACATCACAAGGCCTAGAGGAATCACATCTCTAGCCGTATCATACTCATAACAGAAAGGCATGGAGGAAAAACATCTCCAACAACACTATGTCCATCAAAATAGCATGGAGGAATAACCATCTCCAGCTGAATCCTACACGTATCACAATAGCATGGAGGAAAGAGCCATCTCCATCTATAAATATCAGTCATACTAGCACAACAAGATCTACTAAGATCACATATCTCATCACAGCTAGTACGAAAATAAACACATCATGGCATATTAGCACATAAGCATAACATCACCAAGATAGTACTAAGATCTACTCGTCGATCCTACTGGTACATCTATCTCGGCATAAAACACTGGATAGTTCCTCTGGATACTATCCTCAATCTCCCATGTAGCCTCATCAGGTCCTCATCTCGACCACTGTATCCTCAGAATAGGAATGTCCTTCGAACGCAGGCGTCTCATACCTCGTTCTAAGACTGCAATCGGGTGCTCAACAAATGACAATTTGTAAGTTGCACTACCAACCCGATCCAGGGTGAACACCCTCAGTTGAGAACGCAGGCGTCTCGGCATAGAACGCAGGCCTCTCGGATCTGGTATGTACTCCCTCAGCTGAGACACGTGAAACACAGGGTTAACACCCTCTAATCTCGGCGGCAAAGTCAATCTGTAAGTTGCACTACCAACCCGATCTAGAAGCTCGAACGGTCCGACATATCGGGGCTCAACTTCCCCTGAATGCCAAAACGCCTAACACCTCGTGTCGGGGACACTCTCAGCCACACATGGGCCCCAACTCAGAACTCTAGAGGTTTACGCCTCCTATCTGCATAAGACTTCTGACGGCTCTACGCAGTCAGCATCCGCTCTTTAATCAGTGCTACTCGAGCCATATCATCCTGAATCTTATCAGGTGTCAAACCACTAACCGTATCAGGCTCATCCCAGCGTAACGGGGTACGACATCTCTGTCCATACAGTGCCTCATATGGGCCATCCCAATAGATGCATGTCAGCTATTGTTGTATGAGAACTCAACAAGTGGGAGATGATCCGTCCACACTTGCCCCCAATCCAACACACAAGCTCGCAACATATCCTCCAGCGTCTAAATGGTCCTCTCTGACTGACCATCTGTCTGAGGATGAATCGTAGTAGAAAAATGTACACTCGTCCCCAGGGCAGTCTGAATCTGCTGCCAGAACCTCGAGGTAAATCGTCCATCTCGGTCTGAGACGATCGTCCTCGGTACACCATGGAGTCTCACTACCTGCCTAGTGTACTCCTCATCTAATCTGCTCACCGGCCACGTCTCCCTAATAGGAATGAAACGTGCCATCTTCGTCAATTTGTCCACAATAACCCAGATGGCATCAAAACTCCGGCTCAGCCTCAATCCAGTCACAAAACCATGGTGACGTCTTCCCACTTCCTCTGTGGAACAGGAAGTGGATGAAGCTCACCTCCAGGTCTGAAATGCTCGATCTTGACCTGCTGGCAGGTCGCACATTGTGCCACAAATCTGGCCACATCGGGCTTCAGCCCTCCCCACCAATATAAACGTCTCAAGTCCTAATACATCTTACTCGTACCTGGATGTACAGAGTAAGGTATACAGTGAGCCTCATGTAATAACCTCTGTCTCATCTCTGTATCAGCAGGTACACAGACGCGACCGCGGCGTCTCAAAACTCCATCTGCTCCTAGCAGGAACTGTGGTGCCTCATCTCGAGACATCCTATCTCGTACCCTCATCAGTGTCGGGCAGGTCTCCTGCTTCTGTTGGATCTCACCCAACAGATCAGGAAGAACCTCTAAAGTACGCAGTTGGGCATCCTCATCAGGAAACTGGATGTCCAACTCTAACCAGATCAAATCCCTTTGTACCCTCTGGCTGTGCCAAAACAGGAGCAGAAGTCAGACGTCTCTTCAGCTCCTCAAAACTCTGTATACACTGATCAGACCATACAAATCTGGTAGTCTTCCTCAGCAAACTCGTCAGTGGACGGCAATCACAGAAAATCCCTCCACGAAGCGTCTGTAATAACCGGCTAGGCCAAGGAAGCTACATACTTCCTTGACGTTCGTCGGTGTAGTCCATGCTGCTATTGCCTCAATCTTGGCTGGATCAACCTTGATCCCCTCGACGGAAATAATATGACCCAAGAATGCTACCTCTGGCATCCAGAACTCGCACTTAAAAAACTTAGCATAAAGTTCTCTATCCCTCAGAACCTGCAATACATTCCTCAGATGTCCTGCATGCTCCTCTCGGCTGCGAGAGTACACTAGAATGTCATCTATGAAGACCACCACAAACTGATCCAGGAAATCGATGAAGATACTGTTCATCAACTCCATAAAGACGGTTGGGGCATTCGTAAGCCCAAATGGCATCACTACAACTTGTAGTGGCCATATCTGGTCCGGAATGTTGTCCTGTGCACATCCTGCTCTCTCACCCTCAGCTGGTGATATCCTGAACGTAGATCAATCCTGGAGAACACAGTCGCTCCTTGTAGCTAATCTAACAAATCATCAATACGAGGCAGTGGATACTTGTTCTTAATGGTCACCTTGTTCAGCTCCCTATATACACAATCTCAACGATCCGTCCTTCTTCCGTACGAAGAGAACAGGTGCTCCCCATGGAGATACACTAGGATGAATAAAACCCTTCTCAGCCAACTCCTCGAGTTGCTTCTTCAGCTTCAACATCTCAACAGGCGCCATCCAATATGGGGCCTTCGAGATCGGTCTCGTACCAAGCTCTAAATCGATACCAAAGTCCACACTCCTCTGAGGCGGCAAACTGGACGGCTCAGCAAACACATCTGCAAACTCACAGACCACTGGCATATCCTCTAATGCTGGACTCTCCCCCTCCTTCATGGCATAACACCAAAAGACCTCACAACTCTGTGCAAACAGTCTAGCTGCTCGTATCGCACTGATAACCATGCCAGATTTTCCAAGGTCCCAACCTCGGAAAACCTCTATATGTCCAAACTCGGTAGAGAAGGTAACAGTCCTCCTACCTACATCTAAGACTGCAGAAAGTCTATCCACCCAATCCATACCTAGTATAACTTCTTCATGCTCTAATGGCATGACAAAGAAGTCAACTAGTAAAACAAGGGTCCCTACAGAAATGGGATAGTCACAAATCTCATGGGTACCTCTGACCCTACTACCATCGGGTAACCCTATACTAAAGGGTATCCCCTCCACCGTATCTAAACCTAGACACTCTACACATGCATCAGATATAAAAGAGTGCGTAGCACCAATATCAAATAAAACTAACAGGTAAACCATGAATCAGAATGGTACTTGTAGCAGTCGGTGCAGTCGGCTCCTTTGCACTCCTCAACTCAAAAACTCGGCCCTGTGGGCCTCTGGTTCAGTGGTGCTCCCACCATGACCTCTGCCTCTACCCAACCCAGGAGTAAATCCCTGAGTGGTAGGACGATATGGGACTCTCTGTTGTCCCTGTGTTTGATGTTGCTGTTGAGGTGGCCTCTGCCCACCTCTCGCTGCACTGGTAGAGGAAGAACCCTGCTGAGATGCCGCTCCACCCTGTCTACAGAAAACAGCTTTGTGACCTCGTCCACCACAAGTGAAGCAAGTCACTATCTGCCTCGTACACTCTGGTCTGATATGTCCATACTCAGCACAGTTGAAACACTGTCGTACCCTATTTGTAGCCGGTGCAGATGAGGGCTGACTCTGACGGCTCTGGCCTCGTCCTAAACCAGCAGCTCCTCCAATACCACTGGTATGCCCAGTACGCTGTCTCTTCTCAGATCCTCCGGTCTGAGATGTAAGAGCCTTAGCCTTTGGAGCCACTTTTGGCCTTAGCCGCCCCTGCGTGTGAGTGAGGCCGCCCCTGCTGCTCGTCCGTGGTTCCACCCTTGCGGCAAGGAAGCCCGCCCCTGCGGTTTCCTGTGGCTGCAGCCGTTTTTGTTGACTCCTTGACCCGTGTTTTACCCTTTCCTTCTCTTATTCTTTCCCTTGGCTGATCAAGGGCTTGGTTTTTCCTTGAGTTTGTAAGAGAGTTGTTGTGGTGGATGTTGATGTTGATGCTAGTGGTTGGTTTGCTGAGCTTGGAGGCCAGCACTGAGGTGTGTGACCTCTCCCTGCAGCCTAGGACCACAAGGGTGGTAAGTGATCTTGCTTCTTCTTCTTTCTTTCCTTGATTCCATCTTCCTAGCTTAGGATTAGATGCATGTTTAAGGGTATTGATGTTGGTATGTGTATGTATACGTATATGCTTGGTTTTGGTGAAGAGAAGACGTGAATTGATCACATGAAGAGTGAAGAAGAACCGCGGGATCATCTTCTGCACTATCGCCGCCCCCGTGGCCAGAAGCCACCGCCCCTGCAGACGACGTGCCGCAGCGCCCGCGCCAGCGCCCGCACCTTGCCTGCGTTGCCTACGTCCTTTGTCACCGCGCCCGTGGCTGAGTTCCGCCGCGCCTGCGGGTTGCCTGTTCCGCCCCTGCGTCTTTCCGTCACGCAGGTGCGTCTTGTCCCGGATCTACCTAGAGTTAGGTAGATCCTTTCCTTTCCTAGTATGAGCGGGTTAGTAGCATGCTAGGTATGTGTATGAGGTTAGAATGATGTTGAGTACGTTATCGTTTATGCCAGTTATGGCTTTGAGGTTTACGAGTTAGGTTATGATCCTTATGGATCCCTTGGGTCTAGGTGTGACCCCTGTGATGGATATGAGTATGATATATGTTGTTATGCCTTGTTTAGGCAGTGTTGATCTCTAGAGTTGGAGCCGTTTGAGTTGAGTTGAGTTGAGACTTCAGAGTTTGAGGTAAGTCCATAGGACTTACTTAGCTGCTATCCATATATTGGATGTGTGCATGAGTGGTGTATGCTATATGATTGATAGCCCGAGTTATGTTGATTACCTACCTATGGTTTAGTGACTGTCCATTGTAGGGCCGTGACAACTTGTCCTTTCATCCCGCTGGGAGTCTGGAGGTTCTCTACGGGCAGGCCAGTCTAGCTCAGTGGGCCGGCCACCTGCACCACTCCCATAGTGTACACGGGAGGTGGGACCGGATCCCCACTCTAGCTAGCACTATTCCCGAGAGGCGAGGGTTATATTCCTCGTGTCACATACGTTCATATTGATATAGATTTATACGCTTGAATGACTGGATGTTATAAAGATAATAAACCGGGTAAATGTGTGATAGCATGGTGATGTGTTTTTGATTCATTGGTGTGTGATTGTGCTTATGCATCTTCTTATATATGTGTATGGTTAGCTAACGGTTTTATACCGTGTTGTAGATCCTTTGCAGGTTAGGAGAGCTGCAGAGTGATCCAGAGGGGTGATCTGTTGAGGGCTCCGTACATTGGGTCGTCCTCGTGGGATGGGATCTTTTGATCATGTTTACGTTTATGTTTTGTTATACTCAACAATACTTGTATAAACCTTTTGATACTTTTATAACAATTTGATGTTTTGTATTTAATCTATTGGTGCCTTGTTGTAAGATTCAGTGAACTTGTTGTCAGGCTAGGGTCAGGATCCATTGTGAGATCCTAGCCCAGTAGCACCTCGAGTCCTACGGATTTGGGGTGTTACATGAGAAGCTCTCCTTTGACTAGCCCGCTCCATCTCATAGTCGGCGGCTCTATCCTGGTAGTCCATCAAGGACTCACAATGAAATCCTGCCATATAGGCCCGGGTGGCATCCCTCAGTCGTCGGAAAAACTGATATACGTGCTAATCTACAGAAGGTGCAGTTGGTCCCAGCAATGTCAGCTCCTCCTGAAACCTCCTAATAGCCTCGGAGACTGGTACATACTCAAACCCAGCCTCCGCAAAATCCCGCAGTTTCTCCCTCCTCAGTGTGGTAGGTCATAAACGCTCTCTTATCATGGTCCACACATGATCATAACTGTCAACCTATGCTCGTATAGACCTCCACCAATGATGTGCCAAATCTCTGAACAGAGTCTGCACCAACTCTATATGCCTGACTGCTGGACACCTAATGGACTCTAGAGCTGAGTCCACATGTCCAATCCACAACTCAACCTCGAGTCCCACCTTCCCAGAGAAAGGGGGTACACCCATCTGGTGAAATGCCTTCAACCAAGTATCTGTTCTAGGCCCTATATGCTCCTCTATAGCTCGAGCAATCTCAGCAACAGGTGCCGGTGCAGCTGGCACCTGAGTAACCCCGTGGGATCTCTCAGATGATCCCTCATGTACTGGCAGATCCGGGATAGGTCTACCTGCTCTGGCAGCCTCTTCCACTCGCCGGATATACTCGCGAAACTCAGGTCCTCCCATGGAGACATAATCCGAGTCATCTTACTGGACTCGTTGTGGATCCTGTCTCCCAGCTACGCCATTCCCAGTCTCAGGAACGACACTCTCAGCAACGTCCTCGTGAACCTCTTCCGCTGCACGTGGATCAACAGCGGAAGTCCTACCCCGTCCTCTACATAGAGGGGGTCTACCTCTACCTCGTCCAACTGCAGGTAAGACTCTAGTCTGAACCATCTACAGAGGACGTAAACCTAACTTAGAAGGCTATATATATATATGATATATGTATAGATATATATCAAATCAATCACAACAGAATATCTATATATATCTATATTGTCGAGATCTTCAGAGGGGCGATGGCTCACGTACACGATATCCCAAAACATTTTGTACTCATTTCAAAACCAAAACCTTTTGAAAAGTCAGACCCCTTTTCGGGTTCTGTTTATTTATCCATTCGAACTTTATTGCAGATTACTAGTGTCATTGTTGTCAACCTGCCTCTGATACCAACTTTGTAACACCCCAAATCCGTAGGACTCGAGGTGTTACTGGGCTAGGATCTCACAATGGATCCTGACCCTAGCTTGACAACAAGTTCACTGAATCTTACAACAAGGCACCAATAGATTAAATACAAAACATCAAATTGTTATAAAAGTATCAAAAGATTTATACAAGTACTGCTGAGTACAACAAAACATAATCATATACATGATCAAAAGATCCCATCCCACGAGGACGACCCAGTGTACGGAGCCCTCAGTAGATCACCCCTCTAGATCACTCTGCAGCTCTCCTAACCTGCAAAGGATCTATAACACGGTATAAAACCGTTAGCTAACCATACGCATATATAAGAAGATGCACCAGCACAATCACACACCAATGAATAGTAAACACATCAACATGCTATCACACATTTACCCGGTTTATTATCTTAATAACGTCTAGTCACTCAAGCGTATATATATATATATATGAACATATGTGACACGAGGAATATAACCCTCGCCTCTCGGGAATGGTGCCAGCTAGAGTGGAGATCCGGTCCCACCTCCCGTGTACCCTATGGGAGTGGTGCAGGTGGCCGGCCCACTGAGCTAGACTGGCCTGCCCGAAGAGAACCTCCAGACTCCCAGCGGGATGAAAGGACAAGTTGTCACGGCCCTACAATGGGCAGTCACTAAACCATAGGTAGTAATCAACATAACTCGGGCTATCAATCATATAGCACACACACCACTCATGCACACATCCAGTATATGGATAGTAGCTAAGTAAGTCCTATGGACTTACCTCAACCTCTGAAGTCTCAACTCAACTCAACTCAAACGGCTCCAACTCTGGAGATCAACACTGCCTAAACAAGGCATAACAACTTACATCAACTCGTATCCATCACAGGGGTCACACCTAGACCCAAGGGATCCCTAAGGATCGAATTCTAACTCATAAACCTCAAAGCCATAACCGGCATAACCGAAACGTACTCAACATCATTCTATCCTCAAACACATACCTAGCATGCCACTAAACCGCTCATACTAGGAAAGGAAAGAATCTACCTAACTCTAGGTAGATCCGGGACAAGACGCATCTGCGTGACACAAGAGACGCAGGGGCAGAACAAGCAACCCGCAGGCGCGGCGAAACTCAACCGTGGGCGCGGTGACAAAGGATGCAGGCAACGCAGGCAAGGCGCGGGCGCTGCGGCACGTCTTCCGCAGGGGCGGCGGCTTCCAGGCGCGGGGGCGGCGACGATGCAGAGGCAAATCCCGCGATTTCTCTTCGGCTATTCTCTTGATCCACTCACGTCTTCTCTTCACTAAAACCAAGCATATACATATACATACACATACCAACATCAACACCCTTAAACATGCATCTAATCCTAAGCTAGGAAGATGGAATCAAGGAAAGAAAGAAGAAGAAGCAAGATCACTTACCACTCTTGTGGTCCTAGGCTGCAGGTAGAGATCACACACCTTAGTAGCTGGCCTCCAAGCTCAGCATACACACATCCATCATCAACATCAACATCAAGCCACACAACTCTTCCAAACTCAAGAAGAAATAACACAAGATCAAGGTGGAGGAAGGAGAAGCAAGGAGGACGTGCAAGGGCTGGAGTGAAATGTGAAGAAGGAAACCCTTGCTCAACAAGGAAAAGAAAGAAGTAAGGCAAAGGGTAAAGCACGGGTCAAAGGAATCAACAAAACCGGTTGCAGCCGTCGGAAACCGCAAGGGCGGTTCCCTGAGCCGCAGGGCGGATCTCTACACTAGCCGCAGGGGCGGCTCTACTCACACGCAGAGGCGGCTAAGGCCAAAAGTGGCTCCAAAAGATCAAGGCTCTTACACCTAATCCATCGAACAAATATATATATATAATTTAGAAGATCGAAGTTGAAGAGAATCGCAATCAAAGAACACCGGCAAAGCTCACGACGACAACTAAAAACCTAAACGAACAAAGCTCACAAACACTGATCTTCAAATCATAATTACTCTGCAGAAACGAACGGAGAAATCGAATACATTTGTCATCAGAAAACCTATATTGAGCATGTCAGTTATCAAAACTCATCAGATCTCCCTAATTAGATGCAGGCAACGAACAAAGATCTACCACCATGATTTTAAAACGATTTAACGCTGAAATCGAACGATTAACACTCTAGAACAATAAACTGAGCAAACAAAAAAGCCTAATCAATCAGAATACGAAGAATATAGAAGAGATCGAAGAAGAGGAGTTAAAACAAGGAGCAGAAAGCACGAGACATGAGGAAGGAGAACCATAAATGGGTTTATATAGAGACCAAAGAGACGTGCTCCGCAAGGGTCGATTTGAGGCGGTCTTTCTAGAAGGATCGATTTGGAAAGTTGTCGTAAACCATAAGATTTCAGCCGCGTATGCCCCGTACGGGATAAGTTTGATGAATTATTTTAAAAGGAAAAGAAAAAATTTTCCAGTATTATATTTATATAATTGTTTTTTTTTTTAAGAGATACAAAATGAGTTAGACCCTCCACAACGGAGGGTAGTGGGGCTACAAACCCCCAGCCATGTCATCAAATTTGATGAGATGGAGGAGAGTGGGGGTTGTAGTCCCGGGGTTCGGCGTTAAAATTGGCGTCGAACCCAAACTCAAAAACAATTCTTTTTTTCTTTTTTTAAAAAGTAAAACGAAGTCGTTTTGGCCAAACTAGGCCAAAATGACGTCGTTTTGGTGCTTCTTCCTGTAACTGGCGCGCCTTCACTGGCCGGATTTCTGCCAGTGACAGCTCGCCTTAAAACGCCCTTTTCCCGTATAAATATTAATTTAAAAAAAATTATTTTTGAATAGGATTTAATTTTATCTATCCAATGACACCCACTTTGCCTATATTTCGATAAAAAAAATTCACTTCTTGTAACGTATATAGGACTTCACGTATTGAATATTTACCGTTTTTAAATCTATTTTAGATAAGAAGTTACTTTTATCATTATGATATGATATTTATTTATATATGCATTTTTTTATATTAAAATTAAAAAAAATACAAGTTAAAATAGATCTTAGACATAAAATGAGACATTATCTTACAAATAAAAATCCAATTTAAACAAAAAAATAATAATAATAATTGAATCTAAGATTGAAATGAAATACACGTAACGTGTAAGAGCCGTAGTCTTTCGGACCGAGATCGGACCATAGCCGAGTTGGCTTTGGGCCGAGATCGGCCAGCCGCACCCGCGGGCACATGGTGCCGCCCCTGCGGCTTCCCGCCCCTGCGGTCCTGGCTGCCGCCCCTGCGGTTTCCGGCGGTTGCAGCCAGCTTTGTTGACTCCTTTGACCCGTTCTTTACCCTTTACTCTTCTTATTCCTTACCTTAGCTGATCAAGGATTCCTTCTTCATCTTTCTTCTCAACTCTCACGCCTTGCTTGCCTCCTTGCTCCCTTGCCTTCCTTGAACTTGTTCTTGTTCTCTTTTGGCTTTGGAAGAGTTGTAAGTGTAACTTGTGTTAGTGGTGGATGGTTGATGTATGTTGAGCTTGGAAGCCAGCTGCTAAGTGTGTGGTTTTCCCCTGCAGCCTAGAACTCCCCAAGGTGGTAAGTGATCTTGCTTCCTCTCTTTCCTTTCCTTGATTCCATCTCTTTAGCTTAGGTTTAGATGCATGTATAGGTGTGTATTGATGTGGGTTTATGTATGTATATACTTGTATGTAACTTTGGATGAGTGAAGACATGAGTTAATCACGAGAAGAGCCGAAGAGAAGCCGCGGGATAACTTCCTGCGTTGTCGCCGCCCCCGCGGCTGAGAGTCACCGCCCCGCGGCTACCGTGTCGCAGCGCCTGCGTCGTGCCAGCGGCGTGCCTGCGTTTTCCAACGTCCCTTGTCACCGCCCCCGCGGCTACGTCCCGCCGCGCTCGCGGCCGCTTGCCTTTCGCCCCTGCGTCCCCTTTGTCACACATGTGCGTTTTATTCCGGTTCTACCTAGAGCTAGGTAGATCCTTTCCTTTCCTAGTATGAGCGGTAATAGCATGCTAGGTACGAGTATGATATTAGAATGAGAGTGAGTACGGAATGGTTTATGCCGGTTACGGCTTTGAGGATTACGAGTTGGAATATGATCCTTATGGATCCCTTGGGTCTAGGTGTGACCTCTATTATGGATATGAGTATGATTTATGTGTTATACCTTGTTTAGGCCATGTTGATCTCCAGAGCGGAGCCGATTGTATTGGAGTCTGAGACTCCCGAGATTGAGGTAAGTCCATAGGACTTACTTAGCTACTATCCTTATATTGGATGTATGCTTGAGTGGTGTGTGTGTTTTATGCTTTATAGCATGTGTTATTATGGTCACCGACCTATGTTATACTGACCGCCCATTGTAGTGGCCGTGATAACCTTTCCCTTTCATCCCGTAGTGGAGTCTGGGAGGTTCTCTGTAGTCAGGCCAGATCTGGTGTACGGGAAGGACCCTCACCACTCCCACGGGGTACACGGGAGGTGTGTTGATACTACTCCAGCTGGCTAGAGTACTCAGAGGCGGGGATTATATTCCTCGTGTCACCTATCTTCATATATATCTATTTATACGATTAAATGATTCGACTTATTAAAGATAATAAACCGTGTAAATGTTTGATATCATGCTGAAGTGTTTATTATATCTGATATGTGATTGTTCTCTAGCATCTTCTTATATATGTGTATAGTTAGCTAATGGTTTTGTACCGTGTTGTAGATCCTTTGCAGGTTAGGAGAGCTGCAGAGTGATCCAGAGGGGTGATCTGCTGAAGATTTCGTACACTGGGGTCATACTCGTGGGTTACGGGATATTTTGATCATGTATATACGTTATGTTTTGTTTGTACTCAGCAGCGTTGTATAAACATTTTGATACTTTTATAACAGTTTGATGTTTTGTATTTAATCTATCGGTGCCTTGTTGTAAGATCCAGTGAACTTGTTGTCAGGCTAGGGTCAGGATCCATTGTGAGATCCTAGCCCAGTAGCACTCCGAGTCCTACGGATTTAGGGTGTTACATAACGTATAACATAAGATTGAAATGAAATACAAACGAGCATGAAATGATAACTCAGTCACGGGTCCACTATACACAATAAATGACATCTGACATTGCATTTAAATTTTGAATCTAAGAAACACAATAATCGAGCATGATATGACAACTCAGTCACGGATTCAATGTATTTAAATTTCAGATCTGAATTTGAATTCAACTTTCCCTCTCAAATAATCTTGAAATTCACCCAATATTTTCTATAAAACCTAGAGTGAGCTTCACATATCTACCACACATTTTCACTTTCATTCCTCTAACTTCACAATGTCTAAAAGATCTTTCAATTACAGTTCTCCTTCTTCATCCAACTCTTCTAGTTGTTCTTCACAGACCTTGTCCCTACACCTCCTTCTCCTCCACAATCGGAAACCGTTATGAACATCAATAGACTAATCAATGAAAAAATTGTTGAGCTTCGGATGAAATTGGTCCAAGAAAATGCTAGAAGTTCACGGCAACGTCGAAGCCGGACATACATAGAGAGATCGTGAAGGTGGGCATGCTCGATTGTTCGAAGATTATTTCTCTTCGATGCCGACCTACAATGATAGGATGTTTCGCCGAAGATTCCGAATGAGGCGACACGTATTTATTCGTGTTGTCAATGCTTTGTCCCAATTACTTTGATTTCTACGTGCATTGTTTATTTTTTTATAAACAAAATTTGTTGGTTATTTTGATCAAAAATTGATACCGGCGATACAAAAAATATTCTTTTCTTTTAAAAAAATACATATTTAGTTTTCTTTTTTGTAGGTTAGCTGATTAATTAAAAATTTTATCTTTAGTAATTATTTATTTTGTTTGTTACGTGTGTTTAGAATTTGTAGGTTAAGTTTAAAAATTGTTTTTGGTTATATGATTAGAGTTTGTTACAGTATACATAGTTTTTTTTCAATAAACTTTTTTTTAATCACTTAAAATTTCTAATCGCCCCAATAGCTTATAAAACAATTTATATGATATGATTCTAACTAATTTATTATATAGACTCCAAAAGATTTCATCCTCATTTATGTATATTATATATATTACTAAAGTTGTTCACATTTTGTCTATAGCTCAATCTTTGAGCTATCCACCTAAGCAGTTTTGCAATCTGTTTACAACATTGCCACTAACTAATTCCAAAATTGTCATTCTCAGATATTGTTACAGTCGAATAGATCTCACAATATCTAATTCTTATTTTAATTTTTAAATCATTTAATTTAACCATCATCTTTTTATTAAGATTCGGTAATAACTAATTTTTTTTATTCTAACTACCTAATTAATTTTAGATCAAATTTATGTAAAATTTTAACTATTTTTAAGAATGTAATCAATTCCATTATTAATCGTACCAAAAGTTTAATAATAAAATTTACTTCAGTTTTTTACACCAAAAATTCTAATTATAAAATGTTAAATTGCAAATAAAATTTCGTAATATCCGCATGTAAATTATACCTTGATCACAATGAAAGAAATTATAATTATTAACGTAAATAAATGTAAAGATAAATAAATGTAAAGAAATTATAATTATTAACGTAAATAAATGTAAAGATATATATATATATATATGTGTGTGTCGGGTCGGGTTCACGGGTCGGGCCAACTTTTGACAGCTCTACATTTAAGGCTACTACGTGTTTGCGTTTTCCTTGATATGACAAGGATATCGAATAAGATAACGCCAGGTTCTAAACTGTGTACATGTGATATAAAATAATAATTATTTGCTTTTTTATTATGATTTGTTTCTAATAAAAAAATATATCCTACCTTTTCTTTTAAACCGTTTTTTTTTCTTTTTTGTAAAACTAGTTTAGTGCTCGAGCCTTGCTCAGGTATTTTAATTCATATATATGATTAGATTTTAATACGAGAATAATTTAACATGTGTATTTTTCTTTTCTTTTTTGTTGAATGTATATGTATATCAAAATAGTAGGTAGATGACCAAAAAACAATAGGTTAACTACCCACAAAACAGTAGATCAATTACCCACAAAACGGATATTAAGCCGATTTTAATAAAAATTATACTTGAATTTAGCCAAAAGTATAATAAATATATATTGCTCCCACAACGCGCCACGTCGGCGTTAATGTATAATGTTTTAGTGGAGTATGATTCAAACCCTCCCGCTTACCGAATAATCGATGTGGGATAAAAAAAACCTTAAAATATTTAACGTTCCAATAAAATCTTCTAAAATTTGTGGGGTGAAAAAAAACAAAATAAATAATTGATTTAAAAAAAGATTTATTGCCTTTAATTGTGGGAGCTCTATTTCAAAATACTGCTCCCACAACGCGCCACACGTATTTAGTAGAGTATATAGATTCAAACCTTTAAACTATCAAGCTTACCGAATAATCAATGTGGGATAGCAAAACCTGAAAATATTTAACATTCCAATAAAATCTTCTAAAATTGGTGGGGAGAAAAAAAAATAATTAACTGATTTAAAAAAAGATTTATTGGCTTTAATTGTGGGAGCTTTATTTCAAAATACTACTCCCACAACGCGCCACATGTCAGCGTTAATAGAGTATATAGATTCAAACCCTCCCTCTATTTATACAAAATTTTAAACTATCAGGCTTACCGAATAATCGATGTGGGATAGCAAAACTTGAAAATATTTAATGTTCCAATAAAATCTTCTAAAATTGGTGAAAAAAAACAAAATAATTAACTAATTTAAAAAAAAGATTTATTGGCTTTAATTGTGGGAGCTCTATTTTACTACTCTCACGGCGCGTCACACGTCAATGTTAATGTATACTGCTTTAATAGAGTATATAGATTCAAACCCTCCCTCTATTTATACAAAATTTTAAACTATCAGTCTTACTGAATAATCTACTTTCACGGCGCGCCACACCTCAATGTTAATGTATACTACTTTAATAGAGTATATAGATTCAAACCCTCTTCTATTTATACAAAATTTCAACCTATAGGCTTACCGAATAATCGATGTGGGATAAAAAAAACCTGAAAATATTTAACGTTCCAATAAAATCTTCTAAAATTGGTGGTGAGAAAAAAAAACAGATTTATTGGGTTTAATTGTGAGAGCTTTATTTCAAAATACTGCTCTCACAGCGCGCCATTTAACGTTCCAATAAAATCTTCTAAAATTTGTGGGGTGAAAAAAAAAACAAAATAATTAACTGATTTTTAAAAAAAAGATTTATTGCCTTTAATTGTGGGAGCTCTATTTCAAAATAATGCTCCCACAGCGTATTTAGTAGAGTATATAGATTCAAACCCTCAGACTATCAAGCTTACCGAATAATCGATGTGAGATAGCAAAACTGAAAATATTTAACGTTCCAATAAAATCTTTTAAAACTGGTGAGGGAGGCAAAAAAAAACAAAATAATTAACTGATTTAAAAAAAGATTTATTGACTTTAATTGTGGGAGCTCTATTTTACTACTCTCACGGCGCGCCACACGTCAATGTTAATGTATACTACTTTAATAGAGTATATAGATTCAAACCCTCTTCTATTTATACAAAATTTCAAACTATAGGCTTACCGAATAATCGATGTGGGATAAAAAAAACCTGAAAATATTTAACGTTCTAATAAAATCTTCTAAAATTGGTGAGAAGAAAAAAAATATATAATTAACTGATTTAAAAAAAAGATTTATTGGCTTTAATTGTGGGAGCTTTATTTCAAAATACTGCTCTCACAGCGCGCCACAGCGTCCCTCCCTCTATTTATACAAAATTTTAAACTATCAGACTTACCGAACAATAGACGTGGGAATAGCAAAACCTGAAAATATTTAACGTTATAATAAACTAATCACTATTTGCCTTCTAATAAATATTTTGAAACAGATCTGAAATTTTAATTTCAAGGTCCTCTTGCTTGCAATAAGTGTGCAAATTAAGGTATATTTAGAATGTCATAAATATAGTATTTATATTAATAAAAAAAGCTAATATAGTAACGAGTATTTAAATATAATATATGGAATGAGGCGTGTATGTTTAAATAAACTAATATTTTTTATTAAAAGATACTAATAAATTAAGATGAATCCGTCATAATAAATTGCATGGAATCATATATTAACGCAACGCGATTTCTAGACGTATCGGCAGAAATCGTTAAATGTCACCTAAGCTACGCACTTCGCGTGCGTAGTTTCGGTTTTTCACTACGGATTCCAACTACGCGTTTGGCGTGCGTAATTGGAGCCGAGGTGAAGCCGGAGCGAGCCGATAAACTACGCTATCGGGGAGCGTAATGGATTTTTTTTAAAAAAAAAACTACTACTACGCTTGCCAAGTGCGTAGTAGTAGTAGTAGTTGATTTTTTTTAAAAAAAATATACTTCGTCTTCTTCTCAGTTCTGTAGTCCTCTTTCAAATCGGTCATCGACCGAAATCTGTCTATTCGAATCGGCTTCTTTCAGTCCCGTTCAAATCGCCCTTCGACCTTGTCCCGATTTCATGTTCTTTGTCCCAATTTAATTTTTCGTTCAAATCGATTTTTTAAGGAGGAGGTTGTTCGTTCAAATTGATTTTGGAAGTACACAGGCTGAATCTAACTCTAACCCCTAGGAGTAGGCAATTGATCTTCTCCATTCAGAATTCTGAATCACACAAAAAATTGGCTTTCGATAGATTTGAACGAACAATCTAGTTGTTCCCACATAAAGCCCAAATTATTGATTCTCGTTTGTGCTAAGCAGCACAGAAAAGAAGTTCGTTCAAATTGACCTTCGATCTCCGATCTTCTTAGTTCTATATGTTCGTCTTCTTCGTTCCCACAAGCTGTTTGGACTCCGTTAGTTCAAATCAGGACTTGGAGCACAACCCGAATTACTGATTCTTCGTTCTATATCCAGTCTTCTTCGTTCTATGTGTTTTTTTTATTACTCTACTACTACGCACTTGGTAAGCGTAGTAGTAGCTTATTTTTCTTTTTAAATTTTTTTTCCGGTTATGCTCCCCAATAACGTAGTTTATCGGCTCGTTCGGCTTCACCTCGGCTCCAACTACGCACTCCAAACGCGTAGTTGGATTCCGTAGTGAAAAATCGAAACTACGCACGCAAAGTGCGTAGTTTAGGTGACATTTAGCAATTTCGGCCGGTACGTCTATTACTGCCCTATATTAATGTTTGATATCATATCCTTGTAAAATTGGAAATAAAATATATTTTTGAATTGAAACATGGTAATAATATATCGATTCCTCCCAAAGCTGCAATTTTAAGTACCCTTATCTTCTTTTACAAGCATGCATTTGTCTTAGTCTTTTTTTTGAATGAATGAATGATTTGATTCATTTGTCTAATTGTCTTAGTTACAAACATGGAAAGAAGAATATATGCCTATATGATTCATTTCCCCCTTTCTCTATGTATGTATATGTATATAGGTAATGCACTTGATTCATCTCCATCTCACACCTCCAAGAAATCGATTAACCATGGCTACCCATAATCACTTTCCTTCTATCCTCTTCATTTCCCTAACACTCACTATAAGCTCCGCCTTCTCCGCCGGAATCACAGTCGACCTCATCCACCGCGACTCTCTATCCTCCCCACTCTCCCCTAACTCCGCCGCCAGCCACATCGACAAATTCAACGATGCGATCCGACGCTCAATCTCACGCGCGCATTACCTCACAAACGCAGCGTCACGTGTGTCCCCAGCCGCCGAAGGAGGCCCGCGAGTGATTCCCGAAGGCGGCGAGTATTTATTGGACTTAGCCATCGGTACTCCTCCGACTCGGTTCCTTGGTATCCTCGACACCGGCTCCGACCTCACATGGACGCAGTGTGCGCCGTGTGTTCAGTGCTTTGAGCAGGAGAGTCCTATATATGATCCCAGCAAGTCAAGCTCGTTTCTCGGACACTCGTGCAATGCCAACGCCTGCGCCGCGTTGCCTACTAATGGACGTGGCTGCACGAACGACAACACGTGTGCATACAAGTACGGATACGGGGACAGCTCGTACAGTACAGGAGAACTCGGCCTTGAGACAATAACGTTCGGAGATTCATTGGCGGGGGTCTCAAATTTCACGTTCGGGTGTGGTCATGATAACAAAGGAAGTTTCCGGAGCCCCGGAACGGGTCTTCTCGGGTTTGGTCAGGGCCCGCTTTCGTTGGTGGCTCAAACCAAGAACATCGACGAATTTGGCGGGAAATTCGCCTATTGTCTTGTCCCTTTTGAGGGAGAGTTCAAAGAGACGGTAAGTAGCAAGATTAGCTTCGGACAAAACGCCGTTATTTCAGGAAGCGACGTCGTTTCCACGCCGGTGATCACCGGTACGGTCGACACCTTCTCCTACCTCACATTAGAGAGCATCAGTGTCGGGAGCAAAGCCGTCTCGTTCAAGAACAGTTACGGGACTGCCGATTTGGGCGACGAAAGTACCGGAAATATAATCATTGACTCAGGGACGACGCTGACGTTCTTGCCGTCGAACATGTTCGACGATTTTGTGTCGGAGATCCAGAGTCAGATCAAGGCCGATCCCGTGTCCGACCCGAGTGGGCAACTGCAGCTGTGCTACCAGGGGAATATTACGGTGCCGAAGGTAACGGTCCAGTTCACCGGTGCGAGTTTGGAGTTGTCGGCAGTGAACGTGTTCGGTCGGGTGTCGGAAGACGTGGTTTGCCTGCTCATGTTGGCGGCGGGTGACACGGCCCTATACGGGAACATGGCTCAGCAGAATTTCGTGGTGGCTCACGATCTTGATGGCAAAACGGTGTCGTTTAAGCCTACTGAGTGCAGCACATATGTAGGGGCTTGAGTTAGAAATTATATTACTACTAGCACTACGGTTCTTCAGGTTGTTTATGAATAATGAACTTAATTGTTTTGAAATGGTATACGGAGCTAGGGAGTATATGCTTTGCTTCTACTTGTAATGATGATTTGCCTAATTCTTTACACTTTTCATTTTCATTTTAGTAAGTTTATATAATAACTTGCAAACGTTTGTCAAAAAAGCTTGAAAGTCCTGAACTAACGGGTCGAGGGATATGTGAGAGTGGTCAAGTGTCAGTCAGTCAATCGCAATATCATCACAATGTCCTCAGATTCATTAGGTACTAAATAATCATATCTAAATTTGATCAACTTTACCTTATTTTTTTGACTGTTAATATTATATGGTTAAACTTCTTACTTTTATGCATATGATAAATGACAATGATAAGGAATTGGTAACATAGATATCTATATAATTAGCAATTACTTAGTTTATTCCAATTCTCAAATGCTGAATTGTAGATATATAATGGACTCCCGTTGCATTTGCATGCTGCCTTCCTATTGCATTTTTATTATTAGTTGATTTAAAATTAGTAATATTAAATTATTCCAATAAAAGCTATTCCAATCAAACTTAAAAACAAATCGGTATCAAATCTCAACTTTCTATTATGTTGTTATTTAAAAAAAAGTAAAATTAATTTATACAAATGTAAATATTTATTTATTTTAAAAAAATTTATTATTATTTAGAGGATTGTTTTAAATTTAATATTGTAATATATACTTTAATAATACATTCATATAAGTTGATATTTTTTGAGAAAATTAGTAGTTGCGCCATGAACATTTGGTTTTGGGGAGATTTGAGTTAAGTTTATGTTTATGTTTTTTTTTTAAAATTTCAAAAAATCCCTTATCTTTTATTTTACGTATTTGTAAAATAAAATGACGCCTTTATTGTAAATTCACCACAAAATATACATAAACTTTAAAATCTCAAACCTTTGTTTAAATTCACCACAAAAATCCCTTATCTTTCATTGAATTATCGGTTTTTAAGATTAAAATCGAAACGATATTATGAATTTAAAATAAAAGGCATAAACTAAAACGTTGAAAAACATATTTGCTGACTACGAAATGGCTTTGGGCCAGAAGTTGAGTCCAAACAAGACAGAGATTAACTTTAGTAAAGAGACAAGCGTGAGAAGTATTGGCATATTATGGGTCTGTTTGGCAAATATGAGTTTATTATAGCTGAAAGCTGAAGTTGAAGCTTACTGTAGTTGAAGTTAGCTGAAGATGAAATTGAAGCTTATTGTAGTTGAAGCTTAAGATGAAGCTGATTGAGTAACTAAAATAGGCAGCTGTTGTTTTTCTTAATAAGTTTGTTGAACGTTTGATAACTACGAGCTTATCGAAGCTGATATAAATATAAAATTACGAAAAAGAGTTTCTACATATTATTCTTCATTTTACTTTTTTTATAAATATTAAATAGAGATTATATCAACTAGACAATTATAAAATTATATTACAACAACTAGCTAGTTAAAATATGAAATTGTTCTTTTAAATTTATAAGTTAGTTTTAATAAACTTATTTTTATTAGTTTATTTTCTTAAATAAATTATAATATATGTAACTATATTTTATTTTCTAAATGAATTTGAAATTAAGAATTCAAGTAACACAATATAATAATAATAATAATAATAATAATAATAATAATAATAATAATAATAATAATAATAATAATAATAATAATAACTTTAGTTTTTGGTGTAACATTCTTGTAACAAGTTATTGTTTTGAACAATTAACTGTTAACATTTAAAATCAATTGGAACAATATTATACATCAGTTATTTGTAATTACTCATACATATATTAGAAGCCCAATATTAAATTGTAAATATGAATTAACAGCCCATCAATACTAAGCCCAACAAATGTAAACCTAAGAAATCTTCAATGGAATAAACTTGAACGAACTTTGAGTTTTTTTACGCCGTACTCTTCTATGACTCAAGGTGTCCATTATCAAGCGGAACAACCATCAGCAATGGATAGGTGAGAGCAAGATAGTACCTAAGTTCGAAGCGAACAAAACAACCATGAATATGGCGAATTGGATACTCTCTTCTTCTTCTTCCTCATTTGATAGTGGTGGTGGAACCTTGAATTGAATCTGGCGTTCAATATGGTGATAAATCTGGCAGCATGAATTTGGCGATGGAACAATGTTTCGATTGGTTTAATATCTTCATCTCCTTATAGAGAACGTGTTCATAAAACTGTTCGAATTTCTTCTTCATCTCGATTTTGACCCGGAATAAAAGTCGAATCTCTCATCTCTGTCTCGGTCTTTCTTCTCGGATGTAAGTATCAAGTCTATTTTTTTAAGTTTACTTCTCAAATCTTAATGAGCTGCTAGAACAGATGAATGCCCATTTGTTCTTCTCTGTTGTGTTGTTGTTGAATGAACGGGAGAAAATAAATGAGTGTTGGAATGAGCGATAAACAGAAAATAGATGAGGGTATTTTGAGAAAGAATATTTCCATCAGCTCCATAAGCTTCTAAAAGCTTGTCTTGGGGAGCTGATAGAAATACCCATTTCATCAGCTTTGATCATCTTCATCAGCTTTCATAAGCTAAGGCTCCCAAACACTGAAGAAATTGGTACAGGGTTTTCATAAGCTGCATAAGCTCCTATAAGTTACCTGCCAAATGGGGCATATGTAGATTTTTTTAATCTCTCCCAAGAGAAATAGTGTTCAAAATACATGGGTATGTTGACGTTCGTAGGTGAAGAGAAAAGACAAGTATTTTCAGGCATCAGAAACAAACTAGGGAAGAGGCTCCAAGGGTAGGGGAATGGGTTCCTCTCCAAAGCCGGTAGAGAAATCCTACTAAAGGCTGTTGCGCAATCAATCCCTATATATATATATATATATATATATATATATATATATATATATATATATATATATATATATATATATATATTATGTCGGTGTTCAAACCACCCGCTTCCTTCATAGAGGACTTTCAATCTCTCATCTGAAGATTCTGGTGGGGCAAAAAAGGATGAAGGATAATGAAAAACCCAAGAAAGTCTAGTAGCTAGAGTTCTGAAAGCAAAATATTTCAAGCAAAATTCCTTTATAAATGCCCAGCCGGGGAACAGGACAAGCTACGCGTAGAGATCACTTTGGAAGGCAAAATGGGTCATAGAGAAATGAATGTTATGACAGGTAGGAGATGGAAGGTCAATTCATATAAAGAATGAGCCTTGGGTACCGGTTAGTGCAAAAAAAAAAAGTAATCTCTCCTTATAACAACGGCGAATAATTTTTTAGAGTTTCTAATATTATTGTTCAACATTCTCATATGTGGAAGGTTGAAGTCATAGATAACATTTTCCTAACCTTTAAAAGAGAAAGAATTATGGCCATACTACTCAGTGTCAACCCCAGGGAGAGAGGATAATATTGTACCCGGATAAATAGGGAGATTATACAATGAAGAGTGCATGTCATTTGAATCAAAATCTAATCAATTTCTCACCGAAAAACTAGAAGTAATATCTAGTCAATTTCTCACCTCGGGAGGTGAGAAATTGACTAACACTCTTCAAAGGGGGATAAGGGTTAGGCTTTGGAGCAGTGCTTAGAGATAGGGCTATTGTGGCTTCCACCGAGCAAAACCTAGTCAATTTCTCACCTCGGGAGGACTAACACTCTTCAAAGGCATGCAACTAGCAATAGCGCCGCTTCTCGGCTTAAGCATATTCATCCGAGATTGGAGTCCATGCGCGGCTCTTCGAACTTCCACCATGAGTGCCGAACGTGGTGGTGTCAAGACCTCTCGATTCTCCGCTGGTTGGAACCAACAACTCCTACAACAACCGTCTAACAAAAATAGTTAAGGTCTTTTAATGGTGTATAACTATGGTTTTATCAGAAGTTAAGGTGAGTAAAAGGAGTTCTAGGTCTTTTAAAGTTTTAATGGATCCTTCACTTTCTTCTTCTTCTCTTCTTCCCCGATGTTCCACGAACAAATTGAAAAATTATTCAACATGAACAATTTCTTAGTTTTCTTCATCTTTCACCGAAAATGAAAAATCGAAAACACTACCTTTCTTCAATCAAACACTTTTTGAAGGGCTTTTGAGCTCTCCTCAGTGGAATAAAAACCTTGAAAATGTCGAATTGTTGCATCGAGAGGCCTGTTATGGTTAATGACAAGCTCCTGTGATGATAACAAAGGTAGATCATATCCGAATCAAACCTCATGTACCTTGTCCTGCGTGCTGATTCCAACCCCTTTCCACTTTTGACCTACTAGATCCAACATTTTCTCGACCGCTTTCTTTGTCTCTCTCAATCGAAGCCTCCTTCTCACCTGTCACAATGTTCCCCTGCGCCGGCTCCATGGGAGCTTCGTTGCTTTGAGCTTGCCGTCGCCTCGCCATCCACGTTTTCTAGAACCGTGAACTAAAACGCACCACTGCCGGAGCCGACCCAAATACCGGATCGGTAAAACTCACGAGTTTATTTTGGTGACCTAAACCCACTAAGTTGGTTTAACTGGATGAGTTACAATGGATTTACTAGATTAATTGCACATTGAACTTGAAATTAGTGAATCTACTCACTTGTTGTGAATGTTGTTCTTAAATCATCATCTTTCCTGATCAAACCCTTGTAACTTGTTGTGAATGTTTTTCTTAAATCATCATCTTTCCTGAACAAACTTTTGGGGTGCTCGTTTTTGTATCGGGCATAAATTATGAGCAAGCAATCTTGAACAAGTGAACAAAATCGGGACCAAGCTCGAACAAATCGTGAAACAATCTGGTGGTTAATGACAAAGAGCCCATACATCAAACTCGTCAATCCGGTGAACGGTGATGATTCAACTTTCTTTTCTAGGCGAAAAGCTGTAAAAAATTTTACACAAGCATGTTTACTCCATAAACTCATCGAACCTCATCAATGGAGTTCCAATCACCATCTCTCAAGAAACAAAAAAGATTGAAAAAGAAAAAAGACTAAGGCCTTGCAACCAATTAAAGCTAAACAAGCACAAACGATTTCTATCACAAATGGTGGCGAAAAGAAAATAGGAAAAACGCTTTATTTTTTAGAGAAGAAAAACCCAGTGTTTTCAGGCCATGACTAGCGCGACAAGGATCAAATGATTTCATATCATTACAACCCATCACAAATCCAACTTCAAAGGAACCAAAATCGATCAACAATAACATCTAAAACTCAGTCATGAACAACAAATCAATCCAAATTTACCAAATTAAACACCCGAGAAAGGTCTCGGATCATTTCTAAACATAGACAAATGATATACCAAGAGAATAATAATGATCATTTATCCCATTTTATTTTGAGGAAATTCATCATCATCTCTAAGGTGCAAAGATGATAGAGGAATAGTTTTTCTCATTTTTTGTGTTTTTCAAATATTTGTTTGGTCTGAATTTTAGTTTTTGTGGGTTAAACTCTTTCTTATGTCGATTCTTCTTCCTCCTCCTCCTTCTTCTTTGGATTTTCATATCCTTTTTCCTTGGTTTTTCACTTTTGTGTGTTTTTTCTCTATACTTTGGCGACTCTTCTTTCTTGTTTTTCAACTCGTGGTTTTATGAAGATGAGTTTTTATGAGTGTTTTTGTATTCTTAACTCCTTTCGGTTAACGTTTGTGTTTAGTAAGGTTTTTCACCTTTGTTGCTTTTTTTTTTGTTGACCTTGTTTAGTTCAAAACCTCTAACTTCTTCTTTTGTTTTTGTTTTCCCTAAACTAGTCCCTTTTTTTCACGATTTATATTTATTTAAACCTTTCTTTTACACAACCTTTTTTTTTATATATATATACCTCTAATCTTCGGCCTGTTTTGAAATTTTCCTCAAAATTGAACTAATTATGAACAATTGGAACCTAGAACATTGAACCTTGTATCTTTCCCAAAATTTTGTTTTGACCCAAAACTAACTTTTTAAAGGAAATTATCCAACAACATTTGATAGTTGAGTGAAGTGGAAGAACAACAAGAATAAGAGTGAAAATAGGTGGATCTCTCACTTGGAATACAATTTCCTAGTCATTCTCGAATAATCAAATATACTTCTTTAACAATATCGAGTATTCATTTCTTTCATTGAGCAATCTTGAGCGTCTTATGCTCATATGAGCAATCTCGAGTGTGATGCTCTAATGTCTAACTATGTGTGGTATATTTGTGGTCTTACTGACTCCCCAACTATTTTCTAGATTGTTTGAGAATTTTGGGGGATGCAAACACTTGTTTTGATGTCTCTCTTCTCCTTGATCCACTTGCGAATAATATCCTTTCAACAAATTTTCAGATCTAGATTTGAGATCTATCGACTCTAATGATAGAGTTGAAAAACATGAACTATGTTCATGGAACTAACATTGAAATATTCAATCTTCTTGTTGAGAAAGGTTATTTATATTTTTGAACAAGCATAAAACTTTGGACAAATTCTTTTCTGTTGTAAAATTTTGACGTCCTACATCCGTGTGTTGGGATAGGTTTCTAACTTCCCATGAATTGACTTTGAAAAAAAGGAGGTTAAGCTCTCCTGACCTCATTCTCAAAGTTGCTCACTTGTACTTGTCAAGTATTCCGTATTTTACAGTGAACTCTTCCGAGCGTTTGATCAAGTTTTATTGGTGACATTCGAGTTGTTTGTTTCGGAGGGGTCGTGGATTTGTGATCGACTCCTGAAGGCTCTACTTCGAGTCCAAATCTAAGGTGTCCACATTTGTTCCCCAGGCTCTTGCTTTGTGTACTTCCTTCAACGACAAACTTTATACTCTTCGTTATCTAATGATCGAGTCGCTCTCCTTACCCTTGAAGATTTCGTCGCTTTCGGCCCACTTTGTTGTACTTTTGTGCTTTCTTTGTTTTCTTCTATTATGGTTCTTCATGACGGTTTGTCTGTCTACCGATTTATTTCGATTCGATCCATTAGACGGTGTGTCATCTAATACTTCGAACTACTTACCGTATATAAAAAAAAAAAAGAAGGCACGCAACTAGCAGCTGTTCATGGCCATAATTCTTTCTTCTAAGTCATGAAAGATTATAGTGCAGTTTTCACTTTACCTTTTCAAAAAAAAAAAAACTTATACGAATATCTTGGCCCAATTTAGTATTTATTGTGCCAATATGTGGGCTTCTAACATCACTAGCACTTATATTGTATAAGTCCAGCCCATTTGGTTTCTGCTTCGCATTTTTTTATTTTTTCTTCTAAAATCTCCAAAGACGGGGGAGAAAAAATGGGAGACTGTATATAACTGCTAGGGTTCTTGTTTTGCTTGGGTTATTGCGGCCGAAGAAGTGAGCTAAAAACCCTGCGTAGCAATCTCATTGAAGGGAACCCTCTCATCCAGTCCATTCACCATGGTTAGACTCTCTCCATTTCTCATCCACTGTCATTGTTATCAATTTCGCAATGCAACGTTTGACGGACTTTCCCCAATTTGTTGTGATGATTTCTTGCTCGAACATGGAAATTTTGAAATCATTGCGGTGTAGATGATTCTAAAGGATTGTTTCGATTTAAATTATTGTCGCATTACGGTTCTTTGTACATTTTAATGTATTGTTGCATCTCCTATTAGAAAATTTCCTCCGGCCTTTACCCTGCTTGTTGTAGTTGTTGAGCTACCTTCGTTTGACGTACTTTGCTCTAGTGTATCTGCTTTTGGACTATGCGATGATAATTATTTGGGCTGTTTGTATATTTTTGTTCATGAAATTGACGATAAAGCAGTGTAAGTGGGAATCATTAGGAGGTAATATATTTTGATTTGGTGAATCACGAGTTAATTAATTGACATGGTGTGTTTACCTTTATTACAGGCGAGAGGATTGAAGAAGCATATGAAGAGGCTTAATGCCCCAAAGCACTGGATGCTTAATAAACTTGGCGGTGCTTTTGTAAGTGGTTACGCTTAAATGATTTTGTTCTAAGTTTGATTAGTATTAGTTTTAGCACCCACTGATTTAATTATATGCTTTCGTATTCATATTTCTTCAGGCGCCTAAGCCCTCATCTGGACCACACAAGGCAAGAGAGTGCTTGCCGTTGATCCTCATTCTGAGGAACAGGTTGAAGTATGCTCTTACATACGCCGAAGTCATTTCTATTTTGATGCAAAGACATGTACTCGTTGACAACAAAGTTAGGACCGACAAAACTTACCCTGCTGGTTTCATGGGTATGTATGCCACTTCTCCTAAATTTGTCTCAATGCAGTTTCTACAAAACCTACCCTTTACTAGCTTTAGTTGTAGCATTATGTGGGTTCCTGATCTTTTACATTTTAGTGATCATTTTATACCATACTTGATCCTCAGTTTGCAATTCTATCTCATAAGATAATTCAAAATTTACATCAAGGCAGTTTAGATTCTTATTGGCTTCATATGTAAATAAGTTGTGTTGTTGGGTAGCTTGCTTTCTGGGTTTTGGATGAACTTAATCTTAGAGATGGTGCAATTAATTAAGTTCAAATGTTGTAACCTTCTTTTGACAACTTGCAGATGTTGTCTCAATCCCAAAAACAAACGAGAGCTTCCGTCTCCTCTATGACACAAAAGGAAGGTTCCGTCTCCACTCTATCAGAGACGAGGAGGCCAAGGTTTGCAATTTGAACTTATTTGTAAAACATTTGGCATAGAAGTTACTCAAATGGATGTATTTTTGTGCACATGGGGGTCTCGCTTAATGCTTTTTATTGTACAGTTCAAGCTGTGCAAGGTTCGCTCTGTCCAATTTGGTCAGAAGGGAATTCCCTACATCAACACCTTTGACGGACGCACCATTCGTTATCCAGACCCTTTGATCAAGGCCAATGACAGCATCAAGCTAGACCTTGAAAACAACAAGATTGTCGACTTTGTCAAATTTGATGTTGGTAATGTTGTTATGGTCACTGGCGGTAGGAACAGAGGTCGTGTTGGAGTGATCAAGAACAGGGAGAAGCATAAGGGAAGCTTTGAGACCATCCACATCCAGGACTCCCAAGGACATGAGTTTGCTACTCGTATGGGCAACGTTTTCATCATCGGCAAAGGAACTAAGCCATGGCTATCTCTTCCCAAGGGTAAAGGTATCAAGCTTACCATTATTGAGGAAGCTAGGAAGAGGCTGGCAGCACAAACAACAACTGCTTAGATACATCATTCCATTGATGCAGAGGTTTACATATTGTCTGGTTTTTGGGACCTCTATTTATGAATTTTGGTTGCTCTGACTTGGAGTGGTTTACTTTTTCTTCATGGTTTTTGGGATGTTTACCTTTAGAATTAAATGGGGAAAATCTAAAATAGCTTATAGTGCTTTGGCTGGGTCAGAATACTTCGTTGCCCTTTACTTCCGAAGAAATCTCTTCCTTTATACTTAAACGTTATAAAATCTCAAGTATAGTGAAGCTCAAAGCCTCCAAGTCAATGATGTCGCCATAACACGTCAACCTAGGATCAACGGCATCTTGAGCCCAAGAAAGCAATCACCGGATTGCCTCGATGTGTCTATGAACCTTTGCCATCTTCTTTTCCTATTTTGCATGTCAATACAATATGGTCAACTAAATTTGAAACAAACCATGACATGTAATAATGAAATTATACAAATTTTGATCCGAACTTGAAGCATCCATGTACGTTATGTCACTTTAATAACCCGGGAACAACATGAACACTCATATTGACGGGAAACGACGACCTTGAGGGATTCAACTCGATCACATTGGAGTAGATGAAGAAGGGTTGACCGGTGGAGGGGCAACAAAGGCATAAGGGTGGGAGGGATCCGCAGAGTCAAGAGCCCTATAAGAACTAGGAGGAGTTGGAGGAACATCAAGTACAAGGGTACATAAAATTGTGTTAGTAGAAATATGATATGAGACGTTGCTCTTTGTCATACTTTGTCTCTTCTTGAACTATGTATGCACGCAGAGGAATTGGTGTTTGGGCCGGAGGAGCATGTGTCGGAGTAGGAGGAGGAGTTGTTTGTATCGGAGGACTAGCTAGGTGCCTCAATCGGAGTTGTGTGAGATGGAGTAGGAGTAGGTAATTAGGTTTCACCTTCGTGTAATTAGTTTTAATCATTTTCCAACCACTTCGGTAGGAATATTTCACAAACGCCTTATTTGCTTAAGACAAGAATTTGTTTTAATCACTTTACAATCCCTATGACATACAATTATTAATAACGCTCAACAGAAAAACCTTACCTTTCATTATGATTATAACCATATTAAAGGCGTAATTCTCAACTATAGTAAGAAAACGCCAAAAATATAGGATTATATTACCGACGTCATCGTTACATTTTAATTTAATGAACAAGGAGTAGGCAAGAAATCCCCATCATAATCGACGTGTCGCTGATGGAGCCGTTAACACTACACTCATCACCACTCTTTCTTCATTTTGTTTCTTCCTTACACATCCTTCAAAGACTTGGCACTCACTGCTCTCTGTATCTATCACACACATCCATGGCGGATTTCACTTTTCTTTCTGATACTGACGAGTCGGCAGTGGAAGAAATCCTATCGGAAGCAGCTGATGACGTAGCCCTCAAGCAAATCTCATCCCTCAAACTCACCGATTCCGTCCTCCCCAATCACCTCGACGCTCGATTTCGCCGCCTCAAAACCTTCCCTTCTTCTCAACCGTCCCACATCGACTCCGGTAAAAAACCTGCTGTCAACTCGGACGATCTGAACCCGAAACTTACTGAGTTGGATTCTCACAACCAATCAAAACAGCATCTTTCCCCGTCTTCTTCTTCCGGCTCTTCAAATTCGTGGCTGGAGGCAAAATCATCTCCCCAAAGGAAGACGGAAATCGAAGAATTCGGGTCGGGCAATCGATCCGGGTCAGTCTCCCCTCCGATGTCGGGTTGTTTATGTTTTTCTCCGAGGAAGGTTTCGAGAAAGAAAAGCTTTAGAGATAGGCGCTTAAACGACGACGTATTGGAGAAGATGGGAGTTGGGTCGCTTTCGAGGAAGAAGCAGGAAAAGATTATGAAAATTGCGGTTGAGGAGGAGATGAAGATCGCTAGAGAGTCTCAGAAGATCGTTGAGTGGGCCCTTCACGCTTCTGCTCGCATGGAATCTCCTGGGGCCCATCATGACGACGACGTCACCAGTCACAAGTAGTATGCGATGGCTTCGACAGAACTATATATATGTTTCTTATCCATAATCCCACATGATGTACAATATTATTGTAATTACACGAAAATGGCGTTTGAGTATCTGCTACATTTTTCATCTCATTCAAAGAATGACCAATTTCAAAATGAAACCACATGGAATTTAAGTGGTAGTTTTTTTTTGGCAAATGACACAACTCAATTTCCCTACGAATCCAACTCGACTTGAAACGTGATCCTGTGCTGTTCAAACCTATCATACGCACGTCTAGTTCTAACGAACAACAGAACACTCGACACCAGGCCAACAAGAGAAGTACATCCCCACCACACAAATGTCCAGAAGTAGCATTGTGTTCCCATACAGATGACTGAATCTGTAGCCATAGCTATCTCATTTGGAGTAATCGCATTAGCATCATACACCATTGCAGCTATAAACCCATACACCAAAGACCCGATTGGTATGTTGGTGATCAAGATGTTGTGGTTAACACCTACACTGTTGGGACCGAATAATTCTGATGTTATTGAGACAGCTGCAGCAAATATGAAGCCTGAGCTTAGTCCGATCAGTGCTGTACCCCCTTGCAACGCTATGCTGCTTCCGGAACTCGCTAACAGGAAGAACGCCACTGGGGTTGGTATTAACGCAACCGCTAGCCACCCTGTCCTCGCAAAATAGAATTTCCTGGAGTTGTATAAACACATCAATACTCCACTTGTACGAATATAGTTCTATCTGCCTTTTCATTTATTATTTTCATACAAAATTTTTAAATTATATTGCATCAATAAATACTATATCTTCTACTTGTTGATCAGTGCGATATTTTCTCTAATGATAGATATTGAGAACTGGAGGAGGGAGTATTATTTTTTTTTTACAAAAGTGAGATAACTTACGTGCGAAGATAATCCGGAGCAGCGGATAGAAGCCGACCAAAGAAGGAGAATGATGAATAGAGAGTTATGAGTGTTGAAGTTTGCGAGTGGTATCCGAGAGACTGAGAAATCTGTCCAAGGTTATTACTGAACACAAGTCCAATGGTTCCTCCACAGAAATAAGCAAGATAGTAAAGCCAAAAGTCAACTCGACGAACAAGAACCCAAGCAGGGTGCTCTTCCCCGAGCATGATCAACTGATCTTTTCCGAATATCCTGTCACAACAACCCTCCTTCGGACTCTCTTTAGTAGATACACTAGAGTTTAAATCAAGTATCGGAATAATATTGCTATAGCTACCGTCACTAGTAATAATCAGCTCCTTATGAGCCTCAAGATCATCATCTTTGACAAGAAGAAAGCCAGAGCCGTCAATACGAAAGCTAGAATATATGTTGCTTTTAAACCAGTTTCTTGCGTAGACAATTCCGGGGATAAACAATGGTAAGATTAGAAGAAACAGAGCACCTCCAAAGAGCAAGCGAGCTGAAATTAGACCGGAAGCAGCTGAACTCGGGAAAAGAAGGTAGAAGCCGGTGATGACAGCGAGTACGTTTAAAGAGAGGAATATAGTTGAGTCGTATTGGACTGCGTCGGGTGGGAGGGGTTCGAGATCAGGTTGTCGTAGGATTGGGATGAGAGCAGCGACGGATGTTATGAGTGGGATGACGGCGTTTAGGAGTAAGTAGAGTGAATCTGATGATGGGTTGATTGAATTAGCTGCAAGAGTGTAGAGAGCAGCACTGACTCCGTTAAAGCTTACTGTTAGTGAGATTGCTAGTGCTCGGTTTGCTGGGAAGTTTCGGTTGCAGAGGACGAAGCAGACGGTGTTGAACCAGCAGATGCTGCAACCTGAGAGTAAGCATAACAGAAGCACCTGCAAGATCATTGTCAAAATAATCTGTGTTAACATTTGAGAGAATACAAGTGAAGAAAATCATTTCAATGAAATTGTGCCATAAAGATGATAGGATGCTTTGTTCCATCACCTTCTATTATTAGTCTGAAAAAGTATGGTCCACCTTAACTAATTGGGCCATATTTTCACTATCACAACCCTCACAAGTCACACATAACCTTATTATAGGCATACACGATACATGCCATTTTGTTTCCACATGTATCTTACAGATCCGTTAGTAATATAAAGATTACACTCCTGAAATTAGAAATTCTAGTCTACTAATGTCTAATTCGAAAAAAAAAATTATGAAATATATTTTCGGAAAAACTTATGAAAAAAATCTATGATTAATATTCAGGTTTTTAAGCAGTATTATTTCAAAAAATCCCTTTTCCGTTCTTTTCATAATTTTTTTGGGGAAAATAAAATTCGGGTTAAAAATTATGAAAAAATTGTGCTTAAAAAAATCCGGACTTTTTCATAATTTCTTTTTAAAATATTTTTTCAGATTTTTTAAAGTATAAAATAAATTATTGATGTGGCATTTGTCAACTATAACAAGTGAACAAAATATATTAACTTTTAGTAATTTAAAATTGTAGATTTTTTTATTTATTTACAAGTTATAGTTTCTATTATATTCGTTAATTTTTTCTATCATCAAAATTGGTTTATTGGACACCATGAAACTCCCATCCTATAGCTTATTGGAGAGGAGACCATCATCGTTTATTATCATGTGAGGATACATGATTACTTTATAAATTTTCACACATGTTAAGAAAACCAACAAATACATTATAAATCTATGCTAGCAATTAACCCGGTTCTGAAAACAGAAGTAAACCCAGCCCATCTGACCGGCTGAACAGAACCGGAATAATCAGGCAAAGGGACAACACTAAACGCAATTCCTTTTCCCAATAAGAAGATAAAAAATGAAAATCGACGATGAAATCTCAATCAGAAGTCAGAACAGAATCTAAACAGATAGGGAAGAATCGAAATTGGTTACGTTAACTCACCATGAAGTAAGGAAGCGAAACAACATTGCGAAGTATTAGCCATTGAACGCCATATCCAAACAATCCCATGAACGCCGATACGAACATCACCGCAGAAATCGGGAGATGAAGTAGCGCAAGCCCCGACGACCACCCCAACGCCTTCCCGAAATCTGAGGCGGTTGCGAGATAATTAAGCTGGACCTGAGAAATCCCTAGAACCGACTTCATCTCTGACGAGTAGGCGGAGAAGTCAAAATTCGTCCCTGTAAACGCCTGTATCCAGATGGTAACCACCAGGATCATCCATTTCCGAGACTGGCCAGCCATTGCGAGTATTAGCCGACCGAATTGCCGGAAAGTTATTCTCCGTCGAGAATTAGGCTTTCTTCCGAATGCGCCGTAGGATTTGTAGGGTTCGGGGATATGAGAGTAGGGATGGGTTTTTGAGTAAAAGGGAGAGTGGTCTCTTGTGCGGGGCCTCATATATATCGTGTATACATATATATAAAATATAAAATGAGAAAATTCTGGGGACGAGAAGGATACAAATGGTATTTTGTGATTCGTGAGGGGTGATTTTGTTCTGCCTTCGAATTGAGTTGTTGTCGATATCGCTAATGGCGATGGATTGATTGATTTTGATTTAGGGAAATTGGGGTTTTTTTGGGAATTTTGTGAGGTCAAAGCTTTATGGAGGTTTGGAAGTGCGTCGCGTTGTTATGGTGGCCCCCATGTCTGAGCCTCTGCCTGAGATCGACGATCACTTGGATTCCGCCGGTTGCCATCTACCGCCTCTCTCTCACAAAAACAAATAACAAATTGCTTATATTATCTATTACTAGAATTAAAGCACATATTATAGGTATTCTCTTAATTTTAAATGCCATGTCATTAATTAGAACACGTATATTCAGAACTCAGATCGTTTGTATTATTTGAATTTAGAATGATCTTATGTCATTTCCATCCTAAATATTAAGCGGGAGAGTTTAATGTTTTATACATATTAATTTTATATAAATAGAAAATACATTATTGAGAATACAGACATTGAACAGAGACGTATTTATTTTGAACAAAAACAATAAGGTAAATATTGTACTATGTACATTCATTAAGAAATTTGAATTGGAGAAATCTAATAAATTACATTAAACAGTTAGATTTTAGAAAATATTTAACGTTGATTTTAAATAAATGAATTTTAAATATTTTCTAAATTAATCTTTTTATTCTATATCTTATATATATATATATATATATATATATATATATATATATATATATATATATATATATATATTCATTCAGCGTATATTTTTCAATCTGTAAGATTAAAATTCCAACCATTTCCAAAAATTTTGGCGTATGTTATTTTGGATGAATTTAATTATTTGTAAGAAGTTGTAAATATAACAAACATTGTACCAAAAAATGATTTGTTTAGAAAGTATGAAGATATTAATGAGCTACTTTTTTTTTCTATGAGGTGACTAATTATGCTCTCAAGTTCTCAAGTTTTATTATGCATGGCGCATTAAGTATCTACTTTTAGTTTTTTAATAATTATTAATAAATAAATAAATATTATTTTATCACATGACGAAGGAAATGAATGATTGGAATATTATATAATTATGTCATGTTATAAAGAGTGAAAATATGAAAGAGATAATTAGAAGGGTAATTGAAATTGAATAATTAACTGAAATTGAGTAACGAGATTGGATAGCTGGAATCAGATAATTGAAATCAGGTAATTAACTAAAATTGGGTAATTGGAATATGATAACTAAATTGAGTGATTGAAATTGGACAAGTGAATTGTCTAACAAAAGTTGGGTAAATGAGTTTGTGTAACTGAAATTGGGTAATGAAACCCAGGTAATTAAATCGGATAATTGAAACCGGGTAACAATATTGAATATTACGGTTGCATATTGCCATATTAGATATCACACTTGTGTATTAATTGTTAATATCGGGGATAACAAAATGAACTATAGTTTTCCCTTTATTTCCCCTTTTTTCTATGAATATTAGTATACGAGTCTAATTTATATAAACTCATTAATTGTTTTTTTTTTTTTTCCTATTAGATAAGGGACTAACTTAATTATATACACTAATCAATTATTCGAGGCTCCAGTCTTCGGCGGGTCACCGTTACTTGACTTAAAAAGGCGAACATCTGGGCAAGGGACAGGTAAGCAGCCTGGTGCAAATGTCTTTCTTTTTTCATAATATACTTGATTAGTAGAATAAGTACATATTTTACACATCATTATATAACATGCTTATCAAAATCACTCAATATTTAATATATTAATATGAATAAATAACTAAAAATAGTGTACAAGCGATCGAAATATGAGAAATTGAGAACGGAACATGTGAAACATAATCGTTCCCCATATGATAATTATTTAATATATATTTAAGTAAATGAATTATTGATACATCACATATTCACATGTGTACATGTTATCACGTATTAGACGGGCAGTCATCTATACCTTTACATGATAAGGGTACGTGTATATTTGTGATTTTTTTTTTTTTTTATATAAAACTTTCCTTAGCTAAATTGTGATTATTTTTTTTTTACTAGAATAGAATAGAGATATTTTATGTCGATATAGAAGACATATAACGACGATTCGAAGTACGTGGTGGATGGAAAGCAAATGTAAAGGAATCAAACAGATGCAATGTCATTTTCTTCATCAAATTACAAGACGTACATAGTTGATTGAAATAGAACCTGGTTTTTGTCGTGGCTACCAACTCTTCTTGCTACCTGTGAGTCAGTGAGTCTTTCAACTAATTTGTGATCGCAACGGTTCCATCTAGTAATCCATATTTATCGGAGGTGAAGTAGAAGATTATTAATAATTGATTAAATTATTTTTATTTTTATTTTTTAAGTTTGATGGTTGTTCGAAAGAATGAAGCTTAATTAAATTGATGAAATTAAAAAAACAGTTTGTTTTTTAATTTAAATATGAAAACTTTATTGAGTTTTCAATAAGTAAGGTTCTTCCATACAACTTATGGTAAGATACAATAATTTTCATAAGCCAAGGATCGAAAAGAGACAAAACGGAAGAGAGGTATTCATGAGAACGACTAAACGTGATTGAAGGCTCGCCGGACTAAGATATCGAAAGCTAGAAGATGTGGTGAAAAGATTTCAAACTTTTGAAAAGGTAGAAGAGGATATGCATGCAACTCAGCGGCAAAGTGAAGATAAATGTTAAAAAAACATAGTTATCAAATGAATTTTAGGGTTTTAGTTTTTATTTACTCAAGTGAAATGGTGCGGGTGGTGGATGGTTATAACTCCGTCTATAACCGTCTTACCACCTGTCAATTTTACTTGTTAACCGTCCACCGCTCAAAATTATTCGAATTTTTATTTATATATTTGGTTCAATTGATTGATTGATTCTTACGAAGTGTACACCCATTTGGACCTACCCCTTTATGTTTCAGGACAACTACACAATAGAGCCCAACTTATGGCAAATTTCCCTCCCAAATTTTGAGCCACAAGCCCAACTTAATTAGGCCATACAAGTCATTTCATACTATTGCGATATATGGGCCATTATAATTAACAATTCTCTTTTGGCAGCAACCACTTTTTCATTTTAATAAAAACTTACTTAGTAAATTGGATCATTAATAACCGTTTAAAAAAAAAAAACTTCTATTACGAGAATAAAATATACATTGTTAATTATTTTATTTTATTTATTTATTTATAAATATTTAATTACTTTATATATTTTTCAAAATAGTCCTATGCTATAACCAATTATTTAAGACTATGTTGGAGACAATAAGTTCTCGTCTCAAAAGTTAGGACATTCCGGACCTAATATATATGGTTGAGTACATTCCGGACTTAGTAGATATGGTTGGTGGACTAATCATCATATTCCTAATTGGTTTTAACATGAATCCTTGTTGAATTTATGTATTAGGTTTATATCTAACACGCGTATATTTTCGTATGCATACGAGCTCGCTCTGTTGGTCTGCCCATCTTGAAATATGACAACGAGTCTTGTGACAATTTCCAACTACATGTCAACCTCTCAAACATTAGGCCACAAATCCCACTTTGTTGCGCTCTTAGCCCAATCTTTCACTCCTTCAGAAAAACTATATTCTCAATTCGCTTTGGGCGTTGTGGAACTGTAGTTATGCCAGGAGCTGTTAGGTCCAATACTGTAAATACCATAAAAAGGACGCACACGAGTTGTGTTTTGTAAGATGGATCATTTTCATATTATAGGACAAATTTATTTTTGAGGTTTGCTCCAGCGAAAGCTTTATTGAAAAGCATGAAAATACATAAAGATTGAACTTTACGAATATTTTGTACAGAAATAAGTATTTATTTGAAAAATATGGAGCCTTTTCATTGAATGTACGGTTTTCAAAATAGTAAAATTCGCAAAAATTCATCTTTTTATATGCATATATACATTATGAACACATAATTATACATTTTTATAGTCTTTAATTTTATCATACCTCATACGGTAACTTCTCATGAAAACATTGAGAGCTATAATTTGTAATTTATGTTAAATAGATCCTCCTAGGACAATAGTTAATAATGTATTTGTTAAATGAATAGACTATACACTAATTTGTCAAACAACCCAACCACATGATGATGGCGGCGGCTTATAGTCATCTTGTGGGTGCTTTTAGTAGAAGTTTGAATTTCAAAATATAATTAATATTGATGTCTATACATAGAGAAAAATGTTTATTATTAATTCATAGGACAATTGTTAATAATGTTTATAATTAAACATGTTAAACTAAATGTTTATAGATAAAAATATTTTATATAAAATAATATTTATAATATGTTTCAGTTATTTTAATATTTTTATAATATTTATAATAAAAAAATAATGTTCACACCTATATTCAGTCCCTCTTACAACAAAAAATAAATATATTCAGTCCCATCTTTTTGACAAAATTATCCACAATTTAAAAGGAAAAAAAACCGTTTACTCTCTTCTATGTACGGGGAAAAGTACAAAAAAAAAAAATTTTAAAAATGTTTATAATTAATTTGTTTGTATAGAATTTTATGCAAAACTAACTGGGGCAGAGCATCGGTACGTAACCGCAACCGTAATTTCGAAAGCCATGACCCACAAATCGCAATCGCAATGTGCGGTTTCGATCGGTTCGGTTTGAACAATATATTTTGCGGTTTCAATTTTAGTTCGAACCGAAATTAAACGCAACCATCAACCTCACAGATTCACAAATACAATTCTCATAACATTCAAAATATAACAATCGATTCGAGATTATAGATCGAAAATCAAAACATTGAAACATTATATATTGGAAATCCATTATTCCAATCGAGACTCAAGATCCAATCGAGAGTTGAGATTCAGTCGCCGAAAATGAAAAGAGAACCAATTGAGATCCAATCGCCAAAAATGAAGAGAGATCTAGTCGAGATCCAGTAGCCATCCTCCCAACCTAGCCTTCCTCTCGGCCTTCCTCCTAACCTAGCCTCCCCCTTGGCCTCGCCGTCGCCATTACTCTTCCTCCCATGGCCTCCCGCCTTCCAAGCTCCGGCTGTCGCCGCCCTAACCCTAGCCCTAAGGAAGTGAGTGACTGAATGTGAGGGTGAACAGTTATTTTGGGCGACTTCTACTCCTTATAGACTTATACTTAGAGTTAGGAATTAGGAGGACAAGTTCGTTTTTTTTTTTTATTATTTCGGTTTGAACCGTAAATCGATTTCTAAAATATCTTGTACCGTAAACCGAACCTATATGTGCGGTTTGTGGTTCGGTTCTTCTAAACAACCCGCATTTTGCTCAACCCTACTACTAACTACATGTTTTATTGATAATGGAAAGTAGTTCGAAACATTAGACGTCATGCCGTCTGATGGATCGAAAGACCGAAAAAGATCGGTAGACGGACTAACCGTCATGAAATAACGTCATTCATTAGAATTAGCGTCATTAATTACAAAGATGCTCGATGTATGTGAGTTGAACGTACTGAAGGAAAGGTGACATGCCCGGTATATGCAATGCAAATGGTGCAAAGATATGAAAATATGTATCACAATAGCATGCATATACTCAAATAATATAAAACTGCAAGTGAACGACCATGTCAAAGTAAATATATGACAAATCATGTCAAGGTTATTTCTCAAATTAAGGAACATGTCATCCTAATCTTACTCTAAGAAGCCAAGAAGACAAATACAAGTGCGTAAAATAACACAAAATTGGATCAAGTGATCATGCAGAAATTCAGGGGTTTGTCAACTTTTCAGGTAACCTTCTATCGACTTTTCTGTCAATGTCGATCGACCTTCAAATAGGACAATTACACTTGAATAGACTAACAAGCAATGATTTAGGGGATGAAAATTTAATAAGGAAAACAATTAGGGATTGGGGTTAATTCGTTCAAATCCTCACTAAGTCGCATAAAGATATGATGTTATGTCATCCTAAATCATGAGAATTATGAAAATCAAGTAAACGACTCATTGCATACTTAACATAGATAGAATGACTAGGCATGTGATTAATATAAGAATAACTTGTCAAACATACAAATGACACATGGTGTTTGTTATTCATAAGCATTATAAGACAACTTAATGAGCACAACTAAAGGTTAAATCAACTCATACAAGCATCACATGGTGTATGCTATTTACAAGCATGATTCAATCTAGATTAGCATGGATTAACGCATTACATGTAGTAAAACATACAAGCATCACATGGTGTATGTTATTTGCAAGCATGAATTACATTCTCTAGCAATGTGAGCATCTATCGTTATCATGGAACTACTTATAAGTCTCATACATGATAATCGGCCAACAATTATACTCATAAACATGCTAGGATCTAAACAATGTGTCTACAAAGGAACAATCTATACATGAGTTCTAGCATCCAACATTCAAATTAGATCAATCATGGCATATAAGCATAAAATCGGCTAGGCACATCTAAATTGCTCACTAACATGCATTAATTCTCATATAAATCTAAGGCATAACATCAATTCAAGTGGACATAATCTTGGATTTGGTCACCCCAAATCCCTAATAAAGGATTACTCACTCATGGTTGCTGAAAATTCAAAGTCAAGGAAATCAGCAATTCGAAACATGATATCAAACTAGAAGTGAAATAAAGAACAATGGTGAAAGAATCGAGTCAAACGGCATTAACGAACAAAAGTTATGAGGATAACTAGATTGCGAATGGATTCAAAACTTCGATTCTTCAAGAACATCAATGAACTTCAAATAAGTCTTCAAAATATTCAGCCAATGAAAATAGAGAGAATTGTGCGAAATTGTTGTTTAAAAAGATGAATAATAATTGTCTCACCAACCCCTCACTTTATAGGCTAACAAAATTGCCAACTCATCAAAAAGGGATCGCCATGTAACAATTTTTCGGGTAGGCGGTTACAACGTGTGTCAACGTCGATAAAATTTTTTGGCTTAGTCGATCGATGTTGTTGTTCTCAGTTGATTGACTTTTCTCCAGGCGTGCACATCCTTCGACTCGGATACAATCGATCTAAGTTGAAGCTTAAGGCGGTGGACTGGCTTTCAACGTTGGTCGACTTGGTCGGTATGCATTGATCGACTAGCATTGGAATGAATGTCAGCTGAGTGGATTCCTTCTTGGGACGACCAAGTGTTGTGGATCACCTTGCTCCTTTCCCCCTCTATCGACTCGACATAGTCTTCAATTGATTGAACATGAAAGTCGATCTTCGACACCTGTCTTCTCCAAGGTGATTCTTTGGCTTCTCTTTATGGTTTCAAGTCTTTCCTTCGTGCGTGCTCCTGTGTTTTCCTTTCTTATATTCCTTTGTTCCTTGTTGATGATTATATGATGGAGTGAGATTCCTTTGGTTTGAGTGATCTATCTCGTTTAAGCTCCAAAGTGGCCCAAAGTCATCTAAACACAAGAGACAATGGTAGTAGACATTCTTTGATGCAAATAAGCTCTAGTTATGACGTAAATTTCTAAACCCATGTAAAAATTAAGGAAAACATAGAAAAGAATACTAAAAAAGATAGCATGAAAGCATGTTATCAAAATACCCCATGCTTAGCTCTTGTCCCCAAGTAAGATTTAAACACAAAGTATGTAAACAAAGAAAGGTAAAATAAAAGGAATTTTTTTGGAGTATGCTTCAATAACTTAAGGTCATTTTTCAGCATATTCTTTGTCATGACAAGGCATTGGACACAATTGAACGTAATGAGAATGAAAATTAAACAAGTATGAATATATACTAAGAAATTATATACGATACATATAGTCAAGAATCCTAAGTTTCCCAACTTATTCATGCTACTTAAAGGTCTTTATTGATTCTTTCATATGACTTGTATTGTTTCACCAAATGATTATAAAATATAGCCAAAGGCTCACATTTCCTAAGTGCAATCAAGTTATAATCGGGTCCTTTATAATGCTTTTCTTCTTGGACTCGGCTTAACAAATAAAATTCTTCATGTTCTTTTGACATGATTTACATTCACTTTGCGATAAAATAGATGTGCATACAAGGCCTCATTGGCATAAAAACAAAACAAAATAAAAAAAATAATCATCATTTTAGCCAAGTGACATTTTGAAACTTTGACGTGCTGCACTTATGACTTTTTCTTTACTTTTTTCAATGTTATCTCTTTTCCCTTACGAGTTACTATTTTTTACTCAAGTGAATGTCAAACAATGTAAGCTTCCCTAGACCGAGCATTTAAGAGTTTCATAACCAATACGCACTATCATGAGTCTAAGAAATGTTACTTTAGCATACAAACTTTTTGAATTTTCTTGTTTTTTTTGAATTTTGGGAATATTTGAATGTTTTTTTTGTTTTGAAAATTTTTAACCTATCACAAAAAAAAAAGCAAAATAAACTATAAAAACAAGATGACAAGAATGAAAACATGCAATACATATATACATATGAATGTAAGCATTCCATACCCCATATTTGAATTTTACATTGTCCCTAATGCAAAAATAAAAGAGAAGAGTATAAGAAAACTTACAAAATGCAATGTCTCTTATTTGGGCTTAGGTGAATCCTAGGCCGAAGGAGGTTTGTCATCTTCAGTTTGACGGAAGGATTCAATAAAGAACGGTATTCATCTTGGATAGTCACAAGAAGCATATCTTTGCCTTGGATCGAATAAGTGTGAACGCTCGATTGAGTTTTGGTCGATCGAGGGAATTCTTCTCCTTGGATCAACTAGCATTGACACTCGATCAAATTTTGACTGCAGAGAATAAAAGTCGATCGGTAGATCCATGTGTAGCATCACTCGATCAAAATTTTCTTGATTTTCTTCTTCTTCGAGTTTCTTTGAGTTGGCTTCCTCCTTGCTCATCCCTACATCATTCCAAGTTACCAAGTAAAGACAAACAAGGTTATATTGAAAATATCAAAGAGAAAAAGAGAGAGGAGAAATACCAAATAGATTGCCTTCCATTAAACGCCCTTCTTTAAAGTTATGGAATCGGCTTTTGGAATGTGCTTCTATCCTTCACCAAGGTAGGTAGGAGGAAGTTTTTCTTTTGGAAGCTCCTCAAAGTACTTCTTCAACCTTTTGTCCATTTACCTTAAAAGCCTCCACCCCTTCCTTGTAGATTTCAATTGCTCCATAAAAGTACACCTTCTTAATTATGTATGGACCTCCCCACATAGATTTCAGCTTTTCGGGAAAGAGTTTAAACCTAGAGTTGAAGAGTAGACAATATTTCCTTCCTTAAAGTCTCTCTTGATGATACGCCTATCATGCCACTTCTTTGTTTTTTTCTTGTATATCCTTGCGCTCTCATAAGCATATTTTCTAAACGCTTCTAACTCATGAAGTTGAAGCAATCTCTTCTCTCCCACTTCCTTGAGATCATAATTCAAGGCCTTAATGGCCCAATAAGCTCTATGTTCTCTCTCCACCGACAAATTGCTTGTTTCCTTATACACCAACTTAGCATGAAGAGGGAAATGGGCCCATAAAATATATATGATTGATGATTTTACCTTGAAAAGCTCCACCCCTTCCTTGTAGATTTCAATTTCTCCATGAAAGTACACCTTTATGAATTTTCTTTGGAAATATGATCTTGTTGAAAAACTTGATCACCACCTTAGCATCCCTTATGGGGGTTGCAATGACCTATACCCATTTGAAGACGTAATCTACCACAAAAAAGATCTAGACATTGTTGCATGAAGAGGGAAATGGACCCATAAAATCCACTCCCCATACATCAAGTATCTCGACCATTTGAATGTTCCTTTGCGAAATTTCGTTCTTTCTTGAAATATTCCCCACTCATTGACAAACTCCACACTTGGTAATGTAGAAATGAACATCCTTAACCATGCTTGGCCAAAAGAATCCGGCTTAGTAAGATTTTGGCACAAGTTCTTTTGGAACTCGCATGACCTTCACAAGGCAAAGAGTGGCAATGGTTGATCACACTCTCAACCTCATCCTCCGTAATGCATCTCCTAAACAACCCATCGGAACCCTTCTTAAAGAGGAGGGGCTCATCATAAAAGTAGTATCTTGCACCCATAAAAAACTTCTTCTTTTGATGCCAAGATAACATACTCGGTACCTCATCGATCACAAACCAAGTAGTTTACTAGATCGGCATACCTTGGGTGGAAAACGGTTGTCTTAGCCACTAACTCCTCAACCATCAACAAGCGGTCATCCGGAAAGCTCCCATCAATGGGCACTTGTACCAGAACTAGCCCCTTATTAAAAACTGTAAGGCGTAGTTATTATTTTCTTCAAGTTGCTTTTGTTTTCATCTTTCATTGATTATTGTATCTAGCGTATGAGATCGATCGACTTGTGACATGTATCGATCAATTGACTGACACTTGTTTTCGTTATTTTTTTTATGTTTCTATAATTAGTTCATTTTTTTTTGTGTTTCATTATTAATATGCCAAATTAAAATACCGGTTTGATTGAGTTCTATCTTGAACCTTGCTACAATCGGGTCTTGTATGCATTTGTCAAATATGAGCTCACATTTCGGCCCTCATAAGATGTTATCACACTCTCATCATATTCTTTGATATCGCCATGAACCAAACACAACCCACCATATTCTCTCTATTGTTGAAAAAATGTGAAGCTGAAACATGGCTAAATAATTTGTACCGACATTTTTCGGATAGTCCAAGAGACCATATTTCAATCAAATTTACTACTATTAAATTCTATCGAAGACAAATAATAATTTCAGGATACTAGCAAATAATAATTCGTAAATAAAATCCTAGCACTTAAAAGTAATCGTTAATAAATGACATTCTACTCCATGAATCATCATTCATTTCCGAATAACAATCTTATAATGACAACGTATAGTTCATGATATAGTAAGTAGGTAAGAAAAGTACTTGGATGTGAAACACATCGAGATTGCTATATCAACAATCATCGAATGAAAACGTAAACAAATAATTTTGGATGAGATATGAAACATGTATGGTATTAACAAGTTTTATTTTTCTTGTATTTATAGTGTTTCTTAACTTTAACGTTTGAATCCAACGGATAAAATTGTGGTTGTTACACAACATTTGAATCCACCGGCTATATTATGAATTTTAACATTGTCCCGAGACGCTGAAGTTAAACTTTTTGACGTTAAAGTTGAATGATTAATGTTGCACGACAATATATTTTTTTAATTAAATCTTGTCCGGACTGTTTGTTTACAGCTTTAATATTTTAACGGTTCGGTTCAGGTCGAATTTGAACCAGACCGGATTTGCCATACAATATATATTTTTTAATTAAAAAGTTATTATGGTTTAGATCAAACCATATTGGACCGAACAGTTAATGAAACGGTCCAGTCTATAAAATTATGGTCCGATCTGATAAATATAAACCAACGATTCAGCGGTTTAATTCTCCCAAACGAAAACCATAATGAAGAAGAGGAAGCTCCGTTTGAAATTTGGAAACGGCCGGCAATTTCCTGTGGGATTTAGAAAGCGGCGATTTTTACTGAAAGCCAGCAAGAGAAGGGAAATCTGTTAGCTTTATAAAGTTAAACGGAAGCCACTTGACGTCTGTGCAATCTCCATATGTCACGCAGACACGCACTTATTGATGCTGCATGTGCCCTACATTCATTGCCTGTGTTGACTGTCTCTACTTTCCTTTATTTTAATCACCGACAGTTAAAGTTAAATTATACGGAGTAGCTTTTTTTTTTACCAAACAAAATTTGCATCTTAAATTTCGAGTCAGTAGTAGTCATTAGTCAATATTAGCTTCAAATTTTCAGCTACTTTGTACAGGAGTGTGCATGCGGTCCGGTCTGAATAGTTTGAACATCCGGTCCAAATGTATTATTATTATTAATAATTATTTTTAATTTCCAAAAATTTACATAAAACAGTTATAATTGTGGTTGATGGTTTTTGGTCGTTAAATGTTCACCTCTCACTAATTACACTATATTTGGTATAACAGACATATCGTCGATCAATATCTTAATTAGTAGAAACCATGTTGTCAAGTTCCGACAGATTAACTATAATGTGGGAGCTTCGTCGTATAATTGAATCACACATGTACGTTAAGCTTGTGTCCCAAGTGCGGATATGAGATTAAGTTTGTGGGTAGGCTGAATTTATATTAGGTAATAAAAAACTTAAATATAAATAAAAATGGGTAAAAATTAAAGGTTTATACACATTAGAAAATGGGTAAAAATGAAGGAAAAGAGGTATATATATATATATATATATATATATATATATATATATATATATATATATATATATATATATATATATAATTGCTTTAAGTGAAATTGTATTTAAGAACGGGCAAAAAAATAAAAATAAGTGTTAAAAAGATAAAGGGTTTGAACTCTTAATCACTTGTACCTTCTCAATTTTGAACAAAATAAAAAATTTTATTGTGTCAAATGAACTTTAGTTAATATTAATCTATTTTAAAATTTTAAGGTGGACTAGAGCGAATCCAAACACATTTCTAAAATCCATCAAAAAATTTAAATGAAAATACATCCTAAAATCAGCCCCACCAAAGTTATATACAAGATCGGGAGTTTGTTAATTCTCGACAGGGACTATGTATATAATATATATTTTTGTAACATAAAGTAGTTCATATATTTTAAATAATAATTTATAAAGTTGAGTGTTGATATTAAAAAGAATAGATGCGCGTGCGTGTATAGAGGATTTGGGGGTTGATATTCGGTGTCCCCTCTTTTATCTGCTTGTCTGCTTCGATTCGTGTATGAGACTTGTTAACAAATAGAATTATACAATTAACACATAAATTTAGATTTGTTAATATATATTATATAATAACGATTCAATGAAATAATCAGTATTTTTAATTGTCAATTTTTATACAAAATTTTGCAGAAAAGCTCCTTTCAATTGGATTTGAGATCAATCGAAACAATAGGCGCGTGGATCTGAGCAAGAAGAGAAACCCACTTTATATATATATATATATATATATGCTACGTACCTTTCTTGAATTCCATAGCTCCAAATCTTAGCTCTGAGGAAACCAAACACCTTCCTCAACAAATCTTATAGCTAGCTCTCTATCAGGTTAACCTATTTCCTGGCTTATCTTCTTCCTTCTTATGCTCTTTCTGGTTTTCATTTAGGATTCTGCTGTGGAGGATGGGAGCTGCTTTCAAATATCTGCTGATTTTAGCGATAATCTTTGTGAGCTCATCGGAAGCGCGTTACATACCCATCACCTATGCTACCGCCACCGCCGCTAAAGGAGGCGGTAATTCATTTTATTATTATATTTTTAATTTAAAAAATTAGTTTGTATTGAGCAAAAAGTGTAGGTATACAACAGACTCATAATTTCGTAATTATATAAAAGTCATGAAAATGATGGGTGTAAAATAATGATCGTGAATCCAGGTTGTGTATTTTGCAGTTTGTATGGATGGAAGTCCACCAGCCTACCACTTTGACAAGGGCTTTGATACTGGCGTCGACAACTGGTTGATTCATATTGAGGTTTTTTTACTTTTCTCTTTTTTTTTAGCACATTTCTTAGAATAGTAAAATCATTTGACTACGGCCGATAATAACTAATAAATCAATCGCACATGTCACTTTTATTATCCACTAATCTATTAGATGTATTAAAATTAAATCTAACCGGCTTTAACGCGAGAGTAATTTTAGAGCGATATATTATGTACAGAAATTTTTTATATAAAAATAATTGAAGTTACAATATTGTGAAATATTAAAATAAAACGTACAACATTAAACTAATTATTATATAAATTAGCAATTAATAGAAATTCTAAGACTTTTATACATAGAGAGAGAACATAATGTTATTATTGTTAAGTAATTATTATATGAATTAGCAAAAACACTTTTTAAATATTTATAAAGAGAATAATAATACGTGGAAATGAGAAAAACAAAGTAAGGGGTATATGGGTGGATGCCATTACCATATGTCACGGCTCCTTGGGCCCATCCATAAATAGACAAGGCTCCACCACCACCAACCTAGCTGCTAGCCTGCTGTTTGCCTAAATGGCTAAATTGACCTCTCATTAATCCGATTTTCGACTTTATCCGATTTGATTATTCGCCATAATCCAAAAAATATATATATATAAATTCTAAAATTGACCTCTCATTAACCCGATTTTCGTGACATTAATATAAGTTTTTTTTATACAAAGAATGTATATAATGCTATAAATATATAAAAAAAAAAGAGCATAAATTCTATAAAATAGGAAAACCATATATACAAAGGTGTTAGAGTTTTGAATTTGATCACGTATCTAGTAGTGCTTCTTCAATCTACTATATAAGTAGAAAAAGATGTGATGACGTAGTGTATTTTTGGAGGAGGAGTCAAACTCCAGCTGCAGCTACCACTTTGAGCGTTATCGATATCTACTATGAAATGGGACCTTAGGTCAACATCTCCCAGCTTATCTTGGAAACACGTACTTCAATAGCTGCACAACATTCAACTAATTAATATTACCATATGATTATATATAAGTAGCTACGAATTATTAGATATTATATTGACCGTCAATTTTAATTATCACCCACACTTATATATAAGATTGATTTAGGTGTAAACGCAAACATGTTTTTTTTATACATATTTTACTAACAATTATTTTTATAATTTTACAATATATAGTTTAGAAACTAATATATAATATTTTAATAACATACCCTTCATTTCAAAACAAACTCCTCGCTTTTTTTATATTTATTTGTGTCGAATATATTCCTTGTTTCGTAATTAATTATGAAGTAGGGTGGGTGGTGCATTAGCATATGTTCCATTTCCTATGTTTTACCACAGTGAAGGGCAAGTTAGTGTACATATAGGGTTAATGTTATAATCAAGGGAATAGTAAAAAAACGAAAATAGTAATTATTTTTCATGTTAAAAAAACATATTTGGGTTAATGTTACTTGGGTTGTGTGTGGTTTGAAGGGAGGAGCATGGTGTGAAAGTCCCGCGGCTTGTCTAAAGAAGAGGGATACCTATTTGGGTTCATCCAAGAAAATGACCACTCAATACACTTTCTCTGGCATTCTTAGCTACCAGAAGAAATACAATCCAGGTCAGCTAGCATGCCACACATATATATATATATATATACACACGTATATATACTTGATCATGACACATAATTTTGATGTTCGGATACAGATTTTTACAACTGGAACCGGGTCAAGATCCGTTACTGTGACGGCTCATCATTCACCGGAGACGTGGAGGCTGTTGATCCGGTCAGCATGCTCGATTTCCACACAATAAACGTCAATAAATTAATTTTTTGATTGATGAAATAACAATCTGTTTTGTTAGTAATGCAGGAGACTAAACTTTACTACAGAGGAGCTAGGATTTGGAGCGGGATCATGGATGAATTAATGGAGAAAGGCATGAAGAATGCTAAAACCGTACGTTTACATGATCGAATTTGCATTCGTTTCATAATAACCTAAACTGGATCAATTAATCAACCATTATTAATGCATGCAGGCACTCTTAGCAGGGTGCTCAGCAGGAGGATTAACAGCCATCCTTCACTGTGATAGCTTCCGTAATATGCTCCCTTCTGCCAACGTCAAATGCCTTTCCGATGCTGGATACTTCATCAATGGGTACTAACCAATCCAACTATTCATGACATCATATCTTTTAGAACCAATAAAATTAACCTTATATGCAAGATGAAGTTAAGATCAATATTGTGTAGGACCTTGTACTTTAATTTATATGTTTTTCATTTTAAAATATGACTTACATAATTTATAGAATTTTTTCCTAAAAATATTTTTTTCTATCCACATTCCACAAATACCCATTTTGTATACACTTATTTTATTAAGAATTTTATTTCTTATATATGGGTTTTTTTGGAAATGGGTGAAATATTGGTGTGTGTCTTTAAGGTGATACAAATGAAAGTAAAATTGAAAAAGTAATAAATAAATTAATTAAGATTAATCTTTAAGAGTTTGATTTTCTACTGTAGGAATGATGTATCTGGAGGAAAACACACTGCCGATGTGTTCAGTGGAGTGGTTGCTACCCATGTATGTATATATGTACATATATGTTGAATGCTTCCTATTGCGCGTTTTCTGCTCGTATATATATAATTTTTCCGGGTTTTTTCCACAGGGATCAGCAAAGAATCTGCCAGCATCTTGCACTGCTAAGTTCACACCCGCTCAGTGCTTTTTCCCGCAGTACGCGGTTCAAGGGATGAAGACTCCTTTGTTTCTGTTAAACGCTGCGTATGATTCCTGGCAGGTAAATAACTAATTACTCAATCACTAATTGTAAAGAAAGAAAGAAAGAAGTCTAGTTAACTGTACTCGAATTTTCAGGTGAAAAACACGCTTGCACCTGGTGTATCAGATCATAAGAAAGTATTAAAAGACTGCAAGCTTGACATAACCAAATGCTCTTCCTCTCAACTACAAATACTTGAGGGTTTCAGAACCGAGTTCTTGAATGCACTTACAATGGGAGGTAAACCTGAATCAAGAGGGTTTTTTATAAACTCATGTTACTGTCACTGTCAATCTGGAATGCAAGAGACGTGGCTAAGAGACGACTCTCCGGTTCTAGACGGAGTGGTACGCGTTTTTAAAAATTAAAATCTGATTTATTAATTTATTATTTTTTTTATCCGAGTTTTGATGTTTATGTTATGGTTTGATGCAGCAAATATGGAAGGCGGTAGGAGATTGGTTCTTTGAGCGGAGTAGCGTGCAAAGAATTGAGACGTGTGGCTATCCTTGCGATAAATCATGCCATAACCGTGCCTTTGAGTAGACACCTCAACTCGCAAGCTTGCCATTTTATTGAAGCTATTGATTATTTATATAAATGAGAAAAGAAATGGGTGATATATTCATCCACTGTTGTGAAATAAATGTCTATGATTGATTTTCTTCTTGCTTTAACACTGTTAAAGGTAATATTATTTATTTGTTCAATACATCTTGTGATTTGTGATTCATAAGTGGAGGAGTACATATATAGACATCATACGTCAAGTAACCAGTCAACTTATTCAGGTTCTCGAGTCAAATTGAATTCGAAGTTTTAATGTGCTCCAAGTTAATAGTAAGTTATACAATTTTGTTTATGTATCTTCAATGTCACATTTTCGGAAATTTAGTCATGGGGTTGAGGGGTGCGACGGTATCCATGCATGGGTTTAGAACGGGGGTCTTGTTGTTCGGTCAGGGAATTTGGGGTTCGAGGGGGACAAGATACCCCTTCACCTGGCATGGGGGTACGGGGGCAAAGTCGTCCGACGGAAACCGTATGATTGATATCCGCATAGCTTGGGCCGTTTGTCATCAATTTGGACATTTACTATTTTGCCTAGTTTGAAACTTGATCATCAACTATTATCTTTAGGATTTCGGAACTTAATATATTGTATTGTTATTCATGTCTCCAAAATATCTGTTTTCATATGTAATACATAACTTCTAAATAATATCTCTCTAAGTGGATGTAGACAATATTAATATTGGATGAACCACTATAAATTTGTGTGTCGTTTTTTTTTCTTGTTCGTTGAGTTTATGAGTGTTTTTTTCATATGCCGCACAACATATATACCGGTATCAAAGCACCGTCTTGGAGTTGTAATTAGGCGAAAAATGTTTTCTTTTAAGTTGGAGGCTGATAAGTTCACAAGGATGACCAATTTCAGTCTATAGTAGATCAAGATGCAAGCTTTGCTGAAACAACAAGGCTTATGGGGACCGTTGTCAAAGATAAAATCCGATAAGAAAAAGGGCGATGCTACCGAGATGGTCATTCAGGAGGATAAGCCGCATTCGACCATTATGTTGTGTCTCACAGATGGTATCTTATGCGAGACTTCGGATCCGAAACTAAGGGCGTGTTTAGTAAAATGAGGTTTGCAGTTGTAGTTGTAGTTTTCGAGTAGAGTTTTGTAGATTCGAGTTTTGTAAAAAATACCTTTATACACGTTTAGTAAAAATAGATTTGGTGCCCGTTTGGTTGGAGTGATGGAATGGAAACGGAATGGAATCGGTTAAGGGGAAGGAATGGAAATGAAAATGATTAGGTTAGTTTCATGTGTAAAAAGACCCCTAAACAAACATAGTTTTTGATTGATTCGGAATCATTCTGTTACCGGAAATGATTCCTAGCGATACCAAACGAGCCCTTAGTGGGATTTCATTTCAGTAAAAGACGAAAATAGCCCTACATTATATTTTCAATTTCACTACATTATACATTCAATTTCACTGTTCTTCTTCCTACCAAAAAAAGTCATTGTTCTTCTTCTTCAACCTAAGAAGAAACCGGATGTGAACAAATAACTGCATCCATGCTCAAATCCACCGTTTGTTGTTTGTTCGTTCAGAAGAAGAGGAAGAAGAAACCAGAGGTGTTCGATTTGATCTCGTACTGAACAAAAAAGAAACAAAGGAGGGGACAAAGGACCCAGATCTAGGGTTATCCGACAACCAAATCAATTTCTGCAATTTCCGGTGAAACTCAGGCTTAGGTTCCGTCATCTCCAACCTGAAGGAAGATTTGCAGATAGAAGAGCATTTGCATTTCTTCGGGGTTTTGCCAGAACCCTTGCCGAAAGTTCAATCTATAGATAGAAGATCACTTGGAAGATAGAACAAAGAGAAGAAAAGAAAAGAAAAGAAAGATCAATGAAGGAGAAGAAATAAAAGGCATAATCCAACCCCAAATCGATTTGTTTTTTCTCTGTTCTTTGTTCTTGGGACGAATTTCTCCGGAGTTTTGCCAGAACCCTGTCGAAAGAGGGCAAGACGAACGCAAGAGGCCAAGAACCCTAGTTCTATGTTCTTGGAACGAATTTCGACTCAGCTTGCTTCAAGTCTTCAACAACCCTACGGTTAACAAATTTGCAGGTGGAAGATCACTTGAAGGAAGAAAGAACATAGAAGAAAAGAAAGATAGATTAAGGAGAAGAAAGATCGATGAAGGAGAAGACATATAAGGACATTAGAGTCTCATTTTTCAGATATGAATTTGAAATTTCTTAAAATCTTCAAAATCAGATTTGAGTGGACCCAACACAAATCTAAAAAAAACTCTAAAAGCTTGTTACTAAACGGACCCTAAGTTGTGGACGAAGTTGAAGAGCCTCTACCTAACGAAGCTAGTCTCCTACAAACAAGATACTTTTAAAGAGATGCATGTTCATCCTACGTATAATTGTAGGAAGATACACAACTTTTTGGTCACTTAGATCAACAGAACAAAATTTCGCAAAATTTGCGCATTGGTGTTGTTAAGATTGAGGATGAGGATACTATGTTGATTTTGTTGCTATTTTTTATCATCACATGGAAAAAAAATTTAGTCATTTGTTGTGAAAAAGATAATATTATTGTTGAGGACGTTAAGTGTTCTCTTCTTAGAAGTGAAGTATAAAATAGAAATCAATACTGATACTTTTGTACTATTCAAGAGTTGTTCAACAATCTCAAACAATAAACGAGATGGGCTAAGTACTAGACTAACTGAGTAAGTATGTGTAAAAAAATCTTCATTTTTTTATAAATATATATATATATATATATATATAGTGAAATATATTTAAAAATTACAATTATTTTTTTTAATTATATGCATGCTAGTATTACTATTGGATTGTGGTTTTAGGTAAAGAAATTAATCGATAATCGATTAGTGATTACCTACCTAACTGCTGAGATGGCACGAGAAAAAGTGGAGTAAAATAAAAAGTTATTTAGTTGAAGTTGAAATTACTAAATAAAGTAAAATCTAACCCGAAGACAAAGAAATAAATAGTATCCAGTGAACAGTATATATCGAGGAAAAAATGCAGCAATTGGCGGTATTGCATTATTAAGAATACGCGTTTGGATCCCATCACTACTTAATACTCTCTCTACCCTTTCCATTTTTCAAATTAGTTTGGCAGATTCAAACAAAAAGCCATAGCTCTCGAGCTTATATAAATCTTCGAACCAAACAGAGCCTTACACAAACAGCTCCATATATACATATCTTCTCAGGATGGGATGGGCAAAGCTTGTTGTGCTCATTTTAGCAGTCACTTATCTGACGTCATCTGACGCACGTTTCATACCCATCACCTTGGTCGCCGACGCTGTCGCTAAAGGAGCCGGTGATTTTTTTATTTCTTTTTCTAAATTCAACAAATTCATTTCGCTGTTTTATTTTTATTAATCAATTTATGTGAATTTTACAGTTTGTATGGATGGAAGTCCACCGGCGTACCATTTTGACCCCGGCTTTGAAACTGGGGTTGACAATTGGTTGATTCACGTAGAGGTAATTAATTTATATATGAATTACAAAATTTTATTTAAAATTAATAAATGTGTGGTATTTAATTTGGGTCCACCCACCAAATATTTGCTATCAAAATTGAAATTTACCAAATTATTTATAATACTAATATTTATTTCAATCTGATTAAGGTCGTGTTTGATGTATATTTATAAAAATAGAGTTTTGGATATGCATGATGACTTAACTCTAAAAGTCATGCATGAATGTGTAGCTATAAAAGATGGTCCAAAACACTATATACGTACAAAATCATTATGTCTTATATTAATATATTTTGTCTGAGGGAAGCTACCGAGCTGCAGCCACTTCATTTTTTTTTTTACTATTTATATGTTTTCTCTATTATATTTTTCTTTATAAAATAAGCCATTATATTCTCCGTTCCATACATTCTAGAAACTCCTTAAATATAATCACTACGTATTTTTAAGTTTGTTCAAGACACAAACACAAAGTAAAAGAAGAAGAAATATGTTTGTTTATTTTTAATAAAGATTATAAGATTTACACCTACTATTTATACATATAGTATTACTGATATGAGTGTTATTTTCTCATTGTCTCAAATCATAAATTTTATTGAAAGTTTAATTGCAGTTAGAAATTACTTTTATTTATTTTCGGTGAATCTTACAACAATATTTTTTCTATAGAATATATGAACATTTTTAATGGATTTTAGTCAAAAAGCGATTCATTCTGAAATAAAATACCACCGAGCATTACCAAAACAATATCATTAAGATAATAGAGGAAAATGAGCTAATAAAGCCCTTTTTGTATTGTTGATACCAACTAGGCCCTTAGTCATTTAACATTTATTCTTAACTTTAAAAGCAAGGGTATAAAGGGAATTTTAGAGAGAAGTTAAAATAAAACCCTATAAATAGGATTTATCTAGGTTCGGGTTCGGGTTTCGGTTCGGGTTCCGGTTCGGGGTTCCGGTTCGGGTTCCGGTTCAGGGTTCCGGTTCAGGTTCCGGTTCGGGGTTCCAGTTTGGGGTTCGGGTTCCGGTTCGGGTTCCGGTTCAGGGTTCCGGTTCGGGGTTCCAGTTTGGGGTTCGGGTTCCGGTTCGGGGTTCCGGTTCAGGGTTTCGGTTCGGGTTTCCGGTTCGGGTTCGGGTTCAAGTCCGGTTCCGATTCGGTTCAAGGTTTGGGTTTGGTTGGGTTTAGGGTTTTCTTTTGGGCTGGGTTTACCTTGCAATTACCAATTTGCCCTTCCATTTTATCTTTATTGATAAATAAAAGGGGTCTAGTTTGTCCCTTGATAATAGAAAGGGCCCTCTTAGTGCTCTTCTTTACAAAAAAAGGCCTACTTTCCATTTTAACCCAAGATAATATTAACATGTATGCAATCTTGTGGCTAGGAATTAATAAATACTATAGAACATTATTATGAGCTACATTATTTTCTATTTTTATGTTAACTGAAAATATATTCCTTGCTTCTTAATTAAGATTTAGGGTACAACTTCTCCATCAAGAAAAAAATAAGGACGATAATAACTTGATGCATATACCCCACTTTATATGGTGGAAATCAATACATCACGTCAGATTATTTTGAAAATCATTGCCTAATGAAGGAATCATATTACCCAATATGTGTAATTTCTCTATTATTTAAAATTTTAAAATATTTTATTCTTTATTAGTGTATCATTTTAATTTATATTATTAAAAATATTAATTTTCTATCAATCACCCATGAGTCATGGAAAATTGGTATGAAGTTATTACTAAAATTAGATAATGAAAATAGTAAAATATTTTTTGTAATTTTATATTTGAATATATTTTAATTCAATTACTTCAAAATTTATCTATTTGATTTTAATTAATTTAAATTAAATTATTTATATTAGTATTTTAAGTAAGGTTAGCTTATATCCATTACTAAAAACTGAAAATCTGTGACATGGAAATAAAGGAAGTTTCGTAAAACCATATGTTTGTCTTTTTATATATATAAGTTAAAAATGACTACCTACAATAAAATTAAAGAAGAAGAAGCATAAAATGCTATGTATGCACGAAACTCCCCCTATTAATATTTTGAAATGAATACGATATTCATGAAACACTACTTATTATAGTGTGTAATTAAATGAGTTTAAATTTTCTCTAGTCTTTTGGTTTTAATTTTTTGTAATTTAAAGTTATTTAGGATATAAATTTTTTTTTTGGTTAAAATTTAGGATATAAATTAGTGGGAAGCTATATATAAAAAAAAATATGTAAAATTAAATTATCTACATAATTAGAGTGAATATTAAAAAAATATGTAAAACTAAATCCTCAAATAATTTACACTTTTATGATGAAAAGCTATATACAAAAAATAATTTGAGTGAATATTTAAAATTGATTATTCTCAATATTATAAGTTCATACTCCAAAAAATCATATAGCAGAATAAGAAATTAATGGTGGAAACAGGGAGGAGCATGGTGTGAAAGTCCGGAAGCATGCTTAGCGAAAAGGGACATGCGTTTGGGCTCATCCACAAAAATGACCGTCAATTACACTTTCTCCGGAATTCTCAGCTTCGACAAAAAGTACAATCCAGATTTCTACAACTGGAATCGGGTCAAGATCCGTTATTGTGACGGATCTTCATTCACCGGAGATGTTGAGGCTGTTGATCCGGTAAGCCTGTTTGCGCTTGTATGTCAAATTTCAAACTAGATTATGATCACTGATATAATATCGTGATACAGACCACCAAGATTTATTACAGAGGAAATAGAGCTTGGAACGCGATCATGGATGAACTCATGGCGAAGGGAATGAAGAACGCGAAAACCGTACGTTTTCATTCTCGAAATTTGACGATACTAATTAATGATGGTTGTTAACTTGTTATTGTTAATGCAGGCGCTCTTAGCAGGGTGTTCGGCTGGCGGGTTATCAGTCATCTTGCACTGTGATAGCTTCCATGATAGACTCCCAACCGCCAATGTCAAATGCTTCTCCGATGCAGGATACTTCATTAATGGGTACATTGAACTATACTTATCTTGAGGTATAAAATTTGTCATACCTTGATGGTGCTTTCATCTTCTAATGCAGTACTGATGTCAACGGAGGAAAACACATTGAGGAGATGTTTGCTGGAGTGGTTGCTACCCATGTATGTATACTCTTTATCTACCTCTAATTCAACGCTGAAATACTCGCGTCATTTTAACAATATCTATCCACAGGGATCAGTAAAGAATCTGCCAGCTTCTTGCACTGCTAAGTTCCCACCTGCTCAGGTAAAATTAATCAGCAATACAATTTACAAAGTATAAAGACATATTTTGATGCAAATTGATATTGATTTTGTTGCATGAGTGCAGTGCTTTTTCCCACAATATGCAGTACAAGATATCAAGACTCCTCTGTTTTTGTTAAATGCTGCTTATGATTCCTGGCAGGTAAAATACTAAAATTACTAGAGAGAAAGAACTATTTTGTGCAGTTAATTGCTTTGTAGCTGATTTTTTTAATGTGGAATTGCAGATCAAAAATACACTGGCACCGGGTATAGTAGATACTAAGAAAGTATTAAAAGACTGCAAGCTTGACATAACCAAGTGTTCTCCCCCTCAACTCCAAATATTGGAAGGTTCATACTCTCATTCTACAAATCTATTGTGATAAGAAATATGTTAGTCAACAGTAATGTTGTTTCTCCAGGTTTCAGGAAGGAGTTCTTGGATGCCCTTGCAATGGGAGGCCAACCTCCATCGAGAGGGTTGTTCATAAACTCGTGTTACTCTCACTGTCAATCAGGAATGCAAGAGACTTGGTTAAGAGATGACTCACCAGTTTTAGACGGAGTGGTATGGGTTTCTTTGAATAACCACCTTCAACATTTTCGTTATCCTCACGTAACAAACAATAATTTACTTTCTCTTTGCAGCCAATATGGCAGGCGGTAGGAGACTGGTTCTTTGAACGGAATAATACACCACGGGTTGAGAAGTGTGCTTACCCTTGCGATAAATCCTGCCACAATAGTCTTTGAATAGTCACATCAAAAGCTTGCCGTATTCTATTGTCCTAAAGCTATCAGTTACTTATGAAATTGGGGAAAGAGGGTCGTATAATCATCCAAGGTTATAAAGCGAACATGAACTTTCTTTATTCGTTTGGTTTTCCTTCATTTTGACACTGTTATTTGTAACATCAATTACAGAATAATGAAAATAAGATCTTCCTTTATATGCTTCTTGTGAGTGATCAGTTGACGAGTTACATCTAGTTACATCTAATTAATCTTCCATCTCACGTTTTGGAAATTTTCTGTGAACAATTGTAGATCCTTGAAGCTTCCAAGTTTATAGAGGCAATGGGATAAAATAATGAAACATTGGAGATTAGTTAACAGTAATCTCACCATAGTTCTCAAACGGTTGATCAAGTAGTTTGAATGCAGATTACTGTTAAGAAACCAACTGAAGTTACTCAAACGGTTGATCAAGTAGTTTAACAATATTTTATGCACATCTTCTCCAAAGTTACTCAAGCTGCTAAGAAACCAACTGAAGATGTATTTTTCTGTTTAGAAAAAAAAAAGGAAACAGATTATGGTTCCTTTATTTCCATGATAGAATTGAAAACATACACTATCTGTTGAAACAATCAATAATTGCTGTAGAAATTCCAGGCATCTACCCTACCAGAGACTATGATAGAGAGTTGAATTAATATGATTGGCAGACAAATTTGCAAGCTTTCCAATATTGAATCTATTCTTTATCAGGTAAAAGAAGATAACAAGTAGCAGACCACACATTCTTTTCTTGTACGCATAACCAATTCCATTTTTGAATTGAAAAAGAGATAACAAAGCAGATATTCTTTCTTTGATGCAGATAACCTAACATATTCTTTTCTTAGTGACCCGCCGAACCTATTCCATTTCCAACTCCTTTTCCTGTCGTGCAACCTTCATTAGGACAATAATATAAAAAAATGACAATTTGATTCAACTTGTTGCAGATACTTCCAATGCTGAACTTGAGGCACGCGGTTAAGAATTCACACTTCTTTAATTATACTTAAAATGTGAAATAGGATCATTGGATAGCCAAAGTCCCTGCCTCAGAAAGCAAGTCGCATAAGAAAAAAAATACAACAATAATAATGATTGATATAAATTTTGTCTATCTATGCACAGACGTTTTAGCAACATTCCCAGACAAGAAATCAATAAATTTATTTAAACTCTACATGTATATGAAACAAAGTTATCAGTTCACAACAATAGCTAATCACAAACATATCGTTCTTGAAATACTTCAACTCGTTCACAATCTCCAAACAACAATCTACCTTCAAAGAATGAAGTTCAAATAGATCAGGTACAGTTAAAAGGCAACTAATAAGTATCTAAGGAACAGTACCTACTTACAGTAAACATCAATGAGAACAGGTGGTGCCCCTACCTACGAATATTGAAATGGACTTCGAGATTATAGGCGGTGCCCCTACCTAGTATACCGAAAGCAACCTATCATTCTCATTTAGTTTTAGCGCAAACTTGAATACTTATTCTCATCGTCGACATAAGTCGAATGAGTAAAAGGCTAAATGTACTTGAGAATTGAGATGCATCGGCTTCAAAAGACGGTATTCATCCAATTTCAAATGGAGCAGAGAAACATAGCGACAATAAAAGCAACAAATTCCTAACGTACCAAAAAATGAAGTCGAAATCAATCAACTCTTGCTCAAGATAACAGAAAGAAGTAGATCTCCCAATCTTCGTATCAGTCGCTTGCAGCATCCGATTCAATTGATGCAAGGCAGGAACCGGATCGCCTCCACCACAACAAAATCCCAAAAAAGAAGCACAAAACAATAAAACGAAATCAGCAAAAACATACACGTTTTTGCTTTCAATCGTAGTTGATAGTGGCGAAAAAGCGGTTCCCGATCTGCACCAAGCGAATTAGAAGCTGCCGCGAAACATATACCTCTCTCCCTACGAATCTGAAAGTTAAAGCATTTTAGCGTGAAAGTAAACAAGGATAGAGAGCGCAGGACGAACCCTATCGACTATCCAAGACAGAAAACAGCGAATTGGTGAAAACAGTCAGATTAGGAGTATTTATAAACGACACTAACGGGCCTTGAGACGTGGATGAATAATCCGCCTTGGCACGCAAGCACACGCTCTAGGTTTCAAGTTTCAAGTTTCAACCTTTAGATTTTTTTCTCTGCTACCCAATGGTGTCAGTTTTCTCCTTCTGATGGCATTAGTAACACATCCGCAAATATGTGTTTTGGGCCGAGAAGAAGGTGGCCCAAAGTTTTGGGTTATAGGCCCAGTATTTTTCCTGCTTATAGTCTTTTAATTATTTTCAATTTGGGCTGATCCTTTCGGCTGAAATAAAGCCGATCACAAGTACGCAACCAATAATGTCCCACAGGTTCGGCTTTTATTTAATGAAAGTGACTACCCCAAATGAACCCGCCTCAAGATCAACGGCTAGACGGTAAGACCCGTGCACCTTGACTTGACATGTGAATTGTGTAAGTCTAATTTTATTTTTTATTTCTTGTAGGAGTTCATGCGTTTTTTTATATTAAAAAACTGATGTTGTTAAGTTAGTTAGAATTAATCAGTCAATTTTTACGATAATTTGTTTGTTAAAAGGACATTCAGTGAACAAGTGGAACAAGTCCTCGAGATGGTGATTGTAAAATTTGCATTGCTTGATACTGCTATTCTTCTTTCATCAAGTTTTACTTTTGTTAGAATTCGATTTTTAGACATTTTCTAAATGAAAATTTTAAATTTTAGTTGAGTATCAAGTTTCCTTATAAAGTGTAAAATATTTTTTTTTCAAGCAAGTATTAAATTGGCTGTCATTTGGAGATATTAACCAATCTACGAAGATTAAATTTAAATGAGAACCATAGCGAGAAAAGTGTTGAACCTAAACATTCGGATTTGTATTCAATTTAATGGCGGCGGAGTGACAATTGCTCGGATGAAACTACCGATCCGATTGTGCTAGAAGCCCTAAACTTACACCGGCAACTAGGACTGAGCAAAATTCCGACGGATTTCGGTTTAAACCGAACCGAAAACTGCTACAATAGGTTTGGTTGGTGGTTCAGTACTTTTATTAAATCGGTTTTCGGTTCGGTTTAGGTTCCGAACTGTAAAAACCGATCTTTCAAAAAAAAAAAAAACCGGCGGTGTTTTAGGGTTAAGAGACAGGGCGTTTTAGGGTTAAAAGACAAGGGGCTTCGTTCAACGTATGTGTTTTCAGGGGCAACGCGGCAAGCTGCTACTTCTCCAGTTCTCTTTCTCCCATCTCCGAACAACTTGCCTGCTTCTCCACTCTCTAACTCTTTAGTCTTCACTGATTCCATTTCTCCCATCTCCCATCTCCTCCGCTCCTCTTCCGATGAGGCTTCTCCGATGGTACCGATTGTGAGTCGCCGAGACTTCTCCGATGGCACTTTTGCGAGACGCCGAGACTATGACGACGGCAACGATGAGAGTGGGAGACTGTGACGGTGGCAATGACTACGATGGTACCGACATCTCCGATTCTCTATGACGGACACTTCTGCAATTCGATATCTTCGTTCTCTCAACCTCTCATCCATTCTTGGCTTCTTCGTGAACGTTTCTTGTGTTTGTTACTCTGTTTAATTGTTTTGAAACCATTTATAAGCCAACATCTGTTGAAGCAGGACTTTGAGTGTCTTCCTGAGATTAGCGATTGAAGAAATTGTGTTACGATTCAACCGCAAAACCGAACCGAAAAAGTCGGTTCAAAACCGAACCTAAACCGATTATTTCGGTTACGGTTTGCGGTTTATGTTTTAAAGTTTTCCGGTTTTTGGTTCGGTTCGGTTTAGGTCGGTTCGGTTCGGTTTATGTCGGTTCGGTTCGATTTATGTCGGTTCGGTTTTGAACCGATGCTTAGCCCTACCGGCAACACAAATTGAGGGAACAAAGATAGAAGATAGAGATGAATAAGGTAACAACAACGAAATGAAATTGTACTTGTACTTGTTTCTCGGGTTTTGATTTACTCTCTACTCTACCCCTCGGTTCTTGATCTTCAACAAGAACCGCTCGTTATCCTCCTTATTGACACGAATCAACTTATTAACAAGCCCCTTCTTATGGTCACTGTGAAGAAGGTGAACATCAATCTCGTTCGCAACACCTCGAGATCCCATGAGAATCCCATTACTAAAATTTCTCAAGCGACGCTCAGGTCAACACTTCTTCGTCATCCTCCTCTCTTGTAGAACTTGAAAATACTGAAATGACGATTGAATTGAGACTTGAGAGTGAAGAATGGTAAGAATGGTCAATGTATTAGGGGTTTGTAAAGAAGGGGGAATTGAAAAGGATTAAGAGAATATGGAAGATGAATTAGTGTGAAGGTGGAGAGAGATAAGAAGAAGGTTTCGTCAGAAACAGGACGGGTAAGCTAGAGTTAAGCTTCGACGTCAAGAAGAGCTTCATCCGAAAGCAGGTGAAAGAAGGTTGTAATTATACCTGATAAAAGTGCGTAAATACGATGAATAGTAGGTACAACATATCGAATCTCTTTGATATCGAAAACACCACTCAATAAACTAAAGTCCTCATTTTTCTAGGGTTTTTTAAACACTTACAAAAAACCAAAACACTAGTGTTTCTCTGCCTACCAAACAATCATACAAGTGTAAAATACTACTAAATACTCGTGTTTAGTGTCTAGTAAACACAACCTAAACCTAAAATTGTGCTTTAACAAGATAATTAACCATGTTTCATTTGTTGTATTTGCTGATGAAGTTGCCTTCCAAGATGAATAATTTGTATAGAGTACAAAAATTCTTGCACAATATCTACTATTTAGGTGGATGCCAATAACAAGTTTTCTGGTCCTAATTAAAATGAGTCTTTTGTTTCAAAAAATAAAACAAATTACTGTTATTAATCGGATAATTAAAATAGAGTAATTAAATTTGAATGACTAAAATCGGATAAGTAATATCAAGTAGTTAAAGTCGGGTCAATAAAACCGAATATCTAAAATCAAGTAACTATAATTGAATAATTAAGAGGTCTACTTTATTAATTAAACCTATAAGTTTAGGTGTTGTTCGAAAAGCAAACTGTTGTAAGTAAATTGTGGATGATATTTTGTTTCTTCAGGATGCTTATTTCAACTTACCAAGTAAAGCATGTAACGAAAATGTTTTAGCTCCAACCTATCTATATCACCTACCTTCCAATATTCTCCCTGTATGATGTTTTTTGTTAGTTGTTTTCATTTTACACTAACAAAAATCCTTTTTAACCGCGGAGAAATCCATATGGAACCGAAAGTCTAATATGTACGGTTTCTAATAAAAATCATTGCATTATTCTAACTCAAGTGAATTATTAATGAGTATATTAACGCAATAAATATATTTGTTTAGTTAATAAAAGTGTTTTCAGAAAACACCATATTTCTAAAGTTTTTTTTTTACAACTATATAGTATACTTTTTTTTCTTCCAATTTAATTACCTTATAAATAATATAAATCATCAAACTAAATCACACCAATATCATTTTTTAGAGAACTATTATACTAGTTGACTAGAGTACCGTTAATCAACTAACTAAAATTTACTACTTTATTTTTTATTTTGTAAATACATCTTTATAATAACATTTTAAAAGATTTAGTTTTAAAGTTTTATTAGATATAAATAACTCTTTTTTTTTAAAAAAAAATATCACGTGTTTTACAATATAGGTCTTTTTGTATGTTTATGCAAGAATTATAAAATAAAAAAAGAGTTATGATTCGTTTTTAATAAATGAACTGTTATGTCACATGTATATTTTTAAAATTAATTCAAAATATAATTTATGACAATTTTTATTGACAAAAATAAATTACAAAAATGATAATATTTAATTACAATTAAGGGCATGTTGTTCAACTGATTTTATGTTTCATCAGAAAAGAAGTAAGAGCGATTTAATTTATAATTTATATTATATAAGATGGTTTTATTTTCGATAAATTTAAAATATAATATGTAATTTTTTTTTAAAGGGGGTGATTTCCAAAAACACTGAATAAGTGAATATAATAGAACATTATAACTCTTATCTATCATGATTGTCTCTTCTCTATAATATTATCTCATTATTTATACCTCTCTAACTAGAGTTGACAAAACGTAACTAGATTCATGGAATTGACCCGACGAACTCGAATTTGAACCCGTTCGAGGCTCAGAAAATTTAAAAGTATAACATATTTAGAATTAGTTGTTTTGAAACCGAATTAATTTGAATCATAACAAACCCGATTATATCAGGAAAAAGTAGCTGAATAACTTTCCGAAAACCGATATGACCAGACGATACATAATAATCCCCGACCTGATGATCCAAAGTAACCCAATAAAAAATGACACGATAACCCGAATTAACTCAAAATGAGATAACCCAACCCAATATTAGATAAGCAAGCAATGATAGGTTTTGATCTATCATGAACTCCCGACTAGTAAGTCATTAATAAATCTAATACATATGATCAAACACTTAATCCTTCGTTTAAAAAAAAATTGTCAACAAGAGAAGATTATTCTCAAAATTATTATAAGAGACAAATGAATTATAAACATACATGCTATTTGAAGTTGGAAAGGACCAAAAGGTTTGCGCTATCAATTAATTGGCCGAAGTTGATTACGTGCACAAATGATTTATAAACATACATGTTATTTGAAGTTGGAAAGGACCAAAATGTTTGCGCTATCAATTAATTGGCCAAAGTTGATTACGTGTGTCGGGTATAAAAATGGGAGAGTTTTTGGAGTGGTGTAGATGTGAATAAGTGACGGAGAGTCCAAAAAAAGAGATTCATAGGTTAAAGATGACTAGGGCGAGATGATGATACATGATTGGCCCCATCTCTCGCCCTAGTCAATTTAAGAGCCAATAATAACATATATTAGACTAGAAAGATGATGTAAATTGAAGAGGTGAATCACACTCGAGAGATAAGAAAGAGAACTAGAGATGTAGTTAAGAGAACCGAAGCGGCGGATTCGAAGAAAAAACCTAATTTTTGTTGTTGTTTGAGCATACCTTTTTTTCCAAAACTCTAAAAAAAATAACAATATTCATCTTCTCACTTAAAAAAATATATTAATTAATTAATTATTTTATTTTATTTTGACAGCAATAGGTTGAACCGAGATCGACCCTAAGAATAGAAACGGTTGGGTTCAGATGAAAACGGGCCCACATTTGTTTTTTCGGGTTTTGATAACAAAACTTTCGTTTAGTTTTTTGGGTTAGGTATGAGTTGACCCAAAAGATATAATTAAATTAAAATCAAGCCGATCTAATTCTAACACGAGTTTGTTGTGACCTAAACTTGAACCATCTACACAATTGAGACCTATATCTCGATCTAACTAAATCCGAAACAAATTTCTTTAATTATATTTTGAATGCCACATGTTGTATAAGTATATAAAAATAGATGGTTATTTATATAAGTATATAAAGACCCATCTACCTTTATATACTTATATAAAGCAAAATTAAAAAACCCATCTATCTTTAAGTATATTTTTAATCAAAATAAAATTTGCATCACAAATTTAAATGATTAATATTTTTCGTAATAATAAATATATACACTATTGGAAATAAAATTAACAATTTTTTGTTATTAATTCCTTTCTTATTTTTAATTTTTTTCTAAACAATATTTAATAATATTTGATAACCAATTAACGTATTCTATATCATATTGGCTGTACACTAATTTTTTTTGGATATTTAATTATATAAATAAAGCAATTATTTACATTTTTATACAAATTTAACTTTTATATTATATTTTAATGTAATTCGTATAAAGCTTCACGCTAGTAATTGTTATTCTTATGCAAAAAGTGATTTTGTAAGTATTAATTTTGCAAAAGATACCTTGTTTTTCAAAACAACAATAAAGACTCTCCTTACCCAAAAATAGATTTTCACAACACGTAGCTTTCCCACCAGGCAAAGTAGATACCAAAACCTTCCCCACCACATACAACTTCTCCCTCCCTACACAAGTGCAAAAACCCACCTTTCAACTATCCCTAAGAACGTCCGCACCCTAATCAAAATACTAGCTTCCAACATTGGCAACACTTATATTAACTTCTTCTATCTATGATTTAATGTTTGATGCAACCTTCCTTGCTAAGTCCGAGAGATGTTAAAGAAGCCGGTCAACCTTGATACCCCGCCGAATACACATCCTTTGATATGGTGCCTAGCGGTTATATGCACCGTCATAACGTTGGCCGTGATCATAACGGGGATTGTCGTCTTCATCGGATACCTTGTCATCAAGCCTACGGTTCCTTTTGTTCGTGTTAGCTATGCACACCTTGACCAGTTCGACTATGATCAAACCGGTGTGTTGTCGATCCATCTCACCATTGTGATCAGTGCCGAGAATAACAACGAAAAGGCTCATGCTAGTTTTTCCGATTTCAGGTTTCACTACTTTCTCACTCATTTATCGAATTTAGAACTTTGTGAAATGTAAAGGATAACGACTATAGTATATATATATAAAAGGTTGAAAATAGTCTGAGCCTAGTATATAAGGTTGGTAAACTACTCTTTCTATTGCTAATGAACCTAATGGATTTATGGGTTGAGCTTTGACCTAATTGCTATCGGACTTTGACATATATGCACGTTGGTGTTTGAAAATCAGATACTTGTTGACCTACAACGGGATAAAAGTGGCGTCGTTGCAGCTACTAGAGCCATTAGACGTTGGGAAAAACCAGTCAGTGCCGTTGACATTTCCGGTATCGGCAAATCCAATACCGTTGGATCCACATCAGATGACGTTCGCCGACACGTCGCTGAAGACGAACGTGATATCGTTCGAGCTTAAGGGACACACAAAGGCGCGATGGAGTGTGGGTCCATTTCATTCAATTAGGTTCTGGTGCAACATGAACTGCGTTCTCCAGTTTCGAAAGGAAGGCAAAATTGTATACTCACATTGCAGCTCAAAGAATCTTTAACTTCATCAAATCATATCAGTTTTCATCGATAAATCAGAAAAACCGTAGGTCGGGTTAGAGGATTTTCTGATGGTGAATATGAGAGCAAGGGAAAGAAGGAAGAATATGATTTAATTGGTTGTGGCCGGGAGAGATTCACGAGTCTTCACTGTGTAGATATATATTTTCTCGGACAGCGGATGATGCATCGTTTAAATTTGCATTTATTCATTCAACACTTAGCATTGTTGGATGATCGAATTAATAAATGTCACAAATTTTCGACACGATTTATAGGTCTTCGAATTTATTGAATGAAAAACGAGTCACACTTGACTTGCCGTTGGAGGGCAAGAGTTAGAGACGACCCTCATAGTTGATACGAAAAAAATTGATAAATTTTAACTCCATAAACCCAATAAACCTGTAAACCTCCACGCCATCGAACGGACCCATAATCGTGCTTAGATCTCGAATTTATAAATTTTGAGATGTTACGGCTTATAACCTCGTAGTAAACGTTACAAACTATATATGCATGTTCAATGAGTTCAATAGTTTGACATCCATCGTAGCTATGTAGCTTTGGAATTTTGAGATGTTACGGCTTATTTTCCTATGTTATCTTCATGGACGTTATATAAGATTAATGAGTAGTTTTTGTTGATTAGTTATTCTAGTATACATTTACGCTACGTCGAGTTAGTTCTATTTTGGAATTAATGACAAAATGTCACGACTCAATAAAAAATAAACGTTGCAACCTATTTTTCTTAAATTGTAAATATATACTCACATTGGCTAATAAATGAAGTTTTCACACTAGGGACCAATATATACTGGTTCAACATGTTCAATAGTTTTACATTGTCTTTTTTCTGATTTCGTGCATTTCAATCGTTTATTGAGAAAGTTTAACGTCAAATAACATAGATACATGCATTCCTCGCACAATTCAAGTTTTAATTCATAACCTAACCAATAATGTTAAAAAACGAAAACCCCAGTTGACTTTTTATTTAATTGTTTCGTGGGAATTAAATTGTAAATTGAAACACGTAATTCATTCCCTCAAATGTTAAATTTGACCAATATTTTAACCATTAAGTTGAATATTGAAAGAAAATAGGTAAAAATATGGATCTATTTTGCAATTTTCAGTAAATTTACATTGTGAGTTCCGTTTTTTAGTGAGTTGAGACCGTTTGAAATTTTTTTATAGGTACAAAATGTCATTCTTAAAAACTTTAGAACAAATATGTCGTTTGTGGTTGTATTACCAACACAATATATATACTTTTGGTCGGTAGGAGTGGGCTTTATCTAGGTCCCCGTTGTAATTTGTTTTGCATGGATCGGATATTAATTTTGACACGTATCAATAGACTTCTTCCGAAAATATTACAATCAAGGCTTCCATAAGACTCAATCTTGATTGACAATAATCACCCTCGGTACTTTGTTTTTGTTTTTGCACAATACCGAGACCTCTATAAAGCCTACTCGTACGACCAAAAGCATATGATTCAGGTAATACAACCGCAAACGACATATTTGTTCTAGTGCATTTAACAATGACATTTTGCACCTATAAAAAAAACTTTTCTAAACCGTCTCAACTCATTAAAAACAGAAGTCAACGGGTAATTTTATTGAAAAATGCAAAATAGGTCCATAAGCCTTGTAGTTTTACCTATTTTCTCTTAATTTTCAACAATGACCAAAATATTGGTCAAATTCAACATTTGAGAACCCAAATCGAATCTATAATAAATGAATTAGGTGTTTCAATGTATAATTTAATTCCCAAAAAAAATCAAAATCAAAATCAAGTCAACTTACTGTCTTCCTTTTTCGACGTTTCCGTCAACATCTCAGGCTTTTCTCAATCAAGCACCACGCACATCTTCAGGGAAATCAACACGGTAACGAACAAGTTCGCAAAACACGGACTTTCTGCCACTGAAGATCAGGACGATCTCCCAGACGATGTGGTTGTACTCATCCGTAAGGATGTTGTAGGTCGGTCGGTGTCTAGGCACTGGCCCTCCTATTCTGCTTACCTTGTATAATAAAGAAGAAGACATTAATGGTTAGGTAAATATATGAAATTTCATTATCATTCAATTTTGGTTTTTCGGCATTAATGTCAGATTACAAAAACAATTACTCTTCTCCTCTCGGTAATTGTGCCTAAATACATGATAAGGACACTCACTCTATTTCCAATCAGTTTAAACTCTTACAAACTAATAACCGTAATCCTAAGTCATGGGTATTTGTCATCACTACCTACGAATTAGGATATTCTATTATTCCACCAAGAGAGATATTTTAAAAAGTTTTCACCATAATTGAATCTCAAAGTTTCAGTCCTAGCTTTTCCTATTAAATCCAAGAAGAGTTCACTCTAGTGCCCGTTTGTTCATTATGTTTTTGGGAATAATTTCTTGTGGTTTAAAGTGTTTGTAGTAGAATTTGTTTAGTTTTGATATCCTACAAGGTAACAAAATGGGGGAAAGCAAGTGTATTTTGCAACAAACCCCATGAAATGATTCCATGAACAAGGTACAAATATGAACTAGATTAATTTCCAATCCGTTTCCGTTTTTATTGTTCCAACCAAACGGGGGTAAGTTCTAATCATTCAAACATTAATCCCTCTCTTAGAATATAAGGTTCTAATAACAATCAAGTTTAAAGATCTAAACTTTCTAAGACAAAATCAAAAGTTCAAGGATAGAAAACACATCTAAATAATTAATTCACATTAAACAAATCCATAAAAACGAAGTTGGGTTTCGAAATAGAAGGAAATAAACCAAACATATCCAAATAATCGATCAAATTATATTGAAAGAACATACAAATAGTCGAATCTTCAAAAGTTCAAAATTTTGCCTCTTCTAGGAGCAAAAAAAAACGGTTTCGACGGCGATTGTTCTTGTTTCCTTCGGTAGCGTTACGCTATCCTTCTGGGTTGTCACCGTGAAGGCTAGGTTTTTCTTCCGCTGGTGGTGTGGGTAATTATCGCTCTCTCTTGAACGATGACAGATTTAGGGGATAGAAACAAATACAAGATTCATCTAACTGAAGATGAAAACAAAGTTCTAAGTCATGATCCTATGAAGGAAGACGGCCATGGAATTGGATCAATTGTGCTTATTGGAAAGGTTCTCACTTTGAGGCCGTTCAATGTTTATTCTTTGAAGGCAACAACGAAAGGGGCTTGACGGTTACGGAATGGATTTAACTTCAGAGAAATTCAGAAGAACTTATACATTTTCCAATTCGATAATGTGAAAGATAAGGAACAGGTTCTGGCTGGGGGTCCGTGGTCCTTCGACAAAGCAGTGGTGGCTCTTCAAGATCCGGGGTTTGAACAACCATCGAAGGTTGAATTCACGCACATTCCTTTTTGGGTACGTATCTTGGATCTCCCAATAGGTTTTGCAACGTCACGCTTGGCAAAGGAATTGGGGGACGTGTTCGGGGGTCTGATGGAAGAGGATGAAGAAAGTTATAACTCAACGAGTCTTTTTCTGCGGATACGTGTCTCATTGGATATCTCCATACCATTACGTCGGAGCTTCTTAATATCGATTCAGGGAAGCATATGTTGGTTGCCTGTTTAGTATGAGAGGTTGCCGAACTTCTGCTATACGTGTGGACGGTTATGGCACTTGGACAAGGATTGCAATGATGAAGAGGCAAAGAATTACAAGAACGAATATGACGACACCTTAAGAGCGCCTCAGTCACGGCCTCAGAGGGAGAAGCAAGATTTTCCGGTCAAGAAGGAGATATCGGAAGGAAATGAAAGCGGGTTAGAGGAAGATGACAATGTAGCTTTACGGAGGAAATGTCGATTTGGTAGGGTGCTAACTGAGTTGTTAGAGGAAACGAGGCAAGATATTGTACGAGTACTCGATGACGTTGAAGACACTCTAACTGCAGAGGTAGGGCTTGTTAATCTGGAGAAGAATGACAACAGAGAGAAGGTAGGAAAGTTGTGCAAAGTGGACACTCAATAGACGCTCAGCAGAAAGGTCTCAGGAGAGGGGAATATCAATTTAAATGACACTCAGCAGGACAAAGAAAGAAATTTAAAGAAATGGAAGAGGCTAGCCCGGGATCCCATGCAGAGTGGTGAGGTCACGGTTAAGGTAGGAAAGTTGTGCACTAAGCGGACACTGGCTGATGATGCACCAGATTCAGATTTGGAGGGGAGTAAAGAGCTAAAACGAAGTAAAGTGTCTGAGTCATCAGTTCTATCGGCAGGAGAGACAGGAGGTCTCTCTTGCTGAGAGCAATGAATACTTTAAGTTTTAATTGCCGGGGATTGGGCAAAGGCCCGGCAATTACGAAACTAGTAAAACTAGTTCGAGAGACCGAGCCTGAGTTGGTGTTCTTGTGTGAAACCAAGAGCAATCAGAAACGTATGGAGAGTATCCGCCGAAGACTGGGTTATGAGGGGTGCTTCATAGTGGAGAGTGTTAAGACGTCAGGGGGTCTTTGTTTATTGTGGAAAGAGGGGGTTGATGTGGCTGTTCAATCCTATACACAACACCATATCGATGCTATGGTAGCGGATTGGATATTTACTGGCATATATGGTTGGTCAAAGGGTAGTGAGAAGAGGAATATTATTGATCTTATCAGGCGAATAAGGGACGATGTGGCTGAGCCATGGATGCTTATGGGCGACTTCAATATGGTTCTCTCTTCGGACGATAAGATGGGAGGGTCTGCTCTAGGTTTCAGGTTAATGGATCTCTTTCGCTACACTTTGACTGACTGTCAACTGTCTGAAATGAATTTCAATGGTCCACGCTATACATGGGATAATGGGCAAAGCAATGGTGGTTTAATCAGGGAGCGGCTGGATTGGGTGTTCGCTTCACGGGATTGGTACGAGAGGTTCCCACAGGTTGCGGTGTTGCATCTCGAGAGGTCAATGTCGGATCACTTACCGATTCTTATGCGATCTAACGGGGTGGAGTGTCTAAACGATAGGCGGTATGGTTCAAAACCTTTCCGATTTGAGATTTTTTGGACCCAGGATGAAAGATACAATGCAGTTGTTGAAAATGCTTGGCTGAATCCAGGTTCCATTGGCGTTGATCAGGGAGTCATTGGGAAAATTAGTCGATGCAGTGGGGAATTGAAGGAGTGGAGTAAAAATTCTTTTGGTAACATTGGGCTGGAGCTTCGTAATTTACGCAAGTGGTTGAGTTGTATCAGGGATTGTCACGACCAGGGAAGATTTATTCAGGAGAGAAAACAGTTAGAGGATAGAGGATTTGAGTTGATGCGGATAGAGGAGGTGATTTGGTTTCAGCGTGCGAGAGCAAATGAATTCAGATGCGGGGATAGGAATACGGAGTATTTCCACAAGAAAGCTAATGGCCGGCGGAAATGAAACAAAATAGTTAAGCTTGTTGATGCAACTGGATTGGAATGGAGAAGTTCAAAGGGAAAAGCTTTCGTGGTTGTTCAGTATTTCAAGGATATTTTTGCGTCCGAGTCGGCAGATTGCTCCTTCCCGGTTGGTGAGCCCTTCAATTGCATATCACCTGAAGATAATATGCTGCTCCTGACACCTTGCACTGAAGAGGAGATTAAACACGATTTGTTTCAAATGCACCCCTCCAAGGCACCGGGACCTGATGGTCTTCCAGCTCTTTTCTTTCAGAGACACTGGAACATTATCAATAAGGATATTATAGCTTTCATCACACGGTTGTTTGAGGGTGGTTCTTTTCCTATGGATCTCAACCATACTTTTATTTCTTTAATTCCTAAAGTGACTAATCCTTGTTCTGTGAAAGATTTACGTCCCATTAGCCTATGTAATGTTCTGTACAAGATTTTTGCAAAAATTCTTGCCAATAGGTTGAAGGCTTGCTTAGGGAATATCATTTCACCCTCTTAGAGTGTGTTTGTTCCGGGACGGCTCATCACTGATAATGTTCGTTCTGCTTTTGAGATTTTTCACTATATGAAGACCAGGAAAGGTAAGCAGGGTTTTATGGCGCTGAAATTAGACATGGCGAAAGCTTATGATAGGGTGGAGTGGGGTTTTTTGGAGGCTTGTATGAGAAAGATGGGGTTTGAAGAGCGTTGGATTCGTTTGATTATGTCATGCGTTTCGTCTGTCACTTTTTCTGTTTTGTTTGAAGGTATTCCTACTGAGATTTTCCCTCCACAACGTGGTCTGCGACAAGGGGATCCTTTGTCCCCCTTTCTTTTCTTAATTTGTGCATAAGGGTTGACACATCTTATTCGGGAGTCAGAAAGGAAGGGGCTGATCTCTGGGATTCGAATTGCTCCTACTGCCCCGCATGTTTCTCATCTTTTCTTTGCGGATGATAGCATTATTTTTGCAAAAACGACATGTCAACAGAGCAATGAACTCATCAATATTCTCCGGGTGTACGGAGCGGTTTCAGGACAACAGGTAAATTTTGCAAAATCAAAACTATTTGTTAGTTCAAATGTTCCTTTCGACAGGAAAGTTGAGATTGCGGAGTTAGTAGGAATGAGGGAGGTTGGTAAACATGAGAGATATCTTGGGCTTCCTACAATGGTTGAGAGAGTAAAGAGAGTGATTTTTGAAAATATTAGGGAGAGGGTTCGGAAGAAGCTAAAGGGGTGGAAAGAGTCTACTTTAAGTAGGAAAGGGAAGGAAGTGTTTATTAAAGCTGTGATTCAAGCTATACCGGCCTATAGTATGTCATGTTTCGAGATTCCTGTGAGTATCTGTGATGATATTGAACGTATGGTTTCTAGATTTTGGTGGGGGTCTAATGGGAATCATGAGAAGATACATTGGATGTCTTGGGAGAAGATGTGTACGTCCAAGGAGGCGGGAGGCTATGATTTTCGGAATATGCGCAGTTTTAATTTGGCTCTTCTAGCCAAACAAGGTTGGAGGCTTGTTACTGATCCGGATTCTTTATTGGCAAGGTTACTGAAGGCAAAATATTATCCGAATGGTGACTTTTTAAGGGCTCCGATTGGTTTTCTTCCTAGTTATACTTGGAGAAGTATTCTCAAGGGCCGTGAACTTCTTACAAAAGGTATGTATTGGTCGGTTGAGAGTGGAGCGTTGCCGTCCATTGAGGGGGATCAATGGTTTCTACGTCCGTACGGGTTCAGAGCCATTCATGCAGTGCGTCTACCGGAGGATTGTAACCGTGTTATAGATTTTATTGATTGGAATGAAGGGGTTTGGAGAGAAGACTTGATAAGGGATAGCTTTGCTGAGGAAGATTGTGACATCCTGCTCAATATCCCTTTGGTTAGTTCTGAAATGAAGGATGAGGTATCATGGTTCTTCTCTAATAATGGTCTCTTCAGCGTCAAATCTGCATACAAAGTGGCTATGGATGTGGGGATGGGAAGCAGGGATGGAAGTGCTTCCTGCTCCTCAGATAGTGGAGGTGCGGTGTGGAAAAAAATTTGTGCGATTCACACTTGTTCAAAAATTAAAAATTTTCCCTGGAGGTTTTGTGCGGAAGTGCTTCCATGTAAGCCTGCCCTAAGCCGAAAACATGTTATTGTGGAGCCGTGGTGTTTGGCGTGCGGGAGTGAAGAGACGACAATGCATGTTCTACTGCGTTGTCCTCGTCTGAGGGGGGTATGGTCTGTATCTCCTCATATACGTAAGCTTGGTTTACGTGCCTATTCTCCTTTACAGTGGCTTGACAATGTGTCAATTTCTTCTACTTCATTGGAGGTGCAAGAGTGGGTTGTGATTTTATGTGAAATTTGGGAGGCAAGGAATCATTAGATTTTTCAAGGACAGGAGTGGGATGGTTGTGGAATAATGCAACGAGCACAACGACGGTTAGCACATTATAACAGGGAGTTTGGTTCGAAGTTTCAGCAAGGAGTAATAGGTAATGATCGGTGTCTGAACTGGGTGGTTCCACCAACTGGTTTTGTTAAATTAATTGCGATGTTTCGGTTGACAGAAAAGGACGTGCTGGTGTCGGTATTATTGCACGTAATAGCATTGGGGCGGTTCTTTTTGCTGCGTCGAGGGTTCTTAAGGGAACTAGGGATGTGGAGAACGCTGAAGTTGAAGCCATTCTTTGGGTTGTGCAGACGGCTGCTTTGAGGGACTGGACGTGTATTATTTGCGAGTCAGACTCTTCCTCTATGGTTGTGAGGCTTTCCAATGGTTCTCTCCTTCGTGGACCGCTTTGCATGTTCATTTGTGCAATTCGGGGGGAGGCAAGGAAGTTAGCGAGATGCAAGTAGAGTTCCATATGGAGAGATGGCAACAAGGCTGCACATTGGCTTGCTCGTCTTCTACCTCCAAGCACTATCTGCTTTCAGGAAAATCTGGAGTTGCCCTTTTCTCTTTTTAGGATTGGATTGTAAGGAGTGATGACACCGTTGTTTAAGATAAATTGTTACCAAAAAAAAAATAAATTGTTTGCCTCTTCTCTATACTAAGGTAGAAAAATAATAATAAAAATGTCCAAGATTTTAGAAAGCTGTACACCCTTCCTCTTAATGCATAAATAACTGTTTAAAAGAAAAACTAAAATAAATACACTATTACAATACATAATTAATTATTTTATGTTTTCTAGGTATTTCATCAATTTATTACAGTATTTATGATTTAAGTATAGTCTCTTAAAAATACATATAAATAAATTAAAAATACTTCTTCTTTTCTTTTTTCTTATAAAAAGGTTTAAGAAAATGTTTAAGAAGTAAAGGCATGAAAGTTTAATATATAAAAAACTATTTACTATATTAAAATTGTACCAACATCAATGTAACACCCCGAATTCGAAATGTTACTGGCTAGGACCTCACAGTGGGTCCCGGTCTTAGTTTGACGTCAATAACGCCGGATCTTGCAACAAGGCACAAATATTGAAATACAAATTCTTTCACAAATGCGTAATTAATTCTTAACAGAGTCTAAACTCGTACATCAACCAACTGTATATTATACCAATTCTACTGCAATAAAATAAATAAAACATAAATATAACCCAACACCCAAACTCCTAGTACGGAAACCCGGTTGGCCACTTCACTCCCGATTTCTCGGTAGAGATTTATCCTACAAATACCTAACAACATGGTAAAACCGTTAGCTACAATTCTAATACTAAGGTCACTAAAGCGCACACACATATAAGGAATTACTGTAAATCACTCAGCATGCAACACACAATGTCCCGGTTCATTATCTTTCATTACGTGAATGAATTATTCTATTTTCCAACTTTACTTGTAACACAAGAGTCTCCCGACTCTTGCCTCCGTCCCCGTTTACCAGTAGGACTGGTCTTGATGCATCTCCCCCGTATACACTATTGGACTGGTCGCGGGGCAATCCTCCGGCACCATCGGCCTGGACCGACGGTTACGGCACGTTATCATACACTTGCGCCTCTCTTATAAATTAAAAGACGATGATCTAGTTCGTTCATTTTTATTTCACAAGAATAACACACACACTACCCTAGTGCACATTCGGTATTAAAATGTAGCTAAGTGAGTCCTACGAACTCACCTTATCAGTACTGGTCTCCACGTCTCGCAATCTTGCCAGTCAGAGATCCGATTATCCTGATTAACATTTATCAACCTTAGAAATCGTTCACCCTTAATATTGCTCGACATATCATTCTAATCAATCAGGATATGATATCTAACATCTATACCATGATGTTTCCTACGTCCTAGGTTTACGCACCTAGACGTTCATTCCATGTTTTCATATGTCATCTATCCATATCTGCGCGTCAAAGCCTTATCTCATTCTATTCCGGTTCTGGAACGAAACTCACGTTCATGAAACTCATCATCCAACTTTGTTGCTCTTCACATTCAATAACAATTCCTCAACATCATCTTATTGCTTCATTTTACTAACCAAGTAACCAAAGCATTTAAATAATTACGATTACTTAATTATTTACTTTCATCGAATTTAATTTAGCGGAATTAAATTGATTAAGCTGAAGCAATTCGGTTCCAATATAATACTCCTCAAATCTGTTAAATTCCACATTTCCGTTCTTCCTACTAGTTCCGCAATTATTGTTCATTTCAACATTTTATACTTTAACTATATTTCCTCCATTTATTCATAACTAAGTTAACACAAATTAATTAATAAATAATTATATGCATGATTTACTATTAACAGAAATTTAATTTAACGGAAATTAACTTAACGGAATAAAAGTGGTTACGGACTAACCGGAAATGAATCGAATCGAAAAAGGTTAACCGGCGCAAAACACACACAAATCCATTGGTTCCTTGAAGCCGCAGGTTCGAGGCTGGGGCACAGCACAACACAACCTCATCTTCTTCACTGTACTCGTTCACTTGCCCGGGGGAGGAGGTGCAGGGATGAGGAGGCAGCTCGCCGGAATCATCCCGTCGGAGTGGTAGGTAGTACAAGCGGCAGGAGAAGGGAAAAGACGGAGGTGCAGGGAGTCCAGGTCTTGAGCGAGAAAGGAGAGGTTCAAGGTCGCCGGGTTGTCGGAGAGGCTGCAGAGGGACGAATAGACTTGGCGACTGGCGAGACAGGAGAAGGAAGAGGGAGGCTCACCGATTTCCGACTGGGTCGGGTAAGACTGAAGTGGTCAGTGACGGGGTCTGCAACCCAGGGACAGAGCGAGGAAAGAGAGTGAAGCGGGAGGTTGGGAGGAGAAGCTCCGGCGGTCTGGAGGTAGTCGGGATGTGAACAGGGTGGTGTGAGAGAGGAGAGTGCGAGGGGCGGCTTGTCTCGCCGGCAGGGAAGACGAGGGAGGGAGATGTGTGAGGATAAGCAGCGCAGGGGACGGGTTAGGCTAGCCGACAATAGGGTGGTCAAGGAAAAAGCCGGCCGTTATTGTTCCGTTCATCTTCAACGTCTTATCGCCATTAATGCTACACACCTCTGTCGACGGGAGTTACATTGAAGAAGGACAGCCGTAGCCCAGGTGAGGAGGCCATGAAGCGGGGATCAGTCTTGGGCCTTAGTTTGCTCAACATCAGCCCAAAGTACAAGGGTCCAAGCAGAAGAATGAACAAGCACGTCTTGCCTCATTAAATGGCGGGTCCGTTCAAAATGGGCCTACCACGCTTAAGTAATAAAAAAAAAACGGTTTGGCCGGTCCAATGGAAGAGACTAGCTGGTTTGGTTGACTTGGTTTAAGAAAGAGAATTGCTTTGGTTTAGTTTAGTACATTAGATCGGTTTCAAATCCGTTTGGATTATTTCTTCGTCTTTGATTCGGGGTCTCAGTTTAAAATAAATAATAAAAAAATATTATACAACTTTTAAAATAATCCAGAAAACTATTATAATTTTTCGGTTATTACAATTAAATTGTATTTAAAACTTTTTTAAAAATACAAAAAAAATAGTATATTGATGTAAAGTGATTTTCAACATTATAAGAAATTAAGGTTTCAAATTAATATTGCAATTAAAAACTTAATGTAATATTTAAAATTAAAATTTTAATATATTATTTAGACATGACCTTCAAAAATCATGGGAAGAATTGGCGGCAATACTTACTTCGTGGTATTTCCCAAGGTTCACCCTTCTTGTAAAACAACCACAAATTCAGCTTACATTCCGATAATTTTAGCTCTCATATACCGTTGATTCAGATGTTCTTAAATAAAATTTCTTTCCCGATTCGTTTCTTAACACTTTTATCATAATTCCTTAAAATATATCATATTCAATCAAACATTACATATTGTTATTATCAAATATAACATAGGCAATGGCGATACCTATGTTATTTTTGATGATGACAATACTTAATGTTTGAGAATAATATTTGTTGCTCCAAAATATCTAAGAACTGAAAGTAAACAATGAAAAATTACAGGATGACGACTTGTTCAATGATGTGTATATATACTTGAGTCGGTTTTTATAAATGAATTGTATATACACAAGGTTATGCGTTGAATATTGTAAAATTTATGCAAAGTTTAAATAAAGTCTCGTCGAGTTGTTTTAGAATATAGTTGTACCTTTGAGTGGTAACATATGAACTTTATTTAATGTTAATTAAATCTAATGGGTCACGCAAACATGTCCATACTCCATAGCCACATAATTAAACCTAGGTTTAACTATTTGGGTGTTACATTATAAGTCTTTCCTTTTTAATCTTGAAAGATCTTTAAATTTTTGTGAAATTCCGTTTGAAAGATCTTTAAATTTTTGTGAAATTCCGAATAACACTCTTGAGATTTGGAGTATTTCGGATTTTGCATAAGACTTTTTTCTAGTTCTAATGGTACCCTTAAATTTTGTAGTATTCTGGATTTTGCTCGAATTTCATTAGACCAGCAAACAATCCCTTAACTTTGTATTATGGGAGGGGCAAATCATAAAATAAAAAAAGAAAAAAAGAAAAAAAATTTAAATTAATTATAATTGAAGAAAAAAATTCTTCTTCCCTAATTTTCTCTAACGATGGATTGAATCAATGGTCCTCTGAATCTATGGTTGATAGAAATTAATAGATGGTAAGGGCCTTTCTTCACATCCGATCGTGTCGCCGGATTTGACCTTCGTTTGCGTCGCCGGATTTGACCTTCGGAAATTTCAGTTCGGTTTATTGGGGAAAATGTTCGAAACTAGATCCGAGTGAAAGGTGGACGGTGAAGGGCTACTCCGGCAACCATTCGGTGTACGGTATTACAACACCGTATGGCTTTGAGATATCAAAATCCAATACAAATCCTTCATTAGAATCGTCCTCTCATCTAACGAGAATCTATATTTTTATATCCCTAATCTACTATATAATACTAAAGCAGAAGTTGTTAAACCCACTTGTCATCCTAACATCGCACCACCTCATACTACGCCAAATGTTGTCTTAAAATTGCGCCACATTGGATTTTGTTGTCTTTAAGTCGCGACACCTATTTTACATGATTTTTTATTTATTTAGTTTTTTTTAAATTAAAATATAAAATGAAGCCATCATCCTTTAATTAAGGAAATTATATAATTGTATAATATTAATTCCATTTACCTAATGACTTTTATAATTATAGAGAATTGTTAGATTCCTACTCATGACTTTTTAGTTGAAAATTACCGTATTGTATTTTTACATCGATCTATTATTTTTAGTTATTATTTCTTATTTACCTAAATTATCCATTTCCTCTTCTAGGAGCTAAAATATTATATTATATATTACTATATTGGCTTATTATAAAAATTTATGTACCATTTTTATTTTTATGATGAGAAATATCAATTATATATTAAAGGTGTTAAATTATTATTATATTGTATAGCACGTGTTATTACACAAATAAATAATTTTTACTTAAATTTTATATATTATTTTATCTGTGATATTGATTATTTATCGCATTAATAAATTATTTAGTTGAAATTTATATACGTCCGTACAAAGTACGGGTAATAAGCTAGTTAATTTCATAGTTACAAAGAGAATCAAGGAAGAAGATATAGAGGAGAATAAGGATAGAAGACCTTTTTTAGATTAAAAATTAATTTTAATTTATTTTAGCTATTGCTTTTTTTTTTTTTCTTCTTTCCATTATCAAAGTTAAGGTCTAAGGAGTAAGGACTACTTGATGGTATAATGAAATTTGGGCAAAATCAGAAATAATACAAAACTTAAGGGTATTATTAGAACTAGAAAAAAGTCTTAGACAAAATCCAAAATACCCTAAATCACATGGGTACAATCCAAAATTTTCCTAAATTTTTTTCTCCTAATAATATTTAGATATTATCTCAATAATACACTACCACACTTATTCTAAATAAGGTTCAATTGCCTAATTCGTTCTTCTATGCATCACTAGCTCGTTTGCAGCAGTATTCACTTCATGGTTATCCCAAAGTCTTTCCTTTTCAAAAAAATTAGGGAAATTTCGGAACAAGACGTGCCTCGCCAAACTTGTTTTTGAACTTGACAACAACAACGCTAGCCTCTGTACTAAATGGGTCAAAACTAACCACTTGTGCCGTTACTCTATCTGGACTGCCCCTCCATTCTCAAAAACAGAGACTACCTTCTTGAGTTCCATTCCCAAAACACCCTGCATAACCTCATGAAAGAACCCAACAACACCTTCCACGCCAACGCCATCTACACCACCCTTCGCCCACTTGGACCAACGGTCATCTAGAACTCCATGATTTGGGGAAGCTTCAATTCCCCCAGTTGCAGTTTTATCACTTGGCTTGTTGCACATGAAAAAATCCCGACTAAAGCAAAGCTCTTCACTTGGGACGTCACCGACAACAACCTATGCCCACTTTGCAACAACTCTGAGGAAACCGAAGACCACCTCTTCATCCAATGCCCATCCACAAAAATCGCCTTCAATAACATACTCTCCTGGCTCCTCATAACCCAAAGGTTAAACACCATCCACGGATGGCTCGACTGGCTCTCTACCCACACTAAGACAAACCTTCAGATCAAGAATCATCATCGCCTCCTTCACCTGCTACATCTACAACATTTGGAAGGCCATAAATGATCTTGTTTTCAACAATGTCCAGTTCTCTTCAACTGCTGTTTCAATAAAAACAATATATCACGTTAAGCTTTCCACCATTGCTAGGTACAAAAATAAGGACGCTACCAGCAAACTCTGGATGAACCATCTTGACATCTCTTCTCGCAACTAATCTCTTTTTCTTTTCTCCCCCACTATCATCTGTGTTTTCTTCTCTCTCCAATGTTTGTATCCCTTCTTTTTTCTACTCATCAACACGTAACCTTTGGTTCAAAAAACAAAAATATTTCCTTTTTAAAAGAACTCTTTCTCACTTGCATATTTCAGCTAGAATTCCGATGTTTTTAGCCCATGCATTATTAACTCCGATATCCTTAAAACTCTTAGCTTTCTCAATTCGTTTCTTCTTACTTCTTTTTAAATTCCTAAAATGCATCACATTCAACAAAACATTAAGTATTTGTCATCATCAAAAATCACATAGATAAACATAGAATTATCTCATCCCAACCCAACCTCTTCCAAGAGGTGTCATTACTTCTTTCATTTATCGTATTATGTTATTCTCATTCACTTGAACTACTTTTACTTATTAATTTTTCATATCCGACAAATCTAAGACGTGGAGAAGATCGATGCACGTCAAATGAACCTACGTACATAAACCTTCGGGATTTATCATAAACCCAATTGACAATGTAAAATAACTCTTATATTAAGTTCACATTACTTATTATAGTCGACATAAAGACAATAATCTACACATCTAACTATGCTAATTTCCATCGTTTAGGCTCGTAGGAACTACGAAAATTCTCTCTTTCAATATTTATAAATGTATCCTTTTATAAATAAAAAAAACTGAATCCTCCCAAGAATCGAAATATTAAGCACTGAACTCTGATCTACCCTTTACAGCTAGGGTTCGTTGAACATAATTGGTTGACTAAGTGAAACTGTCATATGTAGAAACGAAAAGCTAATCCCGTCAGACAATTTACAATTTTGTTAGTGCCAATTTAAAGTTGTCGATAAGGAAAAGAATCAAATGCCTTAGCTGTAAAGTGATTTAAAGAAGTACTAAGATTCGAAGGATTACTTTTGCTTACTGAGATTGCCACCTTAAAATGCTTCAGCTTAGCCTGCATATCATAGTGGGTTTCGTTTATAAATATCAATTTGCAGCTATCGTCCATTCTCAACCCATCTGCTCATTATCGGAAGTCTCAAATCTCAATATATAATATGATTCGTTGGCTTTTTCATGTCGCGACGTACAGCATCTCTGCATTTTATATGTTTACGGTTGTGTACTTTGATGATTCGATCAACCTTGTACCGTTGTAATTAAGCTTGTAGTACCATTTTCGTATATTTTATATCAAGTGTTTACAAAGATTCAACTTTTTAGGTTAAAAAACAGTTCTTTAGTTGTGTAATGTAAAAATAATACAAAACGAGTTATGGATTTACTTAATTGGTCGAAAATTATCGTAGCTGAAGTTGAGTTGAAGGCGAAGATTAAAAATTATGGAGAAAAGTATGACATAAAAATTATTTGTTTGATTGTTTGGTTGAAGGCAAATTATTGAGATATGAACAAAATTATTAGGAGTAAAAATTATTTGGTTGAGTGTACAAAGCAAATTTATTGGAAACTAAAGGCTTAAATTTTGCCGTCTAAATGACTCCCTCCCTTTCAATACGCAAATGAGTCACCTTTTTTTGAAGAATAACTGCCACCAATTCGGTTGAGAGAATTTAGGGTTTCCTTAACTGCATGTAATTTATTAATTTTTCAAATCAAAATATAGTGTTCCATATGCTCGATCTTGACTTCATATAGTACAACGAGTCTTGTAATTTATTTGCTAGAATTAAGACTCATGTTTCAGTCCTATTCAAATTGGCGTGTGTTTCTAGGGAAGAATTGAATCGTTTGAGAAATTAATTTTGAAGCTTTATGTCATTTAATCTTTTCTGGTTTCATATTTGCATATATGGTACAAAGTGGATGAAGCTCGAGAAAGACGCTTTCCACACCTAACTCCGATCCGTAAATGCTCATACAAAGCACTCGGAAGGACAAAGATACCAAGTGCAACACCGATTAGCTGATAACCCCATCCAAATAGCCGATTCTAACAATACAACATCGGTTCAGTCTTCCTCCTCAAGTGGAACCCGTAGTGAAGACTATATGATTTCACCTTCAGGAGAAGGTAAGATCCTTGATGTGTTGTATAGGAAACTAGCATAGCTTAAGGGAGAAATTGCAACATGGGAAAGAATGATATGCAAAACTCGAGATTGCAAATTAGGTTGAGAACTCAAGGGCAAGGACTGAAAGAGATAAATAAAAAAACATCTTGTCCTTATGTTCGAGCAAGAGCCACAAGAAAAAGAAATGCAAGGGCTGCATGAAGTCAAGAATACGGATCCTTGAACAAGAAATATAAAGTTAGGAATTGAACAAGGGATCAAGAGGCTCTAGAAATTTCTATCACTACTCAAAAACCTAAAAGAAGCGTTGATAAGGAGAAAATCCTAAAATAAGCGTTGATAAGGAGACAATCCTTGGAGAAGATGTGGGTATGTACTTTCAGATGGCGTCTATACCAAGGAGAATAAGGACCTTCCACTAAGTTAAAGAAGCTAGGTCCAACTAAAAGAACTAAAAGAAGCGTTGATAAGGAGACAATCCTATACCATTTTGTGAGTTTCACTTTACTTTGTGTAAAAAAAATGAAAAGGTGATAAAAGGATCAATGAATTTGGGAGAGAATTAATAACCACGTTCAAGTAACAAGATGATACCAAAGGTATGAAAAAACACTAGTATAGACTTTAGGCTAATTCTCCCAAGTCAAAAAGAGCTATCATGCTCTAGTGACAATGTTCAATCAATGAATGGTAATGATATGTAGGTGAGTCCATCAAAGTATCCTAATCCTCTTTTTGATGTTCGTAGGATAGCTTGTATCAATCAAACCATGTTATGGTCAAGCCACAATTCTATTGACGAAGCTTAAGTCACAATCATGATCATACTATATAACATAAGCATCACACGGTGTTTGTTATTTGCATACATTATCTAGCATAATCATAACATGGATAAATAATCATAAATAGAACCAATCACCCTTTTGGCCCCAACCGATTATACTCTAGTATGATAGGGATCTTAATACATAATCATCCTCATATTACCTTTTAAGTCTCAACTTAGATTATTAATCTAGCAATCAATCATTCATACTTGGAAGAAATACAATACTTTAACAAGTAGATTTAGACTAGCAATAATTTAAACCACCAACAATGAGGTAAATACAACATGAATGATAGATAAAATCAAGATTTACGTCCCTCCTATATGCTACTAACCATGCTTGAGTTCCCTTCGTATCATAAATAAACACTAGAACAACACTAATCTAGCATGATTTGGGTATTTTCAACCCAAAACATAGATGGGAAACTACTCACTCATCGTAAATTCAAGCAAAATACGCAATAGAGATAAATGATGTATGGAAACTAGCCAAGAAAATAGAGATGTAGGTAAAAGAATGGACGAATTTGGACTTACCAAAAAACAAATATGAGCAAATAAAGTTGAGAGAAATATGATGAACAAGCTGAAAATATGAAGAACACCAAAATACTACTTGCTTTGATCCAAATTTTGTACAAAAGAGCTCTAAATACTTGTTTCCAAATCTAAGAATTGTAACTAACAGTGCATGAAGTAGGATATGAGATTCATATCTATTACAAATCAACAAATGGCCTTATATAGATGTTCAAAGTCGTGGTCCCCCTTCCAAAATAAATCAAAGTTGGTTAGAATGATGCTCTTAGAAGGAGTTGATCCTTCGTCTTCGAGGTAAACACGACCTGGGTCTAGTTGCCTTGGCTCGGGTGCTTGTGATCTGCTCAAGTTGCCACCGACTCTTAACTTGGCCAAGGTAAGAATGCTTCTTCGCTCCGGGTAGCTTATCTCGAGGGGTCCGTCAACGTCACTTGAGGTAATAATGCTACGTCGCGGGGATAATGTTGACTCAAGGCTAACTTGAGGGAGCTATATGCCTTCCTCTTGAGTTTCTTCTTGGCTCGAAGCTTAACCTGAGGTGCATTTGTCTTCGTCATTCGAGTGGCTTGACAACTCGAGGCTCCTCCTTGGTTGTTTTCATTAGCTCCAAGAGCTTCATGATTTGCTTGATTAGTTGGTTTTCCTTCTTCCTTTTCTCAAGTAATGATGAATGAAATGATGCTTGGTTTTTTGATGGCTTGATACCTTTGTTTTTGCTCCATTTTAGGCTAAAATACCCAAAGATACAAAGTAAGGGGAGTATACATTCTTTTGAAATTTTAAGCTCTAAGTAAGATATGAATGTCTAAACCATGCAATACTAAGGAAAAAACACATCTGAAAACATAGCATGAAAACATGTTATCACTTTGATCTTATTACTTTTACATCAAGGACAATGCATGATTTAATTTTGGAATACGTAAAAAAATGGTTTCAAATGTTTTAAAAAAATGTTCTCCTTTTAGCCTTGGCCAATCAGCCAACACCCTATTGCCTGATTGACTGAGCATCAAAACTTCTCTACATTTGCACGTTACTTTTAACATCCTCTCTTTTATCTATAAAAGGAGTGGCCCATCGATTGGACCCACCTAGCCGACCGGCTTACTCCTATTATATCAACATGTAGTCTTAATTTTTTTGTTTTATGTGATTCTCCAGAAATTTGATTTCTCTCTTTTGACTCTATATCATTTGATGATGCTCGATATCTCACTCTTCGATAGAGCTGTCAAAAGTCGGCCCGACCGTGAACCCGACCCGATGAACCCGACCTGGCCCCGAAAATTTTGAAAAAGAAAATCCCCGGAACCGACTCGCTTGAACCTGATTTAACCCGAAGGAATTTTTGACCTGAAGTAACCCGACCCGAAGGAACCCGGCCCGAAGTAACCCGACCCAAAGTAACCCCGATGTTTACAATTATAATGTATGTGGATATCCGATTAAACATCTATGTGGATAATAACCCGATCCGACTAAAGTTGTTTTTAGATACCATATTTTAGAATATGGATCAAATAGATCAATCGTATTCCACAAAATTATTATCCGATTCGACAAAAGATGATAGATTTTATTTTTACATTTTATAAAAAACAAAATAGGAAAAGCATATATGGATCAAATGGATTGATTAGTGGTCACATTAGATATTTTGATCAAACGGATCAGTCGGATATCTATATCCAGTTAAATTCATATGCAATCAAACAGATCAGGCTAAAACCATTCCGATCAATTGATTAAACATCTATGTGGATAATTACCCGATCCGACTAAAGTCGTTTTTAGATACCATATTTAGAATATGGATCAAAAACCGTATTCCACAAATTATTATCCGATTCGGCAAAAGATGATAGATTTTATTTTACATTTTATAACAAACAAAATAGGAAAAGCATATATGGATCAAATGGATTGATTAGTCGGTCAGGTTAGATATTTTGATCAAGTGGATCAGTCGGATATCCATATCCGGTTATATTCATATGCAATCAAACAGATCGGGCTAAAAACATTCCGATCAATTGATTAAACATCTATGTGGATAATTACCCAATCCGACTAAATTCGTTTTTAGGTACCATATTTTGAATATGGATCAAATAGATCGACCGAATTCCACGGATTATTATCCGATTCAACAAAAGATGATAGATTTTATTTTACATTTAATAACAAACAAAATAGGAAAAACATATATGGATCAAATGGATTGATTAGTCGTTCAGGTTAGATATTTTGATCAGCGGATATCCATATCCGGTTATATTCATATGCAATCAAACAGATCGGGCTAAAAACATTCCGATCATTGATTAAACATCTATGTGGATAATTACCCAATCCGACTAAAGTAGTTTTTAGGTACCATATTTTTGAATATGGATCAAATAGATCGACCAATTTCACGGATTATTATCCGATTCAACAAAAGATGATAGATTTTATTTTACATTTTATAACAAACAAAATAGGAAAAGCATATACGGATCAAATGGATTGATTAGTCGGTCATTAGATATTTTGATCAAACGGATCAGTCGGATATCCATATCCGGTTATATTCATATGCAATCAAACAGATTGGGCTAAAACATTCCGATCAATTGATTAAACATCTATGTGGATAATTACCCAATCCGACTAAAGTAGTTTTAGGTACCATATTTTGAATATGGATCAAATAGATCGACCAAATTCCACGGATTATTATCCGATTTAACAAAAGATGATAGATTTTATTTTACATTTTATAGAAAACAAAATAGGAAAGCATATATGGATATAATGGATCAAATGGATTGATTAGTCGGTCAGATTAGATATTTTGATCAAACGGATCAGTCGGATATCCATATCCGGTTAAATTCATATTCAATCAAACAGATCGGGTTTAAATCATTCAGATCAAACATTTATGTGGATAATTATCCGATCCAACTAAAGTCGTTTTTAGATACCATATTTTTGAATATGATCAAATAGATCGACTGAATTCCACGGATTATTATCCGATTCGGCAAATCATTATTGTTATTATTATTTATTACGCATGTCTTTGATTTACTATTATTTTTTTGTAAATAAAATGCACACTAATACAACATCAAAACGATTCAAAAGTCTAAACAATTAAACAAACAACTTTTATTTTTCTTTTATCAAATTAATATCTTCGTATAAATTTTAGAATAAATTACACAAACCCGAATATAAATTGACTTGAATCAAGATGTTAGGCAACCCGATCCGGTTTCGACCGAACCCGAACATAATTTGACCCGAATCAAGATGTTACGCAAACCGATCTGGTTTCGACCCAACCAAACATAAAAATGACCCGACTCCAACCCGATTGACCCGTATTAACCCGAACAAATAATACCCGACCCAAACCGGCCCGACCCGAAACAAACCGATAAAAATGAGAGCTTGTTTTAACCCGACCCGTTTCAACCCGTGCCTGTTATGACCGACCCGATTCCGACCCGTCCCGTTATGACCCGGGAACCGATACTACCCGGTAACCCGTTTCAACCCGACAAACGATACCCGATCCAAACCGACCCGACCCGAAACAACCCGATTAATAACCAAGCCTTTTTAACCCGACCCGTTTCAACCCGGGCTTGTTAGGACCCGACCCATTGGCCCCGTTTAACACCTCTACTCTTCGATCAACCTTATCTATCCCAATTGTGTATTATTTATAATAATAAGAGATTTTTGTTTCATGACATAGCTTGTGAGGTTTCTTTTAGCCTTATGCACATATTGTTTGGGCATATTCTCTTTTCGTGAGTGTTCTCCTATATGCTTTGATCATCTAGAACTTACGAATGACTCTCTTTTTGAGATTGCATGCTTGTTCTTGCTTTACACTTATGAAAATGATGGAGACACTTCTTTTGTAAAGCTTATTATTCCCTTACTACTCTGAGCATTATTTCCATTTTGTTAGCCCCTTCAAGCTTTTATTGACCTTTCTTTGCAGCTCTACAAAATTGTTATCAGACATGTTTAGCCTCGTTTGTCTCATCCTTAGGAGGTGACACCATGCATTGGTGGAAGAAAAAAACTAGTATGGAGTCGTGTTAGTAAAGACTATCACCGTAGAAAGGTTTTCTTGTGGTGCGGCGCACAAAGTAAAGACGAAAAAAGTTATATCAAAAGATACATAAATGCACTACTTGGACCTAGTTGAAAAAGAAAAGAAAGAGAGGGAATCAAGTTTGGCAAAAGCCGAGGTTGCTAAAAGAAGAAATGTAACAAGTGTATGAGCCAATTGTGAAGAATTTGGCTATCGCAAGAAGATAACTTGATCAACTGGACGCGGTAATCAAGTCATCAACCGTGAATTTCGAGACGTCATAGTTCCTGGATCTTATTACACAACAAAGACAAAATAAATCGTCATACTTATTTATCACCCTGGCCAAGTTACGACATATGGAAAGACCTCTTGACTCCTAACTTGTCATACTTGCTAGAAAAGCGAGCGTCGATATTTAGAACACTATGGTAAGCTTATGATTAATAATCGTTACATACGTGTTGATCGAGATTTAGTGTTATTTTATATGTGTGTGTGTGTGAAGATTAATTTATACACATTCCCTTGAGTGGTCATGAAACTTATAAGATTTGACTTATACCTTTTTACCATGATATGTGCTTTGATGATAAGGTTTGAATGTTTGATCTTGTTGCATTTAAGACCGGTATTTGAGTCTTATTGAGAGATATTTACGGATCTTACTGAGGACAAGTAACGTTAAAGTATGGGGTATTTGATAACATTCATTTTAGGATATTTTTTGTCATCCTAATTCTACACCATTACTTTACCTTTTGAGCATAATACATACTAATCGACGAGTCGATTGGCTTCGTCAATCGACATTGTGATTATATTTAGTTGTTTTCTACATTGCCGTCTCATTTATGTTGTTATGTTTGTATTTCCGGCTTTGCACTTAATAACTCAAATTATTACATCAATATCTCCGTGTTCGATCATGACCATTTTACTTCGAAGTCTTATAATTGTTTTGCAAGATTTGTGGTTCACGTTTCAACCCTCGTCAATTATTATTTTTATTGTCTCTCAATCTAAAGTGTGAGAAAGATAATATTCAAGGGTGTTGGTATCAACTTATTATGGGCGAGAATAAGGACTTGGACTCATTCAGTGAGGGGGTTTTGAGGAATGAAAATTATAGGGAATATGTTTACTTTAAACCCAACAATAGGTTATGAAAATTATGTTTTTTTGTCACCCTCAATCTCTCGCATCGAACAATCTTTACTGTATACTCCATCCGTTTGTAAATAATTGTCGTTTAAGTATTTTTTTTGCACTTATGAAGAAGATTTGAAATATATAATTTTATCCTAATTATTTGTTTTTTTTTACTTTATTAAAAATTACAAAATTAATAAAAATAATAAATGTGTAAAGTGAAGGATAAAATAAATAGAACGACAATTATTTTTTTAACAAAGGTACCAGATTAAACGCCAATTATTTATTAACGGGATGTATCAAATATTAGTATATTACTGCAATTACAAAGCCACGTTGATTAGAAAGGGAAAGGTAGTGAACATCGATCGTCGCATGTTTGAAGCTAAGTAATTAATTGGTTCAAAAGTAAAAGGCACTTACTGTGCCATTCTAACCTTTATTTTATGTTTTTTCGTGATTATATTATCATGTCGTGGCAGTAAAGTATTGTGTTTTATGCCAACTACAAAGGGTCTGTGAACGATGACAGGTTATAGTAGTTAATTAGGTTTTGTTACCCTTTTATACCGGTGGTTTGAGAAATGAGTGTTTGTAATATATTTTGTATAATTATGACCGTCATATATGGAAATCTTTGTAGAGTTTTGTAAGATGTCAAAGAGAATAGGAGGGAGCATTATATAGTACTTTCCATTTTGGGAAATATTCCCACGTTTTGATCTTCGACTTAAGGAGAGAAACCCTAATATTATTTTTTTTTTAAAAGAAAACAAGAAAAGAGCAAAGTACGATCACTCTTGTATTGGGCTCCGCCGAATATGCCCTAACATTTATTTCATCCTTGGTTGAACCCTACCCTAGTAGGTACTATACTATTAGTATTTGCAAATAAAATAAATTTTAAACTAATTATCATTTAATTACTCTTGTTAACTACCTACTGTATTATTCTTTCTTCGAGATCTACTATCTACTTCTCCGCCAATATAGCTGGAAAACCTATTTTTATTTTACTTAATCATCTCGAAAATATAAAATGCGTTTTGATTTTAACTGTTGTCGAGTTTATTGGGATTCGGCAATTGCTTTATTCGTCCACGATTGTTTCGTTATTGATCAATCCTGTTCTTCGTCAATGCTTTTAGCACCTTAAGAACTTGTTTGTAATGCGTGCATAAACCGAGTTAGAATGAAAAGTCGAAGTAGAATGGAATGATCTTATTCGATTCATGAAACATTGTAGTTTATTAAGACGTACTATAGATTAGATAAATACTTTTATATTATAAAATAATGATTCATGTCATGATTTACTTATAATAAAATAAAATATTTTATTACATACTTAAAAATAATTTATTTGACAAGATTTATTTATTTATTTTTGATGAGAATAAATACATTATAGAATCACACGTTCTATGTCTCACTCATTTCGGTACCTTTTCTCTACCAAACACAAAAATCGTCTTTGAAATGTATTATTCATCCCGATATATTTCAAAGGCACACGATCGTATGGACAAGGTACATGATCATGTGCATGGTAATTTATCTCTAGTGTGTGCGTTTGATATATTTTTTATAAGCCCGTACGTGCTATAAGGAACACATGGTAATGTATGAAAAGTAAGAATAGTTCATATCTAAGGATTTGATTTGCACGTTCTTGTTGTCGAAATTGAAAATACGTATGTTCGTAGGTTTAAATTTAATAAGCACGACCGTGCTATATATTGAAAGGGTATAGGCACAAACGTGTTGTGTTTATCCACAAACATGTTTGCAATATAAGATTGCACGACCGTGCTCCTATATGTCATGTGTAGGTATACGTGGCACAAATTTAGGACGGTATTCTTTTTTATCTAACGGTTATCTCTTCTAGATTCTCACGTGCATGATCATATATATTGATCACGTACCGGGGAATTCTATCATTTCACAAATCTTATGAAAGAATTACACACATGAAAACAGCATGCTAGCTAGGTAGGCCACAACATGTAATAGGAAGTGTAGAAATTTCAATATTGAGAATCGTAGGAGGAAACATCTTTACACATATGAATATATCAAGTTGTAGAGTTTGGAACCACAAAGTTAGCGTTTTCGTTTTTTCAACAATGGTCTTGATCAGAGCCCACCGAAAATGTGCACGGAAATTTTTTAGGGCATGTTATATAAAAATTATTTAAAGGAAGGGTCTTTGGATAGATAACTTAACTCATTCTTCCTATTTACGAGTTTTAGGTTCTATGAAAACCGCCCAATAAAGTCTGAATAAATAAATAACAATGATCCTGTTTTTCTATTGAAAGAATGTTAAAAAAATTATATGATGCATTGTACAAGTTTTATATATTACATTAAAAAATATTGGAAACCTGATAAAGTGGTATATATAAAAATTAAAAGATATATATTCGTAGCGGGATTATTTGGTATTGCAATTGTAAATTAATAAGATACTACGTTCATGTATAACTTAGGAAAATGGATTAATAGCTTATATATTTGATTATAGAAGAAAAATTAAACAAAAACATTTGAGTCATACAAAGAACTTGATCGACGAAAACCATGCATGTCCTTCACAAAATAATATATTGGTCTAGAATCAAGTGTCTCATCAGCTAAATCTAGGTGTCTTTCGGCTACGAAACCATTGATCACGATGCCTTAATCATATTCTTTGTTACTAGTACTATATTAGAATTGTTTCACCAAAAAAGAGGATTGTATTTCTTTTTGTCTATACCAATTGTGCTCCTCCTAAGTCCTAAATCAAAAGCCAAATCTGTGCAAAATCCAACAATAAAAATAAAATAAACTTTGGCACGAAACATGTGTAGTGGACCACAAGGGTTTAATCAGAACCCATACGACGATGTCGTTTCCTTAATAGGACATGGACCCTTTTTAAGATAGATTAAGGAGAAACCTCTTCAACATAAATTAGTCAATAACTTCACATTCTTTCCATTTTTGGAAATATTCCCATGTTTTCCCTCGTACTTTCTCCCTTTATTTTATTAGGTTTACGTCGGTAACTTCAATGTTAGATGGCGCGCGCGTGATTTTCATTTATACATTTTTCTGTTTAACATACATTAAGATGATCAAAGATTTGAATCACAATTCTTAAATTTTTACTTTGTTGATTACCTAGTACCTACAACCATGTGTACTAAAAGTATTTTCAAAACCCTACTTAGTTTAATCATACCCTTCTTCCAAATATTATGCTTATAAGTAGAGCCCTTAATCCATGAGCCTCCACAGCCACCAAAAAACATATCATCCTTCTCACCTCTTCCATATTAAATGCATTAGTAGTGTAACTTCTACTACTACTACTACCATTCATATCTTTCCATGGCATTTTCATCTTCAGTTTCATTTGTAACCAGATGATGATCCTCGCGGCCTTGTTCTTCACATTTCTCCTCGTTGATGTCGTGTCTAGGGTGGATGCGACATCCAGAGGCCAAAGTTTAGAGTTTTCCTCCACACCAACCATCACTAGAAGAAGCCTCTCGTCGCCAAATGCTTTGCAGAAGCCTCCTTCAATTAGGTTACCACCATTGACGGTGGTTTCACCACCGTCATATTCAGTTAGCTTTGTGATTAATAGATATAAGAAGACGGAGACGGAGGCTTACCGCCCAACTACTCCGGGTAAGAGCCCTGGAGCTGGACATGAAATCCCACCCAACTCAATTGGGTGAAGCTACCAACCTCACATTTCAATCAATCAACAAAAAACTCAAAATAAAGTTGTTGGTTTTGTTAGGGTGTGTGCTTGAAAGACCAAGTATGGTCTCATTTTTGAGAGTTAGACTTTGATATGTAATGTACATGTACTTTCAAAGTTTGTTAAATACTTTTAGTTTACCATGGTAAAGTTTGAATCAGGTTTCTTCTTGATGTTTCTATATTGTACATCTGTAACAAGAGATCGAAGGTTTGAGGATTAATTAGAGTGTCGATCTCTCCTGCTGCATACATAAGACAAAACTGCGCGTTTAGTAGCTGGTTGGACCACTGCATGATTGTGGCATATTTTGGATACTTTGATATTTTCAGATTTCAGATTCCAATATCCATGCTTTATATATCCTACTAAACAAATCCATGTCATCAGCATTTGTAAAATTTGAATAGGCAACCTGGATATGCATGCGAAGATAGGCCTTAACATCGCACAATCTATCTTAGAAGAGAAACATTGTAGAAAATTCATGGAGAACAAGGAAATTAGAAAAGTTCATTGAAAAACGTCTTGTATTCGATACACAGATGTTCTTTGCTGGAAAGTGAAGGGCATATGGGAGCCATTAGGCCAATAGTCTTGCAGAGTATTTATATATTGGCTACTTGCAACAACAACAATTAACAACAAAAGTATAGCTTTAGTATGATATATTGAGTATGATACTTACTAATTTGTGATTTTAGTGATTGAAATAAGGGGAAGACAGTAATAGAGGTATTAACCTATCTCAAATATGTGCTCTAACATATGGAAGATAAATAAGATGAAGAGAGTGGTGATTAGTTAGCCAACAAATTGAGATACAAACTGAAATTTATAGTAGGTGTATGATGTAATGTGTTGAAATACTAATGAAAACTATCCATATGACAGCTAACAATGACTAGAATGAACAAAGGGCAGTAGAAAACCCAAACATGACTATTTGATCCATTCAATTGGTTCTTATCATCTCATGCTCTCTTCTCTCCCTTCACCAATTCTGATTTTCTTACGGAAGGTTCTCGTAGGCTTCCAACGATTCCCGAGGCGAATGCTCCTCCTCCACTTGCGGCTCCGGATCCCAAATATCGTTGCTATCTGCACCCAGATTCCTAGGATTGTGTCCAGGCTCCCAACGCCCCACCACAAATGGTCTCCTCCCCGAAAGGTGCTACGAGTCCTTCATGGAGCAATATCCTCTTTGGTGATTCTGCATGGAAGAAGATTCCCATTCTTCCAGATAACTTGGTGGAAATGGGAAAGATTCAAATCGAATTATCCAAAGGGAAAGATGCTACCCCAGTCAACAGGAAAGATCCTCTTTATGACTGCGGTAACGTTCAATACCTGAAGTGGTATAGATATTGAATGCTCCATGAAGGAATTCAATGGTGGTTGAAGTTATTAGGGCGGATGATCTTGTACACTACCTTCGAAAGAACCCTCCGGTATGTTTGGAAACTACGGGGGATGGATTGTCATCGATCTCCCAAAGAAGTTCTTCCTCGTCCGTTTTGAGCGTGAGGCAGATATGCTTGACATCCTTACTAGTGGTCCCTGGAAGATGTACGGTCACTATTTAATGATGCAACAATGGGATGAGACTTTTGATTCGTTGTCATCCACTGGAGTTTGGGTGAAGATCTCAGGGTTGCCTTTTGCGATGTATACTATAAACGTCCTTCGAGCGATTTGGTCTGCTATAGGTTCTCCCCTCCGGATTGATGTAAATACGTTGGATTATCTCGAGGTAGGTTTGCACGAATTTGTGTGCTAGTGGATCTAACCCGTACTCTGAAAGGAGACGTGATTCTTAACGGGAAGAGGTTGCTGCTAGAATACAAAAAACCTCCACACATTTGTTTTTGTATTTGTTGTGGATGTTATGGCCACACTAAGGACACAGGTTGCTGCTAGAATAAGAAGCAGGATGAGGCTGATGTGAATGGAGGACAATCAACTAACACTGCTATAGCCTCGGTGGTAGAACAAAGGAGTGATGAAGCTGAGGAGAATGGGCATCGTCCATATAGGTGGTACCTCGCAAAAAAGTTGTTGAACAAGAGTAAGAAGGGTAGGGGATATATGGTCAGACTTACGTGAATCTTGTAGAGAAGGGTGGGTTGACACACGTTAAGCATGTTAGAGAAGGCTCTAGATCAAGAGCTCAAGATAAGGGGAAGCAAGTGGTGCAAGAGCAGTCCATCCCAAGGTAGTTTATGTGCCTAAGTATCAGCATAGGAAGAGGAACTTGTCGAGTGCTTTGAAGGGGAGTGATCGTACGGTGGGTACTTTGATGGGCATGAATGGAGCGTCTACAAGTGGAGTGTCTCTGAAGGGTAATGAGGAGTCGAGACAAGTACTTGTTGTGGTACCCCAATGAGGAATTTTGAGCAAACCGGGTCCACAAGAGGTAGTTTTTAGGGCCCAAAATCCAACAAGTCATAATGGTGATGTATACATTGTCATGAGTCAGGAAGAGAAGCACATTCAGAAGATCCATGAGATATATGCTTCGGAAACACAAACCAATTTTTTTAGCTCTTTTTGAAACTCATTGTTCGGGTGTCACTATAGATGGTATTTGTAACAAGTTGGGGTTTGATTCGGTGAGAGAATGGAAGCAATGGGATAGAGGGGTGACATTTGGCTCCAATGGAACTCGAGTAGTTTCCCTATTATGATGGTGAAGAAGGATCCGCATTTCATTCACTCGGTTGTGGAAAGTGTGGAGGTTTGGAAATATCTTCCAGCGTAAAGAGGTCCTTGTTAAGATGTTGAACAAGTTCATGAGGATTTAGTTGTACACGTGACTGATGTTCTTTTGAGCAAAGAAAGGGATATTAGGATGCAATTAGAGAGCACTCTTGAACAAGAGGAACTATTATGGTACCAGAAATCTAGGCAGCAATGGATTACTTGCGGGATAAGAACACGGCCTTATTCCACCTCTTTGCGGTTATAAGAAGCCAACACAATAGAGTAGAGGCGTTAAAATTAGAGGATGGTGATTGGTGCCTTGACCAGGGGCGTTAAAGGCTCATGTTATTGCCTTTTACAATTCCCTTTACGGACCAAACGATCTTCAACATGTGAGCTGTTTTCCGAGAGGTGGGTTCTCATGACTGGATAATTCCCAATTAGTCCAGCTATCAAGGCCTTGTGATGATGCTGAAACTGTGGATGCAATTAAGGAAATTGGTGCTCTTAGAGCCCCTAGACTAGACGGCTTTTCAAACCCGTCTTTTACTAGAAATTATGGGATTCAGTTGGCCCCTCACTCGTTTTGTTTGTTAAAGAGTTTCTCATTACGGCTACTCTTCTTCCTACGTCAAATGAGACGCTCATTTTGCTTATTGGAAGGTTGCGAAACCAGAAATGATCAAACATTTCAGACCAATCAGTCTTTGTAACGTGTGCTACAAGGTAAGAGCTAAGATGTTTGCTGACCGTCTAAAGGGTGTTATGGATTTTTTTGGTGAGTCCTATACAGGCAGTTTTATTCCTAGAAGGCTTATCTCCAACAACATTGTCTTAGTCTAAGAAGTTATCCACTTAATGAAAAAGAAGAATGGGGTAAGAGGTTGGATGGTGTTTGAAGCTGGATCTCGAGAAAGCATATGATATGTTAAGATGGGAGGGACGGACTGAAATTGTGGATGCAATTAAGGAAATGGGCGCTCTTAAAGCCCCTGGACTGGACGGCTTTCAGCCCGTCTTTTACTAGAAATTATGGGATTCAATTGGCCCCTTGCTAGTTTTGTTTGTTAAAGAGTTTCTCATTACGGCTACTCTTCTTCCTACGGTAAACGAGACGCTCATTGTGCTTATTGGGAAGGTTGCGAAACCAAAAATGATGAAATAGTTTTAGACCAATCAGTCATTGTAACGTGTGCTACAAGGTAAGCGCTAAGATGTTTTCTAACCGTTTAAAGGGTGTTATGGAGTTTTTTGGTGAGTCCTATGCAGGCAAGTTTTATTCTTGAAAGGCTTATCTCCCACAACATTGTCTTGGTCCAAGAAGCTATCCACTTAATGAAAAAGAAGAATGGGGTAAGAGGTTGGATGATGTTGAAGTTGGATCTCGAGAAATCATATGATATATTAAGATGGGAATTTAAGGTTGACACTTTGAGGGATTTGTATTTTTAACGGTTTTGGTGGATAGGGTTATGACATGTATCTCATCAGGCTCTATGAGGGTTCTTTAGAATGGAGAGCGCACTAAGTCTTCTGGTGTGACGAGAGGTTTGAGACAAGGAGAAACATATTTCCCCTACCTCTTTATGTTGTGTCTAGAGAGACTTGGACACTTGATCGACAAGGTTGTGAGAGGTGGATGTTGGAAGCCCATGCAACTCTCGAGGGGAGGCCCTATCCGTTCTCACCTCTTCTTTGTAGACAATATTTTGTTTTTTGTTGAAGCGTATGTCTCGTAGCTTAGGATTATGAAGCAAATCCTGGATGAATTTTGTGATGCTTCTGGTCAAAAGGTGAGTCTGGCCAAATCACGTATCTTTGTATCCCACAATGTCGGAGGCGATTTGGGAGAAATAGCTGAGCGATTTGTGTGGTATTCCTTTGACAAGGAACTTGGGAACGTACTTGGGTATTCCAATACTTCGTGATACGGTCTCTCTCTAAAGATACCTTCCGACCCTTACTTGATAAGGTGATTTCTCGATTATCTGGATGGAAATCTCACTCCTTAAGTTTAGCGGGGCATACTACTCTTGTCAGGACGGTTCTTTTTACGATGCCGCTCTACTACATGAATACTCTTGTGTTTGCTTTACTAATGAGTTGGATCGGATATGCAGGAACTTTGTTTAGGGCAGTGTTAGGGGAAGGAGGAAGGTTCATCTTTTGAAATGAGATAAGTTATGTCAGCCTTTGAGCAGTGGTGGGGTAGGTATACGGCCTGCGGCAAAGGCTAATTTGGCCCTATCAGGAAATTAGGGTGGATATTATTTGCTAACGGTGATTAGTTTGGGCACGCGTCTTGTCCCATAAGTACAATAGGAGTCAGACATGGCCGTATTTGCTACTTTGTCGTGGAGGTAGTTCATATGTATGGAGAGGGATAGTTAAAGGCTATAACTCGGTGATCGTTCCCAATATTGGATAGAGTATCAAAGATGGGAGGAAAGCTCAATTTTGGAGTGACCCTTGGGTGATGTCGGAGCCTCTGATGAATACTTGTCAAATCCCTTTGGCTCAAGAGGAGCTCGAGTTAAAGGTTCGAGATGTGTGAAGGGAAGGGGGTGGGATTGGAATTACCTATCTTCCATATTGAATAACACAAATTTCCTCCGAGTTATTGTTACATGCCTAATTGAGGGAGTAGGTAACGTGGACTCAGTCCGTTGGATGCCATCGCAAGATGGGTGTTTTCATAGCTTTGGCCTACCATGAGATAAGGAAGACTCGCCAGCGTGTGGAGGTGCGTGGGAGCCTGTTTGGGAAGATTTGAAAGCTGCAAATGCAGGAGAGAGTGCGTTATTTTATGTGGCAACTTGCCTATGGAGTGTCATTAACTAATTAATCTTGAGAGGGCTCGAAGACATGGTTGAATCCCCGTTATGTTCAGCATGTCTAGATATGGATGAATCACTTCTCCATGTACTTCGGACTACAACTTCGCACGTAATGTTTGGTATGAGGTGGTGCCCAGGGAACTTCGGTATACATGTTTTGCTTTGAATTGGGAGGAGTGGTTGTATGAGAATGTGAGTATAAGCATGTTGTTTTCCTTGAGTATATGTTGGAACGTTTTTTTGCTATCATGGTGTGATGGCTCTGGAAATGGAGAAATGCTAGAGTGTTTAATGAAGGACATATAGCCAAAAACAAGATTGGTTTTGTTCATGCTCGGTATCAGGAGAATATGGATGCCTTCATGTAAAAGTTGGGCCATAACTGAGCAAAAAGGAGAAGAGGTTAATCAAGTGGACAAAGCCGAGGGAGAGCTGGGTTAAAGTGAACTCGGATGGTGCGTCGAGAGGGGACCTAGGTCTAGCGATTGCAGTGATGTTGTCAAGAATGGAGGAGGAGAGTTAGGTAAAGTAATTGTTAACCTGGGAGTTGCGATTGCACTGGCTGCGGAGTTGTGGAGAGCAATTCACGGCCTTGATCTTGCTTGGGAATTGGATACTGCAGGGTACAAGTCAAGTTGGACTCGATGCTCGTGCTTGGTTTCATTGAGAAAGGGTGCCCATCCTCTTTCTAGCCTGGTGAATCGTTGTCAAGCCTTCTATACCGAGATTTGAATATCCGTTTCGGGAATGGAATATGGTTGCATACTCGATTGTTAACCTTGCCTTCTCGTATGGGTTTGGTGTTTATTTCTTGACGGATCCTCCTTTATGTGTCAAAACTTTACTTTTAGATGACCTTAGGGAGTGGCTTTCCCTCGTTTGACTCAGTTATAATCCGCCTCTTTTAATTCAATAAGGCGCTTCTAGCGTGGGGTGTTGCACACCCTTTTTCACAAAAATAAAATAAAAATTGATATGTATGAACGGTCAAAATTAAACATAATATATACTAATTGTAAATCAATCATTGATGAAGAAGATATTAAATTGCCTATAATAGATTATAATAATATATTGATTGTGTTAACAAATCAAACTATATAATGTTTGTTTCATCTTTTTAAATCAAACAAGTCAAAGTAATGATCGTTATTTTTATTTTTTTGTTTTAAAAAAAACGTTCATTACTTGTATTTTTTTTCTAAACAAGCATATAAAAAGCTACTACGCTAAGGTTTCAAATTATGGTCCATATGCCCTCATCTCAAGTTAGAACTCTCTAGTTTTTAAATAGGATCGTTATCCTATAAAATTTTTTTATAAATAACACTTAGTAAGCTTGCTTAACGATGTCACGTTTTTTTTCTACATAGGCTAACAACTATAACAGTCACACAATGTCTAACGATCGTTAAACCAATTAATAAACGTTACGGGATAAAAAAATCCAATTTTAACGATCGTTAAATGACTTTAAGAATAGTTTAAACTATTTGGGAAAAAAAATCACCATTAACTTACGTTTAACAATCGTTAAACTTAATTTAACTATGACGGAAATAACTAACGATTGTTGGCTTGTTTCAAGGTTGTATGTAACAATTGTTTATAACGTTTAATGAACGTAAAAAAAAAATCAGTTTAAAGTATCCATAAATATATTGACTAAAGCACTGAGTGTTAGTGAATCAAGATTTTGGTCCTATCGTGTGTACTTAGATGATTTCCCTCACTTTCCTTGAGATTTTCCTTTAAAACACAAATCATATACGTTTCTAAACTCCTCATTTTCACTCTATATCCGAATTCAATTCAGTTGTCTAATAAAATCATTTCAAAGCGACTTAGGTGGTGAGTTTAAGTATATCGTCTTCACCTCCCTTTGCACTAGACAAGACATCCAACTCCGGATTTCTTGTGCTCAAAGCACCCCCACAAAATGACAAGGTTGAACGCATCCTTAGAAACGTGAACGACATAAGGACTCGGACTCTTGTTTTGTTTCATCCTTACCTGACATATTCCTTTATTTGTGTCTTGGATGTTTGTGTTAGCCTAATATTGTTGAATGCCATCCTGAAGTTTGCACCTCATTCCACCCCTATGTGTGTTCATTGGATACACGTCATCACATCATGGGTACCGTTGTCTTGACCTTCACACAATAGAGGTCCATCTTATCCCGCAACGTTACCTTTGGCGAGACCACATTTTCCTTTGCAACACCACCACTAGCCTTTGCTAACCAAACAAAAACCCCTGTTTTGCACCCCTTAGTGTTCAAGCAAGCAACCCACCAAAAGCACACCATACACCTCATTGGACCACTTTGCCGGTGCCAATAGTCGCATGACAACCAGTCCCGAACTCGTATCACGACACCACCAAAACCCAACCTCCACATGAACCACCCGTGGTAAACTTGGCATATGGAAACCAGACCCGAAATACTTGTGGATTCGACAACTCACATTTCCTCACTCCCAAAATTGGCTCACTTCTCAAACAAGCTGGCTATGTTAGCCCTCTTGTGTTTGGTCTGGCTACCTCCTCGTGGTCTTATTTATCGTGAAGGGAGCAAATTTGATGCATTTAAGAAAATTAAATAACTTACACAGCCACATTTGGGTTCAGTAGTCATTTAGATTTTGTTTATTATGTTTTAATATGCCTACTAAACCCAGACCACATTGCTTTTCAAAGAGTTCATTTGAAGAAGAATTTTGAAAATTATACTACAATAATCAGCTAAATATAACAGTAAATTACTTCAATCCAATTACATTACACATAATCCAGAATATACAACCTAATTACAACTGTTTTATACCAAAAGATGAAAATTTTGCTGCAAAATCACCCAAAAGAAAGCAAAGTATACTTATTTCAAAACAACGAAAATATTGCAGCTGAAACCCAAATAATGGTAGGTTGTGTCAGATTACAAACAATCAGCACAAGTTAATCAGACAGGGATAACTGTAAATAATTGATCCTCATCATACACAACCATAACATACTACAAAGTTTAGTGTTGTTCAAGTTTAATAAACAAATAGAGAAATTATTTCATAATAAGCCTCAGTGAAATCCAATAATATCATGCAAATGTAGTTTCACCAAGTAGTTCTCCCTGCAATTAAGCAGAGTCTTGGATCCATTACACCTCATTTAGATGGATTATATCATCAATGGCAAAATCAAGTTTTTCGTCAATCAAACTATAAAAGATTCAAAGAAAAACAAAGAATTTACTCAGACATAATCACAGCTTATCTATCATGAATTTTCTGAAGCAGAACTGGCATAAAGCTGTTAATTAATCATCATAGTCAACGAAAAATAAAACAAGTAAGAATGGCTCATATCAAGAAATTCAACCATATTAATCCCTTGCTTCATTGAATTGTATGATCCTCAGAAGCGCGGATAAATTGTAATCATAGCCGATCAAAATATCGAATTGTAGCCGATGATTTTAGAGGCATAACAATGGGTGTTAACCTCCTCGTTAACACAGCAATCAGCATATGCCTCGTTGAGCGATAACTCTAACAAGAAACCCTAAAAATGTTATGAAACCCTAAAAAATATGTATCCGTTGAATTGACGCAGATTAGCCGATGAAAGTATGGTACAAGAGGGCTTATCTGTAACACGAACGGAAGAAATTAGCTCTAGCACGTGCAATGGGGCTTTCATCTTCATCGATAAATCAGAGAAGCCCGGGTGCAACATGCGGAAATTGATGACGTTGATATAGAATGTAGAAGCTGGAAAACAATCGTGAAAATTTAAGGGATAACAGAGGAAACGAGGCATCAGATCTTCCTATCAATTGAGGTAGGACTCATCTTCGCTCACACATATGTGAGTTACATCTACCAAATTCAATTCACATCCTCTGCCTCGAGACTCATTAGATTTGAGAAAACTAACAAACAGACATGACATTTGAAAGCAATTGCCTTCAAAACACAAACAGATAGAGAAAATAAGAGCGTAAGAATAATTGGGTGCTGAATGCTAACGATGTTTGCACTTGTTTGGGGATGATTTATAGATGAATTCTGCGGCGATGCCTAGGTTCTTGGCTGCGGTTTGCTGTTTAAAAATAAAAATCCGCTCTTTCTCACTTGGTTTAGGTCGGGATTAGACTGGGCAAACGCGGACCTTACGTCCGCCATATCCTATAAGCCTGATTGGCCGCTGAGCCCGACCTGCAGCCCGTAATGGAAGTATGACAACTAGAAAGGTATGTTCGGATCACTGGGTTCGGCCCTATTTAACAAAATAAAATAAAAAGTAATTTGTTTGGAATAAATCAATATCTATCTATATAATAAAAAAGCCCGTGAACTTATATGTGACACAGTCTATTGAATTAACGTCATTAAATTTACACGTGCACATTCTGGTTAATCCACGTCGTTAATTTACACGTGTTAATTTTTTTGTAATTTAAATAAATTATTTTAAAATTTTTATTTATAAAGTTATTTTAAATATTTTATTAACTAATTTTTTTTATTACTCCTCATATTATTAATATCCTTTAATTATTTGTTATTTAAAAATCGAAATAGTTAAGATTTGCAATCTAATTTTAAATATTTTAATATATTGTCAACTTTTATTTTTTAATTTTCAATTAAACTTTATATTTTCTAAAACTTATAACTTTATTTTAAATTTAATCTTATTTTATTTGTTTATATTTTTCAACATAACGTTATTTTTTTATAACTTATAAACTTTACTTATTTATTTAACCTTTAAAAAATTTTAATATTTTTTAAATATATTTTATCTGAACTTTATTTTTCCAAAAAATTATAAACTTTATCTTTTTTAAAAGCATTTTTTAAAACGATTAACAAAATATTTCTTTTATTTTTATAGAATAAATAAATTTTTAAAATTAAAATAAGTTTTTTTTTAGAATAAGTGTTTTTTCATTTCAAATGAACGTTTTTTGAAAAAAATCGAATTTAAAAATTTGGAAAAAAATAAAATTTTTTTACCATAATAATAAAATTCAATTTTTTAAAACAAACATCAACTTTTTAAAAATAAATCAAATATTTTTAGTAAATTTTTTTGTCATCTACGCAAAAAAAAATTTAAAAAAATTATGGAAAAAAATTTTAAAAAAGTTTCGATTTTTTTTTTATAAAAAAAAATATATTTTACTTAATTTATGACTTTTAACATATGAATTTAATTTTTTAAAACGAATTCATTTTAAAATTTTAATTTAAGAATTTATTTCAAATATTTTACTAACTAATTTCTCTATTAGTTTTTTCATACTATTAATTGACCTTAATTATAATAATTTTAAAATTAAAATAGTTAAGATTTACAATCTAATTTTGAAGTTCTTAATATTTTTTCAACTTATATTATATTATTTCGGTTCAATTTTTTTATTTCTAAAACTTATAATCTTTAATTTAAATTTAATCTTATTTTTTACTTATATTTTTCAACTGAACATTTTTCAAATGAACGTTGCTTCTTTTTTAGAACTTATAAAATTTATTTTATGTTTAAACTTCAAAGATCTTAACATTTTTAACTTATAATTTTAATTTTTAATTAAAAATTATTTTTTAGAACTTATAACTTTTATTTTCTAAATTCAGATTTTTTTAAACGATTAAAAAAAATATTTCTTTATCTGTTATAATAATAAGAAAATTTTAGAATAAATTTTTTTTTAGTAATAAGGTTTTTTCTTTTTTAAAAAATTGATATTAAATTTTTTCGAAAATTTTCAAATATTTCGAATGATTTTGTATAAAAAATCATAAATTATATTACAAATATATGGAAACAATCGAAAAAAATTTCAAAAAATATTAATTTATATTTTTAAAAAGGACTTTTAACATAAATCATATATTTTTAATAATTTTTGCATTCATACAAAAGTAATTAAAAAATCAAAGCAAAAAAATCTGGAAAAATTTTTATAAAAAAGTTTCTATTTTTTATAAAAATTAATAATATTTTACTAATTTTATGCCTTTTTAAATTTTACTTTATTTTAAAAAAGAATCCACGTTACACTCATAATCCTACATTTGTTAATGACATGCGAAAAAATCTATTGTCAAATCATCACCAAAGTTTGAATTTTTCTAGAAAAATAAGTTTTTTTTTTTTATAAATACGTTGATAATATGTATCATTTTCAATAATTTTAAAGTTATTATTATTTTGAGTTAATTGATAATTGTTATTATTTTGAATTTTAAAAATTTTTTAGGAATATTTATTATTTTAATAATTTGACATATGCTATTAGTCTTATTAACTATTAGGTAATTCACTATTTAAATTTAACTATTTGATATTGTAATTTTTAACTTAGACATGTTACTTATATTATATAAATCTCTTTCATTTACATTTTAATATATTATTATTTAATATTGTTAATTTAAATTTTATGCTTTGTTTTATCCTTCTTTTTTGTTAGTATATTTTACACGACTTCTTATATATCTTATATATTAAAACAACCCGTGAATTGATACTTAGCGCAGTTTGTGTTGTCACTTCATCAATTTTACAGTATCGTCTATTCGTTAATCCACATCACACACTGTAAAATTTAATTTAATAAAGTCTAATCCTTTATGGGATTGATACTAACTTTGACATTCGAGTATCTAATATTGTTCTTAATTTCTCTTTCCCGATTGTTATTGCAAGATTTGGATTATTCCTTGATTTTCATTCATATTGTGAAAAATACAACCTTACAACAAGTATCACATAACAATTAAGTCAATTCTCAACATAATGAATTATCAAACATTTTTTATGACACGCAATTATCGTCTAACCTGTGCAGGGCACGGGTAAATATTGTCCTGGATTCCTCTTTCCCGATTGTTATTGCAGGGTTTGGATTCTTCCTTGATTTCCATTCATATTGTGAAAAATACACCCTTACAACAAGTATCACATAACAATTAAGTCAATTCTCAACATAATGAATTATCAAACATTTTTATGACACGCAATTATCGTTTAACCCGTGCAGGACACGGGTATTAAAACTAGTATACTACTAAAGTAGAGAACATCTAAAGCTGACGTGACACATTGTGGGAATAGTATTTTGAAATGGAGCTCCCAAATTAACGCCACAATATCTTTTTTTAAATTCATAATTGAATTTAAGCCTTTTCAATTATTTTAAATTAAGTAAAACCTATCCAAAATTTATTCTATCAATTTTTAGACCAAATTTTCTGTTTTAAAATTATGAAATTATTTAAATTTATATATTATAAAACTTAATTTCATAAAATTATTTACAATTGATTTTTACTTCAGAAAAGTATCATAACAAAGTTTTAAGTTGTTATTAATAATTCTGTACCTATAAATCATAATGGGTGAGATTGGGAAGTATGTAGATTTTTTATCAAGGAAACAAAGTGTGTGGGCAAAATTTTATAGAAACACTAACTATGCACTTTCTATTTGTGAAAGACTTTCTAATTGTGAAGGGACCCAACGTTATACTCTGTTACCCAACCCTGTCACCCAACCTTGTTACCCAACCTTGTTACCCAACGTTATACTCTGTTACCCAACATTGTTACCCAACTTCTTGTTACTCGATTTTAATACCCAACGTTATACATCCTTCACTTCTGTTACCCAACTTCGTTGCGATACCCAACGTTCTACATTTCACGTTACCCAACTTCTTTGTTACCCGATTTTAATACCCAACGTTCTACATCCAAATTCACTTATGTTACCCAACTTCTTTGTTACCCGATTTTAATACCCAACGTTCTACATCCAAATTCACTTATGTTACCCAACTTTGTTGTTACCCGATTTTAATACCCAACGTTCTACATCCAAATTCACTTATGTTACCCAACTTCGTTGTTACCCGATTTAATACCCAACGTTCTACATCCAAATTCACTTATGTTACCCAACTTCGTTGTTACCCGATTTTAATACCCAACGTTCTTGAAATATCGAAAAAGTAATTCTTTTATAAACAAACAAAAAAAATTTAATTATATTATAACAATCTAATTTAAAATAATTTGTTCTTCAACATAAAATTATCCACAAAGATGCACTAGAATGTTTAGCCACTCGGATTGACTTAAGATTGAAAATGGAATTTTCTAACACATAAATTTTGTTCAAAATCATAGTCTAGCTGATTTAGTAGACTTAAAAATCGAAATGAAAAGGAGAGTCATCCAAATTGGGAAAACGAACTACCATTTATTACCTTTGTATGATGAACTCTAAATTCTGAGAGAAGAGGTTCCTCGTTCAACAAATAATGTTTAAGCCATATAATAAGCAACTTGTAGAGTTGAATAAAAAAAGTTAAAGAATATTGTAAATGGAACTAAGTAAAATGAGGCATTTACAACAGATCACGAACACCATTGTCATCAACCTTGGGTTCTCATGATTGTTATGCTTTCTTGGGCCACATTCAATGCGGATTCTAGCCTTATTAACAACAGGTTTTCCTGAGAAAGGTGATGTCTCATAAATCATAGCCTTGGGCTTTACTGGTGATGGAATCCGTATCCTCTCGTTAATCTCCTTTAGAGTCATGTCACCATTCGCCCGGAAGGTTTGATGAAGGCAAACGGATGAGCCACTAAGGTACCTATCTTTTGTTGATGGTATTTTCATGTAAGATTTTGTACCTAGTTTGTCATACAAAGAGAAGAAACACTAATCAGTATAATCATCTAAGTAAGAAACACTAATCAATTTACATATGGAGAAAGACTAAGACCATATAGAGTTTCACTTGCTGGAAACATATTACCTTTCACTTTCTGCACATAGGAAGTTTTGTCACGCTTCATCAAGTCTGCAACCTCACAATTTAACCAAGATGAAGGGTTGGGGTACAAAAGAAGTTGTGGAAGAAAACTTCAAAAACATTGACCAAATACATACCAAACTAAAACACTAATAATCGGAGTTGAGCAACGAAAACACTAATAACCTATTCGACATTCATACAATAAGGATCTCACAATGGATCAACATTGTGGAAGCGTTATTACCCTCTTGGATCAACATTGCAAGACAGAGAGATCTTGAAACATATCAAATACAGTACAACTAGCTGCAACAGGTGCTTGAATTTTGGATCGACTCCCCTTAATTTGAACATTCCCTTTGTAACACCCCAAATCCGTAGGACTCAGAGTGCTATTGGGCTAGGATCTCACAATGGATCCTGGCCCTAGCCTGACAACAATCTCACTGAATCTTACAACAAGGCACCAACAAATTAAAACAAAACATAAAATATATATATATATATATATATATATATATATATATATATATATATATATATATATATATATATATATATATATATATATATATATATATATATATATATATATATACATATCAAAAAGGTGATACAAGATACTGCTGAGTACAAAGTCAAACTCAAATCCATACAATAAGGATAAACCCCAAAATCCCACGATGTCGCCCAGTGTACGAAGCCCTCAGCAGATCACCCTCTCTGGATCACTCCACAGTTCTCCTAACCTGCGAGGGATCTACAACACGGTATGAAACCGTTAGCTAACTATACACATATATAAGAAGATGCTAAAGCACAAACACACATCAGAAAGGATAAACACTTCAGCATGACATCAAACATTTACCCGATTTATTATCTTTAATAAGTTGAATCACTTAAATGTATAAATAGATATATATATATATATATATATATATATATATATATATATATATATATATATATATATAATATATATATATATATATATGAAGATAGGTGACACGAGGAATATAATCCCCGCTCTAAGTACTCTAACCAGCTGGAGTTGTATCAGCACACCTCCCGTGTACCCTGTGGGAATGGTGAGGGCCTTCCTTTATACCAGATCTGACCTGAATACAGAGAACCTCCCAGACTCCACTACGCGGATGAAAGGAAAAGGTTATAACAACCACTACAATGGGCGGTCAATATAATATAGGTCGGTGACTATCATAATCATAAGCATGCTATAAAGCATATACAAACACCACTTAAGCATACATCCAATATAAGGATAGTGGCTAAGTAAGTCCTATATTACCTCGATCTCAAAAGTAACTCAAGTACGATCCACTCTCAGAAACATCCACTCCAAACTGGAGGACAACACAGCCTATACAAGACACACATATATATATCACAATCCTATCACACAAAGGGTCACACCTAGACCCAAGGGATCCATAAGGGATCATATCCAACTCATAACCTCAAGGCCGTAACCGGCATATCTATCTCATACTCGTCATAAACCGATACCTAGCATGATACTAGTTCCCTCATACTAGAAAGGAAAGGAACTACCTAACTATAGGTAGTCCCGGACAAGACGCACCTGCGTGATCTAAGGACGCAGGGGCGGAATGCAGGCAACCGCGGGCGCGGTGCCGCTCAGCCGCGGGGGCAGTGGCAAGGATTGCTGGCAACGCAGGCACGACGCTGGCACGGCGCAGGCGCTACGGCACGTCTTCCGCAGGGGCGTGACTTCTGGCCGCGCGCGACGGCGACAGTGCAGAATGAAACCTCGCGGCTTCTCTTTGGCTCTTCACGTTATCAAATCACGTCTACTCTTCCATAGTCACATACATACATATCAATACACATTCCAACATCAAAACCCTTAACATACATCTAATCCTAAGCTAGAAGGATTGAAACAAGGAAAGAAAGAAAGAAGAAACAAGGAGGACATACACACTGTGGTCTAAGCACGAAAAAGCTCCAAGATGACACCCCACTAGCTCTCAAGCTCAACATAACACTCACACACATCAGCAATCACCCACAAGATACAATTTCCAAGCAAATTCCAAGAAAAACTCAAGCAAGCTCAAGGGAAAGGATGAAGAAGGCAAGAAGGACGTAGGACTGAGGAAGAGAAGTGAGGAAGATGACCCTTGCTCAGGCAAGGAAAGGAAAGAAGTAAAACCAAAAAGGGTAAAGCATGAGTCAACAAAACCGGATGCAGCCGCAAAAAACCTGGGGGGGCGGCGGAGATGGCTGCGGGAGGCGGCGACCCCGCAGGTGCGGCGGAGGTGACCGCGGGAGCGGCTGGGCCAAACTCGGCCAAAGTCAAGCTCGGTCAAAGACCAATCTCGGTCCGAAAGATAGGGCTCTTACACCTCACCCCCCTAAAAACAAGTTTCGTCCCGATACTTGCAAGATCTTGAAAACTCGGACTCGGAAGCCGAGGTTCACTCTCTATAACCTCAAACATAAGCATGGAGGAAATTATCAACTCCAGCTGTAACCTATACTATCGCAGGGCTTAGAGAAACCATCTCTAGCCAACTATAACACATCACAAGGCATAGAGGAAGCACATCTCTACCATATCATAACCATAACAGAAAGCATGGAGGGAGAACATCTCCAGCACTACTATGTCCATCAAAATAGCATGGAGGTAAGAACCATCTCCAGCTGAAGGCTAAGCGTATCACAATAGCATGGAGGGAAGAACCATCTCCAGCTATAAATAGGAAATCATACTAGCATAACAGGATCTAATAAGATCATAAACACATCAAAGCTAGCATGAAATAAACACATCATAACATATAAGCATATAAGCAGATAAGACTCACCAAGCTAGTACTAAGATCTACTCGGTGATCCTACTGGTGCACCTATCTCGACATAGAACTCTGGATAGTTCCTCTCTGGATACTATCCCTCAGTCTCCCATGTAGCCTCCTCAGGATAAGACTCACCAAGCTAGTACTAAGATCTACTCGGTGATCCTACATGGGCTCCAACCCTGAACTCTAGAGGTCTACGCCTCCTGTCATCATAAGACTTCTGACGGCTCTGTGCAGTCAATATACGCTCTCTGATCAATGCTACCCGAGCCATATCATCCTGAATCTGATCAGGTGCTAAACCACTGACACTGCTCTGATCATCCCAACATAACGGGGTACGACATCTCTGTCCATACAGTGCCTCATATGGGGCCATCCTAATAGATGCATGCCAGCTGTTGTTGTAGGAGAACTCAACAAGTGGGAGCTGATCCGTCCACACTTGCCCCAGTCCAACACAAGCTCGCAGCATATCCTCCAGCGTCTGAATGGTCCTCTCTGACTAACCATCTGTCTGAGGATGGAACGCAGTCGTGAAGTGTAAACTCGTCCCAAGGCAGTCTGAATCTGTTGCCAAAATCTCAAGGTAAATCGCCCATCTCTGTCTAAGACGATCGTCCTCGGTACACCATGGAGTCTCACTATCTGCCTAGTGTACTCCTCAGCTAATCTGCTCACCGGCCACGTCTCCCTGATAGGAATGAAACGTGCCGTCTTCGTCAATCTGTCTACTATGACCCAGATGGCATCAAAACTCCGGCTCAGCCTCAGTCCAGTCACAAAATTCATGGTGACGTCCTCCCACTTCCTCTGTGGAACAGGAAGGGGATGAAGCTCACCTCCAGGTCGGAAATGCTCGATCTTGACCTGCTGGCAGGTCGCACACTGAGCTACAAATATGGCTACATCGGGCTTCAGCCCTCCCCACCAGTATATACGTCTCAAGTCCTGATACATCTTACTCGTACCTGGATGTACCGAGTAAGGGGTGCAATGAGCCTCCTGTAAAATCCTTTGCCTCAACTCTGTATCAGCAGGTACACAGACGGTCATGGCGCCTCAAAACTCCATCTGCTCCAAGCAGGAACTGTGGTGCCTCATCCCGAGACATCCTATCTCTGATCCTCTGTAAAGTCGGGCAAGTCTCCTGTTTCTGTCGGATCTCATCCAACAGATCAGGAAAGACCTCTAATGTACGCAACTGGGCATCCTCATCAGGAAACTAGATGTCCAACCCTAACCAAATCAGATCTCTCTACAACTAATGCTGAACTGTCAGCCTCGCAATCGCCTGCTCTCGAGGCGTCTTCCTGCTCAGGGCGTCGGCGACAACGTTCGCCTTCCTTGGATGGTACAGAATCTCTAAATCGAAGTCCTTGATCAGCTCAAGCCACCTACGCTGGCGGTTATTCAATTCCCGCTGCGTGAAGATATACTTCAGACTCTTATGGTATGTGAAGATCTGACATGTAGCACCATACAGGTAATGTCTCAAGATTTTCAATGCATGAACTACCGCTGTCAACTCCAGATCATGGGTCGGGTAGTTCTCCTCATACGTCTTCAGTTGTCGAGACGCATATGCAATAACTCTGCCTCGCTGCATCAGAACACATCCCAAGCCTAGCTTGGATGCATCACTGTAAACCACAAAATCCTCAGTACCCTCTGGCTGTGCCAAAATAGGAGCAGAAGTCAAACGCCTCTTCAACTCCTCAAAACTCTGCCTGCACTGATCAGACCACACAAATCTGGTAGTCTTCCTCAGCAAACTCGTCAGTGGACGGGCAATCACAAAAAAAACCTCCACGAAGCGTTTGTAATAACCGGCTAGGCCAAGGAAACTACGTACTTCCTTGACGTTCGTCGGTGTCGTCCAAGTTGCTACTGCCTCAATCTTCGCTGGATCCACTTTGATCCCCTCAACTGAAACCACATGACCCAGGAATGCTACCTTTGACATCCAGAACTCACACTTAGAGAACTTAGCATAAAGTTCTCTATCCCTCAAAACCTGCAATACAGTCCTCAGATGTCCTGCATGCTCCTCTCCACTGCAAGAGTATACCAGAATGTCATCAATAAACACCACCACAAACTGATCCAAGAAGTCGATGAAGATACTGTTCATCAACTCCATAAAAACGGTTGGGGCATTCGTAAGCCCAAATGACATCACTACAAACTCGTAGTGGCCATGTCTGGTCCGGAATGTTGTCCTATGCACATCCTGCTCCCTCACCCTCAGCTGGTGATACCCGGAACGCAGGTCAATCTTGGAGAACACAGTAGCTCCCTGTAGCTGATCTAACAAATCATCAATACGCGGCAGTGGATACTTGTTCTTGATGGTCACCTTGTTCAGCTCTCTGTAATCAATACACAGTCTCAGCGATCCGTCCTTCTTCCGTACGAAGAGGACAGGTGCTCCCATGGGGACACACTAGGGCGAATGAAGCCCTTCTCAGCCAACTCCTCGAGTTGCTTCTTCAGCTCTAGCATCTCAACAGGCGCCATCCGGTATGGAGCCTTCGAGATGGGTCTCGTACCAGGCTCTAACTCGATACTGAAATCCACACTCCTCTGAGGCGGCAAACTGGACGGCTCAGCAAAAACATCAGTAAACTCACAGACAACTGGAATGTCCTTTACAGCTGGACTCTCCCCCTCCTTCATGACATAACACCAGAAGGCCTCGCCAACCCTGTGCAATCAGTCTAGCTGCCCGTATAGCACTGATAATTGTGCCTACCTTTCCAAGGTCCCAACCTCGGAAAACCTCTATCTGGCCTAACTCGTAGAGAGGGTAACAGCCCTCCTACCTACATCTAGAACTACAGATTGTCTAGTCATCCAATCCATACTGATAACATGAATTATTGACCTAGTTTAGTAGAACATATAGTTAGTTTTCCCTTTCCCGCATGCATGTTTTAGCCTTAAGTTGTGTTCTTTATACTTGTTAAATGCAACTTTGCGAGTATAGATGTCTAAACACACTTTTGGTGTCTTTGTAGGTATTTTGGCGTGTTTTGGAGCTAAAACGATGCATTTGAGGATCAGGCCTCGGGATGGACGCTTAGGAGCAATCACGCAGGCACGGGAAAGGAGGAAAAGACGAGCCAAGACGAAACGCACGAGATTGGAGCAATCTCGGTCGAGTCCACATGATCTCGCCGAGATCCGAGAAATCTCGGCGAGATTCGAGCCAGCTCGACCGAGACCCCATATCAAAAGTTTATGTGGAGCATCTCGGTCCCCACCGATCTCGGCCGAGATTTCTCGGCCTTTTTCACATTTGACCGAGATTTCCAACCGAGAACGCTGGATCACGAAGCAAATCTCGGCCCCGACTTTCAAAAATCTCGGTCACCGACCGAGATTCCTGTTCACCGATTTATTTCGTTAATTTTCGGATTTGTTTTAGGGCAGCCCGTTGCGGGATATAAAAGGAAAGCCCTAAATGATTTCCGGGGTTCCGTTTCATTCAAATTTCGAGCTCCTTTGGAGAGAGCATTTTCCCCTTTTCTTCTCCTTGGCCCTAGGCCATTGTTGGCCATTGTTGAACTTGTTGGAGCTTGGAGAAACTTCGCGAATATTGGGGAATTTGACGTTTTGCTAATCCTCTATCAATAAAGCTGAGTTTCTTCTTTAATCTCTATTTTAGATTCTTGTTTATGCATTCTTTCTTGAATCTCTTGAATCTCTTGAATTGATTGGATTGATAATTGCTTCTTCCATTGAATTACTTGGATTGATGATTGTTTCTTCCATTGAATTGAGTGGATTGATGATTGCGTTTGAAATGTCGATTGTTGCTAAAACTCGTGTGGATCCAAGGTGAATTGGGATTCGTTATTACCCGGACTATGATGGAATTGTGCTTATTGCTTGGTTGAGTAGCTTTGAAATCCTATGGTTGGCCTGTTCTTAAACCTAGTTAGAATTATCTAGCTAGTAACCTAAACCGGAATTGAGACCTACCCGGTAATGTTCCGTTTGGATACTTGAGTGTTCGACCATAGGTAATAGAGGTGGAAACTCTATTGGGTTGAGTGTGCCTAGATTCTGTCCTAAGTAGGGTAATACCTGAGACTTACCCGGTAATGGTTTACCTTTCCCTTAGTTCGGAATTTGGTTTGTTTAGAATTTCCTACTCTCTCTACCTTGAGACTTACCCGGTAATAGGTAGTTGGTTTGGAACTAGATAGTCTTGAGACTTACCCGGTAATAGACTATCAGTTTAGAAACGTTCTTCCCTGAAGTTTGTAACCATAGATCTTTTTGAGAAATTTCCTGAGTCCGTGCGTAATAACAATGACCTTGAATCCTTGGAATCCGCATTTTCTTTATTGATATACTTTCGTTTGTCTGTTTACTTGGTTTTCGATCAAATCTGTTATTTGATTGCGAACTTTACAGAAAACCCTTCAAAACTCCTTTGATCTTTCTTCCCTTCTTTTCCAACCTCGTTCTTTTATTTTGATTTACGCTATCTGTGATCACATTGCATTCCAAACATTTAGTCCCTGAGTTCGACCTTGGAATACTTACCCTAACTGTAATTGACCCATACACTGTGGGTTCGCTACAATTGGTGTTTATTTCTTGTTTATAAATTTAAAACATACCGTGTTTTTACTAACCTGTGAGCTTTTATCATTTGATAAAAGTTTATAGGGGCGTGAAAATAGCGAACAAAGTTTTTGGCGCCGTTGCCGGGGACTAAGTCATTTGTTTTGTTTTGTGATTTCTTTTAGTGTAAGTTTTTTTACTTTTGATCTCGTTTCTGGTTTTGTTTTTGGAATTTTCAGGACTTTAGGTATCCTTCACAGTGTATGCAAAGAACTCGGGTTTGAAAGAACTAGTTCCGTACGATCCCGAACCTGAAAGGACACTGCGAGAGAGACTAAGAGCCCGGAAAGCTTCTAAAATGGCTGAAATCAGAGATTATGAAGCTGAACTCAGAGATGCTTTAGAGCAACTAGAAGCTGAGAGACGGATTGCTAGAGAAAGAGAGCAAACTACAGAAAGGGAAATGGCTGCAATGAGAGCTCAAATGGAAGAGATAGCCAGAGCCATGAACCAGAGGCCAGCTGCAGCTCCAGCTCCAGTGCAGCAAGTAATTCCAGCACCACAATTAGCTCCAATTCCTCCTCGAGTTGAAGCTCCTCCACAAGCTCCACCTCCCGCTCCTCTCAGACCTGTCATTCACCAGCCTTTTGTGGAAGTTCCACAAACACTTGGACAGAGGATGGATCCTACCCAAAGAGTTAACCGTCCTGGAGTTAACTTTGGAGATCCCGAATCATGAGCATGAGCTGCGACCGCAGGTGATACAGATGATTCGCCAGAATCAGTTTGGTGGGACAGAGACAGAATCTCCTCACCAACACATGAACAACTACGAGACTCTTATGGATGCGGTAAGTCCAGCTCGTATGGAAGGTAACAATCATAAGATAAGAGGTTTTTCTTTCTCTCTTAAGGATAAAGCTTTAGCTTGGTATCAAACTATTCCATATGGGCGGATTAACACATGGGAGGAGATGGTGTCTGAATTCCTCACTAAGTTTTTCCCACCCTACAAGACTACTGAACTTAGAGGGAAGATAAATGCTTTTGTGATGAAAGATAAGGAGAGTTTGTATAAGTCTTGGGAGAGGTTCATTGACCTTACGTTGGAATGTCCTCATCATGGGATCTCTAAGATTGAATTGCTAGAGATTTATTACAAGGGACTTGATGAAGATACTCAATTTAAATTGCAATCACTTTCTGGAGGTACTTTTATGGAAAAAACTGTGGATGAAGCTTGGAATTCATTACGAAGCAAGCCAAGACTATTGAAAAGTATTCTCACAGGAAAGTTGAAGAGAGAAAGACTAGACCCGGAGTCTATGAGGTAAACCAAAGCACTCTTAATGATTCAAGGTTAGATGCTTTGCAAGTTGAACTTAAATCTTTGAAAGAATTAATTGCATCTAACTTGAAAGCTCAGCAAGCCGAAGTGCAGGTAGCATCCAAGGAAGAGGATGCGAATTACATGGGTAAAGGTAACTACCAAGGAGGTTATCAAAACCAAAGAGGTCATAACAACAATTATAATAGGAATAATCAGGGAAATAACTACAAGCCTAATCATAATCATCCTGGTTTTTCTTATTCTAATCCTGAGGGTGCTTTGAACCCTCAAGCTTCTTCTAGCAATGCAGGCCAGCCGTCCAAGCCAGCTGAACCCGCTCAACCAAAGGATAGAGTTGAAGCAATGTTTGAGCAATTGATGGCTAGGATGGGAAATCTAGAGAGTACAGTCACTAGTGTAACCAAAGCCCAAAAGGTTTTGGAAACTCAAGTGTTCAAGAAGGCCGAAGACGCTCAAAGAGATCCAGGAAGACTTCCTGGAAAAACTGAAAATAATCCCAAGGGGCAAGTCATGGCAATCACTACAAGAAGTGGATTGGAGACAAATGATCCACAACCAAAGGTTTTGGATAAAGGAAAGCAACCAATGAAGAGGAGCCTAAGGAAAAAGAGAATGTCTACATCCCCTCCTCCATACAAACCACCACTTCCTTTTCCTAAATCCCGTGCTAGAGCTCAATTGGACAAGCACTTTGGTAAGTTCCTTGACCTTTTAAATAAATTGCATATTAACATCCCTTTTGTTGATGCTATTTTAGGGATGCCTGCCTATGGAAAGTTCTTGAAGGAAATCCTCTCCAACAAGAGGAAGCTAGAGGAATATGGAGAAGTCAGAATGACCCGGAGATCTACTGACCTCATCCAGAGGAACAGTGGGAAAGATGCCACCAAAATTGAGTGATCCCGGATCTTTCTGTGTCCCAATCAAAGTTGGAGATGGAACGTACAAAGCACTTTGCGATCTTGGAGCTAGTGTAAGTATTATCCCACTCGTTTTATGCAGGAAGGTTGGACTTGGAGAACCAAAGCCAGTAAAGATGACTCTTTGCATGGCAGACAGAACCACCACACGTCCTGTGGGAATCATTGAGGATGTTCCAATCCAATTAGAGAAGTTCTTTATCCCTATTGACTTTGTTGTTTTGGATATTCCTGCTGACTGTCCTGTTCCTATCATTTTAGGGAGACCTTTTCTTGCTACCTCTGGATGTTTAGTTGATTGTAGGGATGCTACCCTTACATTTAGAATTGATGAGGAAGTTGTGGAATTTAAACTCCCTCCTTTGATTAAGGGACCCTTGTTGAAGAGGATATGTACAACATCCTAGAGGATGATGAAGATGATTGGGAGATTATAAATTCAATTCTATGTTCTGACCCTCTTGAGCAGGTTTTGACCATGAGCATCATGACAGTAGAGCCAAAAGATGAACTGTTTGAAGAAGTCCGATCTTTGAGTCTTCTCCCCATCAACGAGGAATCAAGATTCGAAGAACTGACAGAAGCAGATGGCATCTCGGCGAGATCAAGAAATCTCGGCCGAGATTTGGCAACAGAAAGTTTCAGTTTCAAGATCAGGGCATCTCGGCGAGACCGAAAATCTCGGCCGAGATTTACCCTATCTCGGCCGAGATTCACCTCAGCTCGGGCCGAGATCCTTCATCTCCACCAGGAAGAGTTGGCCGAGATTTCTGAAGAAGAACCGGAGCCTCCTAAGGTCGAGATGAAGCCTCTTCCGACACACCTAAGGTACGCCTTTCTTGGTTCTAACTCATCTTATCCCGTCATTGTTAGTGCTAGCTTGAATGAACTTGAACTCGAGAAGTTTATTGAAAGAGCTTAAGATGCATAGAAAAGCTTTGGGCTACACTATAGATGACCTCATAGGGATTAATCCTTCTATGTGCATGCATAGGATCTTGTTAGATGATGGACATAGGCCTTCTAGAGAACCTCAAAGGAGATTGAATCCTAACATGAAAGAGGTAGTTAAGAAGGAGATCCTTAAGTTGCTTGATGCGGGAATTATATTCCCCATCTCGGATAGTAAGTGGGTTAGTCCGGTACATGTTGTACCTAAGAAAGGTGGGATGACTGTCATAACTAATGAAAAGAATGAGTTGATCCCGACTAGGACTGTGACAGGATGGAGGATGTGCATTGATTATAGGAAGTTGAATCATGCTACTAGGAAAGATCACTTTCCTTTACCCTTCATTGACCAAATGTTAGAAAGGCTAGCCCAACACTCTTACTTTTGCTACCTAGATGGGTATAGTGGTTTTTTCCAGATCCCCATCCATCCGGATGACCAAGAGAAAACCACTTTTACTTGTCCTTGGGGTACCTTTGCTTATAGGAGAATGCCTTTCGGTTTATGTAATGCTCCTGCTACTTTCCAAAGATGCATGATGTCTATTTTTTCTGAATATATTGAAAACATCATGGAAGTCTTTATGGATGATTTTTCTGTTTATGGATCCTCTTTTGATGAATGTTTGGCTAACCTGTCTTTGGTCTTACAAAGATGTGAGGATTGTAATCTTGTTCTCAATTGGGAGAAATGCCATTTCATGGTTAGGGAAGGTATTGTGTTAGGTCACTTGATATCTAACCGTGGAATTGAGGTTGATAAGGCCAAGATTGAGACTATTGAGAAGCTACCTCCACCATCATCAGTCAAAGGGGTAAGAAGTTTTCTAGGACATGCCGGTTTTTACCGGAGATTTATAAAAGATTTCTCTAAAATTGCTAAACCTTTGACTAACCTACTAATCAAGGATGTTCAGTTTGTTTTCTCGAAGGAATGCCTTGATGCTTTTTACAAGTTAAAAGATGATTTTGGATCCTTGCCCTATATCTTTAGGATAGAAAATACTTACAAAGACACCAAAAGTGTGTGTAGTTTAAATGATGATGTTGGATTTCTTTGCAAGGTGTGATTATCCTATATCTTGCCTATCTTACTTGACCTTAATCGAAATATGTCTTTAGCCTTGCGACTACACTCTGAAAGTGATCGCAATACCAAAAAGAGTTTTTGTTTTTGTATAGCTTAGATGATTCATGCTATCTTGCCTTGAATTTATTATTTGCTTGGGACAAGCAAAGATAAGTATGGGTATTTTGATAACATGAATTATCGACCTAGTTTAGTAGAGCATATAGTTAGTTTTTCCTTTCCCGCATGCATGTTTTAGCCTTAAGTTGTGTTATTATACTTGTTTAATGCAACTTTGCGAGTATAGATGTCTACACACACTTTGGTGTCTTTGTAGGTATTTTGGCGTGTTTCGGAGCTAAAACGATGCATTGAGGATCAGGCCTTAGACGCTTAGGAGCGATCACGCAGGCACGGGAAAGGAGGAAAAGACGAGCCAAGACGAAACGCACGAGATTGGAGCAATCTCGGTCGAGATCCACATGATCTTCCGAGATCTCGGCCGAGAGTTTCTGTAAAAGAGATTTGTTCCAGAAGAACGTGATCAACGCTGGATAGCGAAGCAAATCTCGGCCCCGACTTTCAAAAATCTCGGTCACGACCGAGATTTCCGACCGAGATTCCTGTTCGCCGATTTATTTCGTAATTTCGGATTTGTTTTTTGGGCAGCCCGTTGCGGGATATAAAAGGAAAGCCCTAAATGATTTCCGGGGGTTCCCGTTTCATTCGAATTTCGAGCTCCTTTGGAGAGAGCTTTTTCCCCTTTTCTTCTCCCTTTGCCCTAGGCCATGGTTGGCCATTGTTGAACTTGTTGGAGCTTGGAGAAACTTCGCGAATATTGGGGAATTTGACGTTTTGCTAATCCTCTATCAATAAAGCTGAGTTTCTTCTTTAATCTCTATTTTAGATTCTTGTTTATGCATTCTTCTTGAATCTCTTGAATCTCTTGAATTGATTGGATTGATAATTGCTTCTTCCATTGAATTGCTTGGATTGATGATTGTTTCTTCCATTGAATTGAGTGGATTGATGATTGCGTTTGAAATGTCGATTGTTGGCTAAAACTCGTGTGGATCCAAGGTGAATTGGGATTCGTTATTACCCGGACTATCATGGAATTGTACTTATTGCTTGGTTCAAGTAGCTTTGAAATCCTATGGTTGGCCTGTTCTTAAACCTAGTTAGAATTCATCTAGCTAGTAACCTAAACGGAATGAGACCTACCCGGTAATGTTCCGTTTGGATACTTGAGTGTTCGACCATAGGTAATAGAGGTGAAACCTCTATTGGGTTGAGTGTGCCTAGATTCTGTCCTAAGTAGGGTATTACCTGAGACTTACCCGGTAATGGTTTACCTTTCCCTTAGTTTGGAATTTTTGTTAGAATTTCCTACCTCTCTACCTTGAGACTTGTAATAGGTAGTTGGTTTGGAACTAGATAGTCTTGAGACTTACCCGGTAATAGACTATCAGTTTAGAAACGTTGTTCCCTAAGTTTGTAACCATTGATCTTTGAGAAATTTCCTGAGTCCGTACGTAATAACGATAACCTTGAATCCTTGGAATCCGCATTTTCTTTATTGATATACTTTCGTTTGTTTTATTTGGTTTTCGATCAAATCTGTTATTTGATTGCGAACTTTACAGAAAACCCTTCGAAACTCCTTTGATCTTTCTTCCCTTCTGTTCCAACCTCATTCTTTTATTTGATTTACGCTATCTGTGATCACATCTGCATTCCAAACATTTAGTCCCTGAGTTCGACCTTGAATACTTACCCTAACTGTAATTGACCCATACACTGTGGGTTCGCTACAGATCGGTGTTTATTTCTTTTTATAAATTTAACACATACCGTGTTTACTAACCTGTGAGCTTTTATATTCTTGATAAAAGTTTACAGGGGCGTGAAAATAGCGAACATTCCCAACGGAAGAAATTCTACAAGGATTTGAGACATTACTATTGGAATGAACCACTACTATTCAAGAGAGGACCCGAGGGAATCCTTAGGAGATGCGTCCCAGACGACGAGATTGAGAGTGTCATCCGACATTGTCATTCATTGCCCTGTGGAGGACATGCTAGTGCTCACAAGACTAGTGCCAAGGTATTGCAATCTGGATTCTTTTGGCCTAATCTTTTCAGAGATGTGCAGATATTCGTCACTGCTTGTGATTCATGCCAAAGGACGGGCAACATATCTAGGAGGAATGAGATGCCTTTGAACAACATCCAAGAAGTTGAGATTTTTGATGTATGGGGTGTTGACTTCATGGGACCTTTCCCATCCTCATGCGGGAACCTTTACATTCTTTTAGCGGTTGATTATGTATCTAGATGGGTTGAAGCTATAGCCTCACCCACAAATGACGCTAAAGTTGTGATTAAATTTTTCAACCGAACTATCTTCCCTAGATTTGGCACACCACGTGTCATTATTAGTGATGGAGGGAAGCATTTCACAGCCAGAAACTTTGAGTCACTTTTGTCCAAGTATGGGGTAACTCACAAGGTGCAACCCCATATCATCCCCAAACTAGTGGCCAAGTGGAAATCTCGAATAGAGAAATCAAGGGGATCCTAGAGAAGACAGTGTCTCGCTCAAGGAAAGATTGGGCAATGAAGCTTGATGATGCACTCTGGGCTTATAGGACACATACAAGACTCCCATAGGTACTACTCCTTATCAACTTGTTTATGGAAATCATGTCATTTGCCTGTAGAGTTGGAGCATAGAGCATATTGGGCCGTGAAATGGCTAAACTTTGATATAAAAGAAGCCGGAGAAAAGAGGTTGCTGGACATCAACGAGCTGGAGGAGATCCGGATGAATGCATATGAGAATGCACGGATCTACAAGGAAAGAACAAAGAAGTGGCATGACAAGCACATATTGCCAAAGAACTTCAAAGAAGTGATCTTGTTCTTCTCTTTAATTCTAGGCTCCGACTTTTCCAGGAAAGTTAAGGTCACGATGGACGGGACCTTATGTTGTGAAGAAGATTTTCCCCCACGGAGCTGTCGAAGTATGGGGTGAAAACTCCGGTATTTTTAAAGTGAATGGACATAGGTTGAAGAGGTATACACCGGAACTTCCGGTGGAAAAACTTTCACCTATCCATCTCACTTGATGCTTTAAAGGAGTTAGGTCCGGCTAGAGACCTTAAACCAAGCGCTTCTCGGGAGGCAACCCGAGGTAAGAGTCTTTTCGTCTTTTTTTTTTTATTTTTGTTTTGCTTTTGCGTTTTGCGCGTTTTGTTGTGTTTTTGCAGGACCTAGGTGTCATGGTGAAAAGAAATACAGGAAGCAGCACTCGGAACGAGTTTAAGGCGAGGAAATTGCTGAGAAAGACGAGAAACGAAGTAAGTCGAGGAAGAAAACAGCCATACCAAGAAATCTCGGTCGAACTGCCCAGAAATCTCGGCCGAGATCCAGCTCAAGCAGGCCGAGATGTCATCTCAGAAACCGATCTCGGTCCAAGATAGGGAAATCTCGGCCGAGATCGGAAAATAGAGACCGAGATCGAGTTTTCCAAAAAAAAAATCGAAAAAGGGGAAAATCTCGGTCCCGACCCGAGATAAATCTCGGTCGACGACCGAGAGACCGAGATCGGCCACAGAAACCTAAGGCCGGCCGAGATTCTTCTTCTTCTTCTCCTTCACTTCTTCTCTTCCTCCATAGCCTCCAAGCAAGGAACATCTACCCAAATTTTTCCTAAACTCCCTCAATACTTCATCAAATCTTCTCATTCTTCCCACAATCTCTCCCAAATTCAATTCTAAACCCTATTCATCACCAATTTCACTCAATCCTCACCCAAATCTCCTCTCCAACACCAAACCCTAACCAAAAATTTCAATCCCTTAAAACCCCACAAATACACCATTCCACTCAAAATTTCTTCACAAAAACGTCTTAGACTCATCAACCAAGCAAGGATCCGTCAAAAATCCAACGAAAAACCCGATCCCGGCCTTGGCCAAAATCTCGGTCGAACCACCCAGAAATCTCGGCCGAGATCCTTGCTTTGCCGACCGAGATTTGCTTCTGCTGAGTTTATTTGTTGGCTAAGGATGAAACGTTTGAGGAGATCTTTTCAAAGGTTACCGGGACTAGGAAATCAACGCAGCAGGCACCACCGGAGCCGTCGGGACCCTCGAGCTATACCCCGGACATTCCGGATTCTTGTAAGTCTGCGTATGCTCGACTTATTCGCCTTGATCATCTAGCTCCTAAATATTTGGACCTTACAGAAATTGGAGAATTAGGAATAGGTGATGACATAAGAATGATTAGTGAAACTTGTGGTTGGCATTGTTTGCATGGAAGCCGAACTCCAGATTATCGAGTTTTAACTGTTGAATTTTTTAGTACGCTTTCCCTTGATGAGAAAAATGGTGAAAGACGTGTGAAATTTCGGGTGTGATGAACAAGGATTATGAGATGTCTAAAACTGCTTTTGGAGATTTGTTTGATTTCCCTAGGGTTGATGAATACACATTTGATAGAGATTTTGATCAGCGAGCTTTTTGGTATGAAATTGCCAAGCCAATGGGGCCTGGAAGTGAATGGAAGGCAGGGAAGTCCTCGGACAAGTTTATTCTGAACTTGTCTTTCCGTGTAGCTCATAGGATTATGAGCGAGATCATGCTGCCGAGGAAAGAGACTATGCACCTCATACTTGTAGGTGAACTTTTTGCCTTATGGTGTATTACGCAGGGACGTGCTCCGGACTCTGCTACTCTTATGCTTGACTTCCTTAAAAAGGTTTCCAATAAGAAGAATGGTTTTATTTGTGTGGGTGGGTTGGTCACCCACGTTGCTCGTAGGCTTGGTCATGATTTTCTGACATTGACATGGGTGAAACTTGGCAGCCAGTAGCTATTACCAGGAAACATCTAGCTAACCGGCATCTTTTGATACCCCAAGGAAGGGGATTTATAGAGTTGCTATGCCCTGGGATGAGCAGCGGTGTACTATGGAAGAGCGAGTACACGATTAGGGACCAGAGATGTTGGAGAGAGGTCTTAGAGACTTTAGAGGATGCGAGCTCTGATGATGGTGATATGGGGGAGCCCGAGGATGAGGATGCTGCTTGGGATGATGAGGACTTAGAGCCTGCCACTGAGGCAGGTAATTCTGACACTGATATGGGTGATGCAGGTACCCCACCTAGATTGTCCACCGCAGGAGCATCATCATCACATGCTCCTAGGCCCAGCCGCAGGAGGCCGTACACTATGGCCCAGCTCGCAGCGGATATGCATGAGATGCAGATGAGTCAGCGGGATTTTTACAAAAGAGTTGAAGACAGATGGGCTGCACAGGATTTGAGGATGACCCAGCAGGATCAGAGGATTGCGGAGCAGGATAGGCGCTATTCTGTCTCGGAGGGATGTGGTACGGAGTATCGCGTTTTGCATTTCATGGGACTTCTACACCCCTAGCTCCCCTTAGACGCCGGAATTTACATTTTCATTGTAGTTTGTTTTAGTATTGTTTTTACTTCATATTTATTATTCACATTAGGGACAATGTGAGATTTAAGTATGGGGTAGGATGCTTGCAATACCTTTTAGCATGTTTCTTTTATTTGTACTGCATTTTATATGAAAATCCAAAAAATCAGAAAATTTCAAAAATTTTGTGCTTCTAGGATTGATGTGACCTTAATGAGGAAATTGTGTATGTTTATTTGGCTATCGATGTTTATTTTGAGCTTTAATTGAATTAATGGCAATTATGGGATTTGAATGCCTTATCTATATGATTTATTTGGATTACCTTGTTTAATCGGATTGATCTTGAAAAGTTGAAGCTATATGATGAGTTCTTTTACATTTCACAGAAATGATTTAGGCAATTCGAATTCTTCTTCTTCTCTTCTTTACCATTTTCAGCACCTCAAACATTGAATTTATTTGCCCCTTATGACCCATCCGGGAATTAGGAAATTGAAGTTTGAAGGTGTATGCTAAATTGTGAAAAGTGAATTATGTGCAATATGTAAAGAAGTTGATTGATTTGTGAGATGTGAATTGAAAGCAAAAGCTTTATATGGGTTTTGTTGGCTATGAAGATGAGTAACTCGGCACCATTCACATAATCGGGTGTTTGTGTCTTGCCAAAGTCATATTAGTTTTAAAAACATTACCTAGAGTTGATTTGGTATGTGCACTTGGGTGTAAGGTACGTGAAGGAAACTGAACACCAAGGTTTCGGCTATTGTGCACCTATGCCTTTCACTCAAAAGAAAAAGAAAAAAATGCATGAAAAGAAGGATGTATGTCGAGAAAGAAGAAAGAAAAGAAAAATCTTGTGTTGTCCTCTTTCCCGGATTTCCACCACATGACCTATACACATCCTACCTTTATCACGTTTCTTGGCCTTTAATTGCTAAGTCATATTGATCTTTGCATACATGTAATTGACTTCATGGCCTAAACTTGGATTTTTCATGAATTTGAAGCATTGGTAGTTTAAATGATGATTTTGGATTCCTTGCAAGGTGCGATTATCCTATATCTTGCCTATCTTACTTGACCTTAATCGAAATATGTCTTTAGCCTTGTGACTACACTCTGAAAGTGATCATGAATAGAAGCACTACCAAAAAGAGTTTTTGTTTAGCATAGATGATTCATGCTATCTTTCCTTGAATTTATTATTTGCTTGGGGACAAGCAAAGATAAGTATGGGGTATTTTGATAACATGAATTATTGACCTAGTTTAGTAGAGCATATAGTTAGTTTTCCCTTTCCCGCATGCATGTTTTAGCCTTAAGTTGTGCTCTTTATACTTGTTTAATGCAACTTTGCGAGTATAGATGTCTACACACACTTTTGGTGTCTTTGTAGGTATTTTGGCGTGTTTTGGAGCTAAAACGATGCATTTGAGGATCAGGCCTCGGGATGGACGCTTAGGAGCGATCACGCAGGCACGGGAAAGGAGGAAAAGACGAGCCAAGACGAAACGCACGAGATTAGAGCAATCTCGGTCGAGATCCACATGATCTCGGCCGAGATCCGAGCCATCTCGGCCGAGATTCGAGCCACCTCGACCGAGACCCCATATCAGAAGTTTCTGTCGATGCATCTTGGTTCCCATCTCGGTCCCGATCTCGGCCGAGATGGAACAAATCTCGGCCGAGATTTTTCACATTTGACCGAGATTTCAAACCGAGATTTGGTCAACGCTGGATAGCGAAGCAAATCTCGGCCCCGACTTTCAAAAATCTAGGTCACCGACCGAGATTTCCGACCGAGATTCCTGTTCGCCGATTTATTTCGTTAATTTTCGGATTTGTTTGAGGGCAGCCCGTTGCGGGATATAAAAGGAAAGCCCTAAATGATTTCCGGGGGTTCCCGTTTCATTCAAATTTCGAGCTCCTTTGGAGAGAGCATTTTCCCCTTTTCTTCTCCCTTGGCCCTAGGCCATTGTTGGCCATTGTTGAACTTGTTGGAGCTTGGAAAAACTTCGCGAATATTGGGGAATTTGACGTTTTGCTAATCCTCTATCAATAAAGTTGAGTTTCTTCTTTAATCTCTATTTTAGATTCTTGTTTATGCATTGAATCTCTTGAATATCTTGAATTGATTAAATTGATTGGATTGATAATTGCTTCTTCCATTGAATTACTTGGATTGATGATTGTTTCTTCCATTGAATTGAGTGGATTGATGATTGCGTTTGAAATGTCGATTGTTGGCTAAAACTCGTGTGGATCCAAGGTGAATTGAGAATCGTTATTACCCGGACTATGATGGAATTGTGCTTATTGCTTGGTTCGAGTAGCTTTGAAATCCTATGGTTGGCCTGTTCTTAAACCTAGTTAGAATTCATCTAGCTAGTAACCTAAACCGGAATTGAGACCTACCCGGTAATGTTCCGTTTGGATACTTGAGTGTTCGACCATAGGTAATAGAGGTGAAAACCTCTATTGGGTTGAGTGTGCCTAGATTCTGTCCTAAGTAGGGTATTACTTGAGACTTACACGGTAATGGTTTACCTTTCCCTTAGTTCGGAATTTGGTTTGTTTAGAATTTCCTACCTCTCTACCTTGAGACTTACCCGGTAATAGGTAGTTGGTTTGAAACTAGATAGTCTTGAGACTTACCCGGTAATAGACTATCAATTTAGAAACGTTCTGCCCTGAAATTTGTAACCATAGATCTTTAGAGATTTCCTGAGTCCGTGCGTAATAACGATGACCTTGAATCCTTGGAATCCGCGTTTTCTTTATTGATATACTTTCGTTTGTCTGTTTACTTGGTTTTCGATCAAATCCGTTATTTGATTGCGAACTTTACAGAAAACCCTTCAAAACTCCTTTGATCTTTCTTCCCTTCTTTTCCAACCTCGTTCTTTTATTTTGATTTACGCTATCTGTGATCACATCTGCATTCCAAACATTTAGTCCCTGAGTTCGACGTTGGAATAATTACCCTAACTGTAATTGACCCATACACTGTGGGTTCGCTACAGATTCGGTGTTTATTTCTTGTTTATAAATTTAAAACATACCGTGTTTTTACTAACTTGTGAGCTTTTATCATTCTTGATAAAAGTTTACAGGGGCGTGAAAATAGCGAACACATACCCAAAATGACTTCTTCATGCTCTAATGGCATGACATAGAAGTCAACTAGTAACACACGGGTCCCTACAGAAATGGGACAACCTTGAATCTCACGGGTACCTCTGACCCTACCACCATCAGGTAACCCTATAATAAAGGGCATCCCCTCAACTGTATTTAACCCAAGACGCTCTACACAAACATCAGAAATAAAAGAGTGCGTAGCATTAGTATCAAATAAAACTCTAACAGGTAAACCATGAATCAGAATGGTACCTGTAGCAGTAGGTGCAGCTGGCTCCTCTACACTCCTCAACTCAAAAACACGACCTTGTGGGCCTCTGGTATCAGTGGTGCCCCCACCACGGCCTCTGCCTCTACTCGGCCCAGGAGCAGATCCTTGAGTCGTAGGGCGATCTGGGACTCTCTGCTGTCCCTGAGTCTGCTGCTGCTGCTGAGGTGGCCTCTGTCCACCTCCCGCTACACTGGCAGGAGAAGAACCCTGCTAAGATGCAGCTCCGCCCTGGCGGCAGTAAACGGCTCTATGACCCTGTCTACCACAGGTAAAACAAGTCACCAACGGCCTCGTACACTCGGGCTTCAGATGCCCTGGATCTCCACAGTTAAAACACTGTCGTCCCTTCTCTGTAGCTGGTGCAGATACAGAACGACCCTGACGTCTCTGACTACCCCCAACACTAGCAGCTCCAGCAGTACCACTGGTCTGCCCCGTACACTATCTCTTCTCAGACCTTCCGGCCTGAGAAGCTCTCCTCTGACCAGCCCTCTCTCTCTCATAATCTGCAGCTCTGTCCTGATAGTCCATCAAGGACTAACAGTGAAAACCTACCATGTAGGCTCGGGTACTATCCCTCAATCGTCGAGAGAACAGATAAACATGCTGATCAACAGGAGGTGCAGCTGGACCCAGTAAAGCCAGCTCCTCCTGGAATCTCTTGATGGCCTCTGAAACTGGCACATCCTCAAATCCGGCCTCAACAAAATCACGCATTTTCTCCTTCCTCGGTGAGGCAAGGCAGAAACGCTCTCGGATCAAGGTCCTCGTCTGGTCATAGCTGGTAACCTGGCCTCGTACAGACCTCCACCAGTGTTGTGCCAGCTCTCTGAACAGAGTCTGCACCAACTCGATCTGCCTGTCAGCTGGATAGCGAATAGGCTCCAGAGCTGAGTCTACATGCCCGATCCAGAGCTCAACCTCCAACCCCACCTTCCCAGTGAAAGGGGGTACACCCATCTGATGGAATGCCTTCAACCAAGTATCTGGTCTAGGCCCTCTATGCTCCTCTGGTGCTCTGACAATCTCAGCAGCAGGTACCTGTACAGCTGGTACCTGAGTAACAGTGTGGGACCTCTCAAATGGTCCCTCCTGTGCCTGTAAGTCTGAGGCACGCCTACCGGCTCTGGCAGCCTCCTCAACACGTCTGATATAAGCCTGAAACTCTGATCTACCCATAGAGACACGATCAGACTCACCAAACTGGGCTCTCTGTGCCCCCTGTCCCTCAGCTGCCCCGTTCCCAGTCTCAGGAACGGCGCTCTCAGCAACCTCCTCGTGGATCTCTCCTGCTGCCTGGGAACCATCAGCAGGTATCCTACGTCGTCCTCGGCCTAGAGGGGGTCTACCTCTACCTCTACCTCTACCTCTCCCAGCTGCAGGTAAGGCTCTAGTCTGAACCATCTACAGAGGACGTAAACCTAGCTTAGAAGGCTATATATATGCCATATGTATGTATCAAATCAATCACAACAGAATATCTATATATGTGTACTGTCGAGATCTTCAGAGGAATGATGGCTCACGTACACGATAACCCAAAACATTTGTACTCATTTTAAAACCAAAACCTTTTGAAAAGTCAGACCCCTTTCAGGTTCTGTTTATTTATCTATTCGAACTTTATTGCAGATTACTAGTGCCATTGTTGTCAACCTGGGCTCTGATATCAACTTTGTAACACCCCAAATCCGTAGGACTCGGAGTGCTACTGGGATAGGATCTCACAATGGATCCTGGCCCTAGCCTGACAACAACCTCACTGAATCTTACAACAAGGCACCAAAAGATTAAAACAAAACATAAAAAATGATATATATATATATATATATATATATATATACATATCAAAAAGGTGATACAAGATACTGCTGAGTACAAAGTCAAACTCAAATCCATACAATAAGGATAAACCCCAAAATCCCACGATGTCGCCCAGTGTACGGAGCCCTCAGCAGATCACCCTCTCTGGATCACTCCGCAGTTCTCCTAACCTGCGAGGGATCTACAAAACGGTATGAAACTGTTAGCTAACTATACACATATATAAGAAGATGCTAAAGCACAAACACACATCAAAGGATAAACACTTCAGCATGATATCAAACATTTACCCGGTTTATTATCTTTAATAAGTTAATCACTTAAATGTATAAATAAATATATATATATGAAGATAGGTGACACGAGGAATATAATCCCCGCCTCTGAGTACTCTAACCAGCTGGAGTAGTATCAGCACACCTCCAGTGTACCTTGTGGGAATGGTGAGGGCCTTCCTTTATACCAGATTTGGCCTGACTACAGAGAACCTCCCAGACTCCACTACGGGATGAAAGGGAAAGGTTATCACATCCACTACAATGGGCGGTCAATATAATATAGGTCGGTGACTATCAGAATCATAAGCATGCTATAAAGCATATAACAAACACAACTCAAGCATACATCCAATATAAGGATAGTAGCTAAGTAAGTCCTATGGACTTACCTCGATCTCAGAAGTAACTCAAGTCTGATCCACTCTCAGAAACGTCCACTCCAAACTGGAGGACAACACAGCCTATACAATACACACACACACACACACACATATATATATATATATATATATATATATATATATATATATATATATATATATCTATATATATATATATATCACAATCCTATCACAGAAAGGGTCACACCTAGACCCAAGGGATCCATAAGGGATCATATCCAACTCATAACCTCAAGGCCGTAACCGGCATATCTATCTCATACTCGTCATAAACCGATACCTAGCATGATACTAGTTCCCTCATACTAGAAAGGAAAGGAACTACCTAACTATAGGTAGTCCCGGGACAAGACGCACTTGCGTGATCTAAGGACGCAGGGGCGGAATGCAAGCAACCGCGGGCGCGGTGACGCTCAGCCGCGGGGGCGGTGGCAAGGATTGCTGGCAACGCAGGCACGGCTCTGGCACGACGCAGGCGCTGCTGCACGTCTTCCGCAGGGGCGGTGACTTTTGGCCGCAGGGGCGGCGACAATGCAGAATGAAACCTCGCGGCTTCTCTTTGGCTCTTCACGTGATCAAATCACGTCTACTCTCTTCCATAGTCACATACATACATATCAATACACATTCCAACATCAAAACCCTTAACATACATCTAATCCTAAGCTAGAAGGATTGAAACAAGGAAAGAAAGAAAGAAGAAACAAGGAGGACATACCACACTGTGGTCTAAGCACGAAAAAACTCCAAGATGACACCCCCACTAGCTCTCAAGCTCAGCATAACACTCACACACATCAGCATCACCCACAAGATACAATCTCTAAGAAAAATTCCAAGAAAAACTCAAGCAAGCTCAAGAGAAAGGATGAAGAAGCAAGAAGGACGTAGGACTGAGGAAGAGAAGTGAGGAAGATGACCCTTTCTCAGCAAGGAAAGGAAAGAAGTAAACCAAAAGGGTAAAGCACGAGTCAACAAAGTCAACAAAACCAGCTGCAGCCGCAAAAAACCGCAGGTGCGGCGGAGGTGACCGCGGGAGCGGCTGGGCCAAACTCGGCCAAAGTCAAGCTCGGTCAAAGACCAATCTCGGTCCGAAAGATAAGGCTCTTATACCCTTGAGGTTTCTTGTTTGCCATAAGTTGGCTTCCCATCCTGCAAAGCTCAACTTGTAAGAATCCCATACTTAACTGAATAAAAACAAAAGAAAGAGTTTGGGAATTTTTGGTATTATTTGCCATGGGCTGACAATTATTCATGTGAATTCTTATGGGTTCATGGGTCATAGATGCAAGTGATGCAACAAATCAAGAACTAGACAGGTGCAGGTTTGTTCAATGTTCTGTAAGCCCCATTAATATCAATGATACAATGATCGCATATTTAGATACTGGTACTATCAAGAATTGGACAGGTTTAGATTTATTCAATGTTATGTAAGCCCCATTAATATCAATGTACAATGCTCACATAGTCGGATACTGGTACTATCAACTATCAAGCAACTAAGCTCTAAATACTCAAAAGACACTATAAATATATGTTCGCAATAAACACATGTATAGAAAAACAGACAGATGACTGAACATGTCCGGGAACCATTAGCAAGAGTAGGCATAGTAAAATGGACTAAAAAAATAGACATTTTGCTATTAATTGGTAATGAACTTGTATACAGACTGTCTAGATTGATCCATAATTGAAATTTCCTGCATCCAGCAAGCTTTAAAATGTTGTTACACTTGGAACATGGTAGTTAGAGACTCAAATGAATCCTCCTTCACTATGATTAAAGACCAAACAATCAGCATGCATCCTACATCTAGATCTGCACTCATCCATTAAGAAGGATTAGATGTAGCTTCAGGAGAAGCTTACAATAGAAGATATAAATAACCTTTTACTGGTAAAGAAGAGATTCAGGTCGAACAAATAGAAGATAGGCTTACTTCTTAATCTCACTAGCCATAGTCAAAAAAGCCTGCTCCACATTAATTGCATCCTTCGCACGAGTCTCAAGGAAAGGAATCCCAAGCTCATCCGCAAGTGCCTGGGGATAAATTTGAATGTAATTAAGAGTCGAATTAAAAATTATATAGCAGTTATATCATCCAGTAATCATCACTCAGATTTGCGACAAACAGACCGATTTGGTCAGATCCACCATTCTAAACGACTATTTTAGACCGATTTGCGACAAACAGACGAATATCAACCGGGAAATCAGCAACGAAACCCTAATCGGAGTACCCAGAAGGAGATAGAACATATCACAACTTGATCAAATCAAAACAAAGAGAGAGAAAGAAGATAAAAAAATGTATATATAATTATTACAAAATAGTGATTGAGGGAGATTTAGAGAAACCAGAAGCACTGTGAAGAAGATCAACCGGCGACTATCTTTGAATCCGGATGGGGAGCCGGCCGATTGGGTCCAGGCGAGGTCGAATCCATTGGGGAAGAGAAGCAAAATCGGAGGAAGCCTGAGATCTGGCTTGGGAGAGAACCGATCGGATGGAAGAGAAATTGAAGAAGAGGAAATCGCCAAATCGCCCTAATCCTTGAGAGCCAAGAGAGAGAAAGAAGATTAAAAAAAAAACGCATTTATAGCCCATTTATCTCAATCATAATTAACTAATTAATTTAAATAACATTGAATGTTTAACAAATTTTGTTTATATTTATAAATAAATTATTTTCTACACTTATACTCACACTATTATTATATACATTAAGAATACCCGTGCAGGGCACGGGATCTAAACTAGTCTTATATAAGACCAACTTTGTGCCTTGGTTCCTTCGGATGATTTCAAAGTCTAACGTAGTGACTGTACTATCCGTTTTCGTCACGTTTATTGCAAGTGAATTTCGCTTCGGATTTCATTTGTAATTTTGCTTTTGGTTTATCTATAGACATTTATTTTAAATGATCCGATAGAGAATATTGGAAGCATCATCTTAAACAATGACTTAAGATGAGGGTCGTATCCTCGGATGGTTGGTAAGTAGTTTTTTGGGACATAGTAATACGTTCTCGCCTTTGTTTAGCAGGAAAAAAAAAAAACTCATTTCGTTCAATCTCTCTTCTTCATGTCTTGGTTGAATCCTCTCCTAGTGTACTCAATTCGCCCAATCACTCGCTCAAAGTTCTAACTCATTCATCTACTCAAGTAAGTTAACACTTCACAATCTTCTTGTGAGTTTTGAATTCTCTCATCATCTACTCAATCGTTCCTTCATATAACTTTGGTAGTTGTGTTACACCTTATTAATCCATTAAGAAAATGTATGTGTATATCGTGAATAACTCTTTGCTGAGGAGTTATCCTTTTCATATATGATCAATTTTGAAAAAGAAAAAATTATGAATATACTTCCGTTGAGGAGTTGTCCTTTTCATATAATGTGATCAAATTTGCAACAATCAACCATTGTGTTTAGAATATAAACAAACTCGTCAATCTAACAATGGCATAATCTCTTAAGGTAATAAATCAAAGTACCCACATCGATTATCAAACAAATCAAGCTCTAGTATTATAAGGTTGTTAGACGCTTGTAAACACGATTTACTGATTTCGATGAATTTTCATTGTGTCATAACTAGTCAATCTTTAAGTATATTTTAGCATATAAATCACTTCTTATAAGAGGATTTTGGCATAAATATCCAAGAGACGTACAATAATACATTATACAATCCACAATTATGAAACCTATTAAAAACTCCACAATGGAAAGGAAAATATAAATTAGTAGGTTAATCAAAATAACTTCTCTAATTTCAAAAACTAACCTCTCATTTTAAGGGATTTTTTTTAAGAATAATAACCAAAATGCCGATTATTTTCCATCGTAGGCAAGAAAATGTTGACAATATATTTTACAAATTTTTTTTTTTTTGATACTATAAGATAAGCAGTTAGGGAAAATTATCTCCTCGAGACTCTTTTCCTTAGAGCATCCTTTCGGATGAGATCGTCAACTACAGTAGTGGACGAACAGGACGGGCGTAGGCAATCGTGTCCCAACACTGCAAGCATGACAGCAACACCATTCACTTCCCTAAACACGTGCCGGATCTTTACCTGACAGAAGCCCAACAGAATAGATGAAATATCATACAGAATAAGATCCAGCTCCCAAGGAGGTCTCCACCTTTGATTAACAAAGTTAATTACTAAGAGGCAATCTCCTTCAATCTCAAGGTTTTTGATCCCAAGATCATAAGCTCTAACAAGGCCTTCTCTTAGTGCACATGCTTCAGCATGCTGGGCCGATATGTTCCACATCTCCCATAGCCAAGAGAAACTGTCATAGCACTATGATCTCTAAGGATAAATCCATATGCAGAACTTCCCGAATCATTTTTTGAACCATCAAAATTTAGCTTGATGGCTTCTTTTTCTAGTTTATCCGACCGAATATTTTTTGTTTTTCTTGGCACCTTATTCGTTTTATTCTTAAAATTTTTTGGTTCTTTCTTAGCCTGCTCTCATTCTTTAATATGCTTTTGCACTATTAGTTTTATATCTTGGGGTTCTTTGTTACAAAAAATTTTCTGGTTCATAGCATACCAAACAGTCCACCAGGTTAGAGTTAGGTATCTGAAATCCACTTCCGACAAGATCTCTTTGATCCACACAATCCTATCAGATATTTTAATTTTACCAAGATTGGCTGATCTAATTGCAGTTTTAGCTTTCTCATTTAACATACAATCCAGGGTAAATTGGCATTTAAAGAACAGGTGATCAACAGATTCATATGGATGGTTGCACATACAACACTCCATAGGTACCGGGACTTTTTGTTTTTCTAGATTTTCTTTAGTTGGTAATCCATTCATAGATAATTTCCATAGAAAGTTCTTTGCTTTAGGCAGTATGTCCATCTTCCATATCCTTTCGTTCAAACTAGGTTTGATTCCTTTTCTTAAATACAGGGCATTAAAAGCTGACTTAGTAGAGAAACTCCCATCATCAGCCGGGACCTAGTAAAGACGATCCTGAATAAATGTTTGAGGGAGTTGATAATCTTTAATTGATTTGATGATATCTAGTGGAAGAGTACTTCCAATCTCCGAATCAATCTTACCAACATCCCATTTATTTTCTTTGATAAAGTGTTTAACGTTCACCATATCATTGATTCCTCTTGTATTTTTGCAAAACTTGATTAGAGGCTCACCTCTAATCCAACAGTCTTTCCAGAATTTAACAGTACTACCATCTCCTACATTCCATCTAAATCTTGATTCAAATTCCGTCCTAAGTTTCATAAGTCTCTTCCATTGTCAAGACATATTTCCTCTAGGCGTATAATTCCAGGGAACATTTCCTTTAAGATATTTCTCATTAATAATTCTCACCCAAATAGTATTCGGTTCATTAACTATTTTCCATAATAATTTTATATGGAGTGCTTTATTTATTTCTTCAGATTTTCTGATCCCCGTTCCACCAAACTTTTTCGGTCTACAAATTTTGTCCTAAATCACCAGAGGATGAAAATTAGGGCCTTTATTCCATATGAAATCTCTATTAATTTTATCTAATTCATTATGAATACTTGTTGGAAGCATGAAACTTTGCATAATGAAGTTTGGTTTAGCATTTAAATTGTGAGACCCCTACTCTTCCGGACCGAGATCGGACCATGGCCGAGATTGGCTTTGACCGAGTTTAGACTTTTCCGCACCCGCGGGCATTTTGGCCGCCCCTGCGGCTCATGGAACCGCCCCTGCGGTTTCCGACGGCTGCAGCCGGTTTTGTTGACTTCCTTGACCGTGCTTTACCTTTCCTCCTCTTATTCTTTCCTTTCCTTGCTGAGCAAGGGTTACCTTTCACACTTCTTCCTTCAGCTTTCACGCCCTCCTTGCTTCTCCTTCACCTTCCTTTGATCTTGTTCTTGTTCTCCTTGGAGTTTGGCTTGGAAATTGTACCTTGTGGTTGATGTTGATACTTGTGAGTGTTATGATGAGCTTGAGAGCTAGTGGAGGTGTTATCTTGGAGCAGTTTCGTGCCTAGGCCACAGTTGTGGTATGTCCTCCCTACTTCTTCATTTCTTCTTCTTCCTTGTTCTTCTTTCCTTAGCTTGGGATTAAATGTTTGGACATAGGATGATGTTGGAATGTGTATGTATGTGTATGTATGTGTATATGTGTGACTATGGAAGAGAATAGACGTGATTTGATCACGTGAAGAGCTAAAGAGAAGCCGCGAGATTTCATTCTGCATTGCTGCCGCCCCCGCGGCCAAAAGTCACCGCCCCTGCGGAAGACGTGCCGCAGCGCCCGCGCCAGCACCTTGCCTGCGTTACCTGCGTTCTGTGTCACCGCCCCCGCGGCTGAGTGTCGTCGCGCCCGCGGTTGCCTGCGTTCCGCCCCTGCGTCCTTAGTTCACGCAGGTGCGTCTTGTCCCGGGACTAACTATAGTTAGGTAGTTCCTTTCCTTTCTAGTATGAGGAACTTAGTACCATGCTAGGATTTGGATGTTGACGAGTATGATATAGTTATGCCGGTTACGGCTTTGAGGTTTACGAGTTGGACTTGATCCTTATAAATCCCTTGGGTCTAGGTGTGACCCCTTTGTGTGATAGGATTGTGATATATATGTATGTGTTCCTTGTATAGGTTGTGTTGTCCTCTAGTTGGAATGGACGTTTCTGAGAGTTGTTCGTAGCGAGTTACTTCTGAGATCGAGGTAAGTCCATAGGACTTACTTAGCTACTATCTTTATATTGGATGTATGCTTGAGTGGTGTGTGTTATGTGCTTTATAGCATGTGTTATTATGGTCACCGACCTATGTTATATTGACCGCCCATTGTAGTGGCTGTGACAACTTACCTTTCATCCCGTAGTGGAGTCTGGGAAGTTCTCTGTAAGCTAGTTAGTTCTAGTATACGGGAAGGGCACCTACCACTCCATATGGTATACGGGAAAGTGCGCTGATACAGCTAGCTATTGCACGCAGAGGCGAGGATTATATTCATTCCTCATGTCACGTATTTTCATATACTGATTTATATACTCTTGAGTGATTAACGTTATAAAGATAATAAACCGGGTAAATGTGTGATATCATGATGAGGTGTTAAGTTTACTGATATGTGATTGTGCTCTAGCATCTTCTTATATATGTGCATAGTTAGCTAACGGTTTTATACCGTGTTGTAGATCCTTTGCAGGTTAGGAGGACTGCAGAGTGATCCGGAGGGGTGATCTGCTGAGGGTTCCGTACACGGGGACGATATCGTGGTTGGGATATTTATATTGTACGGGTTTATGTTTTGACTTTTGTACTCAGCAGTACCTTGTATCACCTTTTGATCGATATATATATACATCAGTTTCATGTTTAGATTTCATAATTCAGTGCCTTGTTGTAAGATTCAGTGAAGTTGTTGTCAGGCTAGGGTCAGGATCCATTGTGAGATCCTAGCCTAGTAGCACTCCGAGTCCTACGGATTTGGGGTGTTACAAAGTTGGTATCAGAGCCCAGGTTGACAACAATGGCACTAGTAATCTACAATAAAGTTCGAATAGATAAATAAACAGAACCCGAAAGGGGTCTGACTTTTCAAAAGGTTTTTGGTTTTGAAATGTGTACAAATGTTTTCGGTTATCGTGTACGTGAACCATCTCCCCTTTGAAGATCTCGACAGTATAGATATATATATATAGATATTCTGTTGTGATTGATCTGTGATATATCTATACATACGGCATATATATAGCCTTCTGAGTTAGGTTTACGTCCTCTACAGATGGTACAGACTAGAGCCTTACCTGCAGATGGACGAGGTAGGGATAGATCCCCTCTTCCTCCAGTAGATGTAGGACAGACTCATATTCCCGTTGTTGATCCACCTGCAGCGGAGGAGGTTTGTGAGGTTGTTGCTGAGAATGTTGTTCCGGAGACTAGGAACAGTATAGCTGGGAGACGTACATCACAACGAGTCCGGTTAGATGACTCGGATTGTGTCTCTATGAGGGGACCAGATTTCCGCGCGTATATCAGGCAAGTGGAGGAAGCGGCCAGAGCAGGTAGACCTACCCCGGATCTGCCAGTACAAGAGAGATCCTCTGGGAAATTCCATGGAGTGACTCAGGTGCCAGTTATACCGGCATGTGCTGCTGAGATCACCCAAGTTCCAGAAGAGTATAGAAGATCTGAGAAGAGACAACGGACTGGAGAGACCAGTGTTGTTGGTGGAGTTGTTAGTTCCGAACGAAACCAGGGACAACCAAGTTACCCCGTATTTACACAAGTTGCAACTATGGGTCGACGATGTTATAATTGTGAGGAACCTGGACATTTACGACAAGCGTGCACGAGGCCGTTGGTGACTTGCTTCACTTGTGGTGGACGAGGTCACAGAGCTGTTTTCTGTAGACAGGGTGGAGCTTCGTCTCAGCAGGGTTCTACTCCTGCCAGTATAGTGGGAGGTGGGTAGAGGCCACCTCAGCAGCAGCAGATTCATGGACAACAGAGAGTCCAGATCGTCCTACCACTCAGGGATCTACTCCTGGGTTGGGTAGAGGCAGAGGTCGTGGTGGGAGCACCACTGACACCAGAGGGCCACAGGGCCGAGTTTTTGAGCTGAGTGTAGAGGAGCCAGCTACACCGCCTGTTACAGGTACCATTCTGATCCATGGTTTACCTATTAGAGTTTGTTTGATACTGGAGCTATGTCTTCTTTTATACCTGATGCTTGTATTGAGTGTTAGAGTTTAGATATGATTGAGGGGATACCCTTCAGTATAGGGTTACCCGATGGTAGTAGGGTCAGAGGTACCCATGAGATTCATGACTGTCCCCTTTCTGTAGGAACCCGTGTTTTACTAGTTGACTTCTTTGTCATGCCATTAGAGCATGAAGAAGTCATACTAGGTATGGATTGGATGGATAGACTTTCTGTAGTCTTAGATATAGGTAGGAGGATTGTTACCCTCTCTACCGAGTTAGGACAGATAGAGGTTTTCCGAGGATGGGACCTTGGAAAAATCTGGCTTGGTTATCAGTGCGATACGAGCAGCTAGACTGTTTGCACCGGGATGTGAGGTCTTCTAGTGTTATGCCATGAAGGAGGAGGAGAGTCCAGCATTAGAGGATATCCCAGTTGTTTGTGAGTTTACTGGTGTTTTTGTTGAGCCGTCCAGTTTGCCCCCTCAAAGGAATGTAGATTTCAGTATCGAGTTAGAGCCTGCTACGAGACCCATCTCGAAGGCCCCATACCGGATGGCGCCTGTTGAGATGCTGGAGTTGAAGAAGCAACTCGAGGAGTTGGCTGAGAAGGGCTTCATTCGCCCTAGCATGTCCCCATGGGGAGCACCTGTCCTCTTCGTACAGAAGGACGGATCGTTGAGATTGTGTATAGAATACAGAGAGCTGAACAAGGTGACCATTAAGAACAAGTATCCATTGCCACGTATCGATGACTTGTTGGATCAGCTTCAGGGAGCGACAGTATTTTACAGGATAGACCTGCGCTCATGATATCACCAACTGAGGGTGAGAGAGCAAGATGTGCACAGGACAGCATTCCGGACCAGATATGGCCACTGCGAGTTTGTAGTGATGTCATTTGGGCTTACGAATGCCCCAACCGTCTTTATGGAGTGATGAACAGTATCTTCATCGACTTCTTGGATCATTTTGTGGTGGTCTTCATAGACGATATTCTGGTGTACTCTCGCAGTAGAGAGGAACATGCAGGACAACTGAGGACTGTGTTGCAGGTTTTGCGGGATAGAGAACTTTATGCTAAGTTTTCTAAGTGCGAGTTTTGGGACGCCAGAGGTAGCATTCATGGGTCATATGGTTTCAGCTGAAGGGATCAAGGTGGATCCAGCGAATATAGAGGCAGTAGTAGCTTAGACTATATCGACAAACGTCAAGGAAGTACGTAGCTTCCTTGGCCTAGCCGGTTATTACCGACGCTTTGTGGAGGGATTTTCTGTGATTGCCGTCCACTGACGAGTTTGCTTAGGAAGACTACTAGATTTGTATGGTTTGATCAGTGGGTACAGAGTTTTGAGGAGCTGAAGAGTCGTTTGACTTCTGCTCCTATTTGGGCACAGCCAGGGGGTATTGAAGGATTTGATCTAGTTAGAGTTGGACATTCAGTTTCCGGATGAGGATGCCCAGCTGAGTACTTTAGAGGTTCTACCTGATCTGTTGAGTGAGATCCAACAGAAGCAGGAGACCTGCCAGACCTTGATGAGGATACGAGATAGGATGTCTCGGGATGAGACACCACAGCTCCTGCTTGGAGCAGATGGAGTTTTGAGGCGCCGCGGTCGCGTCTGTGTACCTGCTGATACAGAGTTGAGGCAGAGGATTTTACAGGAGGCTCACTGTACACCTTACTTTGTACATCCAGGTACGAGTAAGATGTATCAGGACTTGAGACGTATATATTGGTAGGGATGGCTGAAGCCCGATGTAGCCAGATTTGTAGCTCAGTGTGCGACCTGCCAGCAGGTCAAGATCGAGCATTTCCGACCTGGAGGTGAGCTCCATCCCCTTCCTGTTCCACAGAGGAAGTGGGAGGACGTCACCATGGATTTTGTGACTGACTTGAGGCTGAGCCGGAGTTTTGATGCCATCTAGGTCATAGTAGACAGATTGACGAAGACGGCACGTTTCATTCCTATTAGGGAGACGTGGCCGGTGAGCAGATTAGCTGAGGAGTACACTAGGCAGATAGTGAGACTACATGGTGTACCGAGGACGATCGTCTTTGACAGAGATGGACGATTTACCTCGAGATTCTGGCAGCAGATTCAGACTGCCCTGGGGACGAGTTTGCACTTCACGACTGCGTTCCATCCTCAGAGGGATGGTCAGTCAGAGAGGACCATTCAGACGTTGGAGGATATGCTGCGAGCTTGTGTGTTGGATTGGGGGCAAGTGTGGACGGATCATCTCCCACTTGTTGAGTTCTCCTACAACAACAGCTGGCATGCATCTATTGGGATGGCCCCATATGAGGCACTGTATGGACAGAGATGTCGTACCCCGTTATGCTGGGATGAGCAGAGCAGTGTCAGTGGTTCAGCACCTGATAAGATTCAGGATGATATGGCTCGAGTAGCATTGATATGAGAGCGTATGCTGACTGCGCAGAGCCGTCAGAAGTCTTATGCTGACAGGAGGCGTAGACCTCTAGAGTTCAGGGTTAGAGCCCATGTGTGGCTGAGAGTGTCCCCGACACGAGGTGTTAGGCGTTTTGGCATTAAGGGGAAGTTGAGTCCCCGATATGTCGGACCGTTCGAGATTCTAGATCGGGTTGGGAGCGCAGCTTACAGATTAGCTTTGCCTCCTAGATTAGAGGGTGTTCACCCTGTATTTCATGTGTCTCAGCTGAGAGAGTACATACCAGATCCGAGACACATTATGAGTTATGAGGATTTGGTGGTTGAGCCGGACCACACGTTTGTAGAGCATCCTATTGCAGTCCTAGAGCGAGGTATGAGACGCCTGCGTTCGAAGGACATTCCTATGTTGAGGATACAGTGGTCGAGACGAGGACCCGAGAAGGCTACATGGGAGACTAAGGATAGTATCTAGAGGAACTATCCAGAGTTCTATGCCGGGATAGGGGCACCAGTAGGATCACCGAGTAGATCTTAGTAATAGCTTGGTGAGTCTTATCTGCTTATATGCTTATATTCTATGATGTGTTTATTTCATGCTAGCTTTGATATGATTAGGATCTTATTAGATCTTGTTATGCTAGTATGATTCTTGTTTATAGTTGGAGATGGTTCTTTCCTCCATGCTATTGTGATATGATAGGTTTAGCTGGAGATGGTTCTTTCCTCCATGCTATTTTGATGGACATAGTGGTGTTGGAGATGTTCTTCCTCCATGTCTTTCTGTTATGGTTATGATACGGCTAGAGATGTGCTTCCTCTATGCCTTGTGATATGGTTATGGTTTGGCTAGAGATGTTTCTCCTCTAGGCCCTGGATAGTATAGTTTACTGCTAGAGTTGATGATTTCCTCCATGCCTATGTTTGAGGTTATAGAGAGTGTTACCTCGACTTTTGAGTCCGAGTGTTTTCAGGATCTTTGCAAGTTTCGGGACGAAACTTGTTTTTAGGGGGGTGAGATGTGAGACCCCTAATCTTCTGGACCGAGATCGGACCATGGCCGAGATTGACTTTGACCGAATTTAGACTTTTCCGCACCCGCGGGCATTTTGGCCGCCCCTGCGGGTCTCCGCCCCTGCGGCTCATGGAACCGCCCCTGCGGTTTCCAGCGGCTGCAGCCGGTTTTGTTGACTTCCTTGACCGTGCTTTACCTTTCCTCCTCTTATACTTTCCTTTCCTTGCTGAGCAAGGGTTACCTTTCACACTTCTTCCTTCAGCTTTCACGCCCTCCTTGCTTCTCCTTCACCTTCCTTTGATCTTGTTCTTGTTCTCCTTGGAGTTTGGCTTGGAAATTGTACCTTGTGGTTGATGTTGATGCTTGTGAGTGTTATGCTGAGCTTGAGAGCTAGTGGAGGTGTTATCTTGGAGCAATTTCGTGCCTAGGCCACAGCTATGGTATGTCCTCCCTGCTTCTTCATTTCTTCTTCTTCCTTGTTCTTCTTTCCTTAGCTTAGGATTAAATGTTTGGACATAGGATGATGTTGGAATGTGTATGTATGTGTATGTATGTGTATGTGTGTGACTATGGAAGAGAGTAGACGTGATTTGATCACGTGAAGAGCTAAAGAGAAGCCGCGAGATTTCATTCTGCACTGGCACCGCCCCCACGGCCAGAAGTCACCGCCCCTGCGGAAGACGTGCCGCAGCGCCTTGCCTGCGTTACCTGCGTTCCGTGTCACCGCCCCCGCAGCTGAGTGTCGCCGCGCCCGCGGTTGCCTGCGTTCCGCCCCTGCGTCCTTAGTTCACGCAGGTGCGTCTTGTCCCGGGACTACCTATAGTTAGGTAGTTCCTTTCCTTTCAAGTATGAGGAACTTAGTACCATGCTAGGATTCGGATGTTGACGAGTATGATATAGTTATGCAAGTTACGGCTTTGAGGTTTACGAGTTGGACTTGATCCTTATGGATCCCTTGGGTCTAGGTGTGACCCCTTTGTGTGATAGGATTGTGATATATATGTATGTGTGCCTTATATTGGATGTATGCTTGAGTGGACGTGTTATGTGCTTTATAGCATGTGTTATTATGGTCACCGACCTGTGTTATATTTACCGCCCATTGTAGTGGCTGTGACAACTTACCTTTCATCCCATAGTGGAGTTTGGGAAGTTCTCTGTAAGCTAGTTAGTTCTAGTATACGGGAAGGGCACCTACCACTCCATATGGTATACGGGAAAGTGCGCTGATACCACTCCAGCTAGTTATTGCACGCAGAGGCGAGGATTATATTCATTCCTCGTGTCACGTATTTTCATATACTGATTTATATACTCTTGAGTGATTAACGTTATAAAGATAATAAACCGGGTAAATGTGTGATATCATGATGAGGTGTTAAGTTTACTGATATGTGATTGTGCTCTAGCATCTTCTTATATATGTGTATAGTTAGCTAACGGTTTTATACCGTGTTGTAGATCTTTTGCAGGTTAGGAGGACTGCAGAGTGATCTGGAGGGGTGATCTGCTGAGGGTTCCGTACACAGGGACGATATCGTGGTTGGGATATTTATATTGTACGGGTTTATGTTTTGACTTTTGTACTCAGCAGTACCTTGTATCACCTTTTGATCGATATATATATACATCAGTTTCATGTTTTGATTTCATCTATCAGTGCCTTGTTGTAAGATTCAGTGAAGTTGTTGTCAGGCTAGGGTCAGGATCCATTGTGAGATCCTAGCCCAGTAGCACTCCGAGTCCTACGGATTTGGGGTGTTACATAAATTAGACTTGATAAGGGTAATTCTTCCAACTTGAGATAAGGAAGAAGCCTTCCATTTTGTTAACTGTTGTTTCGATTTAGTAATAACGTCTTCAAATACACTTTTATTCACTCTTCCATTAATGATCGGGCACCCAAGATATATTTCCAAACAATTTAAAGCAGAAATGCACAGACAGCTTTGGATTTGTCTTTTAGTTGAGTTCTCTACATTTTTTGAAGTTTGGAAAGCAGATATTTGCAGATTAATCTTCTGTCCTGATATACTGCAATATCCATTTAAAATTTCTAAGATTTATAAGCTAGTACTAGTTGAGGCTTTGGTGAAAATAATGATATCATCAACAAAAGCTAAGAAGGGAATATGCCTACCCTGTTTCGAGATAGGGAATCCAATATTTTTTTGTTTCGATTACTTTTCATACTGAATTTTCCTCGCTAAAACCTCAGCACCAAGATTAAAGATCATAGGTGAAATTGGGTCATCCTAACGAATACCTCTACTAGGCAAGATAAGGTTCGATGGTTTGTCATTAATTAAGATCGAGTAAGAGACAGAAGAGATACATTCCATAGTCCAATTAATAAATTCATTATTAAAGCCAAAATTTCCAAGGACAACTCGAATAAAGGCCCATTCCACTCTGTCATATGTTTTTTCCATATCAAGCTTAATTGTCATATAACCCTCTTTACCTTTTTTGGCCCTAAAACCATGAAAGACTTCATGGGCAATTAGGATGTTATCATGAATGACACGTTTTTGGACAAATGCACTTTGAAGAGGATGGATAAGCTTAGGCAAAATAGCTTTAAGTTTTTAAGCCATAATTTTTACTATAATCTTATACGACGTTGAGCAAAGACTTATAGGTTTGAAGTCATTTGTCGTAATAGGATTATCATTTTTGGAATCAGAGTAATAAATTTATGATTAACTTGTTTTAAGAGTTTCCCCGAATAGTAAAAGCTTTTAACAACTTTACATACCGCCAGACCCACAATATCCCAATGACATTGGAAGAATCCGACAGACATACCGTCTGGTCCAGGGGATTTATCACAACCAATGTTAAACGTTGCATTTTTTATATCACTATTAGAGAAAGGTCTAGTTAGCATATCATTATCATTGTCCGATACTTCTTGAGTAATAACTTGAAGAAGTTGTTCACATAGATTTTGATTACCTTCAGTTGCTTTAAATCGCTTTTTGTACTCGTTAATGAATTCTTGATTAATATCTTCTTCAGTGTTAATCCATTGACCATTATTTTTCTGTATATTATTAATCATTTTTCGGTTTCTTCTCCCAGTCGCTTTTCGATGAAAATATTTTGTATTTTTGTCCCCGTCTTTGACGGATTTAGCTTTAGCTCTCTGCATCCAGTATTTCTGTTGATATTCTATTAAACATTCTCTTTTCTTATTTAACCTCACCAGTTTATCATTTCTGTTTTGATTATAAACCCTATAGTTCATATTTTGAATTTTTTCAATCGCGCTATCAACATTTTTCACTTGCTTATTAATGTTTCAAAACTTTTCCTTGCTCCAAATCTTAAGTTTATTTTTAACTAAGTTTAGTTTCTTAGTGAGTTTGAACATATTAGTACCCGGGATATGAATACGCCAGACTTGTTTAATTATATTTTTACAGTCTTCCCTGTCATTCCACATAGATTCAAATCTAAATGGCTTATTTTAAAAAATTTGTCTAAGATACCTCTAGGTTAATGGAAATCATACAGTGGTATGAAGAAGAGAACGCATGATTCCACACGTGAATTTGGTTATATTTATTGATAATTTCAAAGTGTGCCAATGCTCGATCTAATTTTTCAAAGTCATTATTATCACCTTCTTTTCTTTTTCTCCACGTAAATTCATTTCCTCTCAATACAATTTCCATCAAGTTACATTCCTGTACTATGTTATTCATTCTCTGAAAGGGATTATTGGTTGGATACGCCCCTCCAAGCTTATCTGCTGAACAAACGAGGTCATTACAATCACCCATGATCAAGGAAGGGCAGTTATTCTCTTTAATACAATTACAAACTTTATTCCAGAATTCGATCTTAAATCTCTCCATAGGAGGAGCATATATTAACATTATATTACAAGTAAAATTATTTTCTAAATTTGTATGTTCTAAAGTGACAAATCGATCATCCGAGTGGGTAATTTTGATTTTTTCATTCACAAATTTATAATTTTTCCATAAAAGACATAAACCACCTGCCCGTCCCGTCGAAGGGATGAAAAGACAAGAGTCAAAACCAACATTGTTCCAATTACTTTCAATAGGTTCAACTTCCGTTTTTTTTTTCTGCTAACAAAATCATATCAATTAATTCATTTTGTGTAGTGATTTTTAGATCCGTCCAAAAGTTCTTTTTCTGCATACCTCTACAATTCCAATATGCAATCTTCATCTATAACCAATTTTAAGGTAACCCGTTCCATAAATTAGCAAATCTCGAAAATTTTCCAAACACATATGTTTTGAGTAAGAGAGTCTTAAATTACTTTTTATTTGAGTTTCGGTCTTATTTCCCATTTTTTCAACCATTAGCAAGAAAGTGCAGCGGTGTTTATTTAGATTCATCTTCGAACCGATACTTTCTTTACTTCCCCACAACATAGGCAAATAAAAGAAAGAAGACGGGACAAATTGCACCGGGCCATTACCTAATCTATAATTTGTAATATTTGAAGTTTTCCGATTACTGGAAGACGGTGTTAAGCACCTGATATCAACCCAAGTAACTAAATTTTTCCAAACGTTACAAGTTTTACTACAAATAATGCTGTTTTCAAAACTACCAACCTTTCGGTTCCATTTAACTAGGGTCTTGTATTTTTTTAATTTTGAAATTTGGTATTTCGGCTATCTCACTGGTCCATAAACAATGTCCCAAGACATGAACCAGTTCGAGAAGCATAATTCGAACACAATTGTTTTTGTTCTGCCAAACCATGGTATGACTCAAACAAACATTCCATCCCGTCACTAAGAACATCATATTAGACTACCTAATTAAGAAGTCGGTACTCAATGCTATTAAAAACAATAAGCTTAATCACATTACCATATATCAAGTTCAATTCAAAATATAACTGCAGATAATGAAATCTAGTCACGGGATCATCATCATACAAATACATAAAGCAACCTAATGCCAAATTATACAAATACATAAAGCAACCTAATGCCAAATTACATTCATAGACATTCAGCCACCATACATTACAATAATTCATACTACTTGAGTTTCTTTCTATCTTAGTTACCATATTAGCCGAGATACAAGTTGAAACTGTAATCCATTTGTACTTCACCATCAACTCTAAAGTACACCCTGAATTGCAGCTTGTGCAAGAGTCAAAATAAGCCAACCAAATCCAAATTCTACCCTTCGAAAGGATCACCTATACACAATAGCACTACACATTATTAGATTTAACATATAGGATACAAATATTGGTTACTTTTCCAGAGTTAACACAACGAAGGTTCAAGAACTTATACCTTAACCTACACTTCAAAAGATTGTACTTCATTTTAACCATTCAATTCTTCATTTTCTTGGTACCCTTCAGAACCGAGGATGCTGTATCATCATCCAGTTCCGTAGCTTTTTTTTTTGCTCGAGTCAAAATTAGTCAACTCATAGGTTTTAACCTCCATGTTATTCAACAACATGTTGACAGTGTTAAATGACTGGAAGGAGTGTTCAGAGAAAAAGTCTTCATCCTCCTCCTCCACTCCCAAATCATCATTGACCATAAATTCAGCTAAGACATCCTCATCAATGAACTCATGAGTGTCTCTGTCATTTGGAATCAAGAGGTCAGCAAGCCAACATGAGGGGTTTCATTTTTTCAATAACTCATCACTCTCGAGCAAAGGAAGCACTAGAGATGATTCAACAAGATTCACAATTTTCTTATTGGTCTCATCATCATGGTCTTTGGTCTTTTCCTGTACCATGCCCTGGATATCAACAACCACAGGAGAAGACTTCTCACTAGGGGGCACCCTGGGCTGCATAGGATCAGATGATTCCTCCAGCTTATCATTGAAAACATCCTTGAAATTTTTAAAGATGTTCGCAGAGCTATTTGGAGAGTGTCCTGACTTGAAGTTGATAGTTATTCATCCTTTACCAGACAAATAGGGCCTAAACCCTCCAGTGGCAAGAGGAGGTTCACCATTACCCTTCACATTCTTTCCCTTCACTTTCCAGTTGTCATCATCATCTTGTTCTTTCATCTTTTCCTTGCCTTTTCTTTCTCTCATATTTCTTTTGAAATTAATGTTCACCTTTCTAGACAGATTTGCCCTCAAAGGACAGTGAACAAATTAATGATTTTCATCACCATAATGACCACAATCCTTAGAGAACTCTTCAAACCACACCATGAATTCTTGGAGGATATTATTCTCATCAGGATTAGGCACTGAATCATTGATTATCTTTTTCTCATCAACATCAATATTAATACAGATTCTATTATAGCTACCAATCTTGCCATCTGTAGCAAATGGATCAAGCTTGATAAATTTGTCAACCATATTCTCTTCTATAATTATTCTGATTGCCTCTTTGTTTGCAAACTCTGTATGAACCAGAGGGATTCGGACCCAAAGGTCTAGTTCAATGACAAATTCTGTCAAGGTGTTAAAATTTGATTTCCATTGTTTTAGGATCAAAAGCTGGCCCAGGACATGATAATGTCTCATATCCCACACCAGTATCTTATCAACAGGGTTTGAAAAACTAATCTCAAACCAATAATTGCCCTTAGGAATCATACTAACCTCACATTTCACATTCTTCCATTCAGTAATAAGTTTGTTTCTTATCTTAGGAAAATCAATAGGATCACCAAAAATATGACCCATCAAACAAGAATCCTTCAACTTTTGGAAGTCAGTTCTCACCTTAGCAAGCTTGTTTAGATAGCTTGATACATCAAGATTGTTCTTATTGAAAGAACTAGGGACAACAGGGTAAGAGCCTTTTCGAGGACCATCATCCTTAGCACCAGTTTCTCCATTTTGTTTTCCTGCTTCCACATTATCGTTTGGACTAGAGCATAACACTTTTCTGAAAGACCGAGATGAGGAAGCCATACTCAGTCCAGAGAAAGACACACAGGGAGATTCGTTCAGAGTATCAGTTATAGAGGGGAGTTTGAAGAGGAACCAAAGCTCGATTCCCATAGATTTTCCAATTCATATATAAATAGGCGGCATGGAAGTAGTAAAGCAAAATACAACATAAAAAAATGTAGTAACTCAGTCTATCTCTCAAAGTAATACTATTGATGAACAGTGAACAAATTTTGGGGAGGTATAGGAGTGTACCTGGTAGATAGAGATAGTTTTGTAGTCAAATGATTAGAGAGTTCTTCAGAATGGTCACTAACCATCGATTCACGCCGACAATAGCCGGCACAGGCAAAGCCGTTGATGGGACAAGGAGAGAACCCCTACGATTGTTACCAACCATCGGGTCTCTACTTGACTTAGACGAGACAAAGTGATCAAACACCGACACCCACGATCCAGGAGCTAGATCTAAAGCCCAAGCACTCCAAACCTTCTACACTCTAGCCGCCTCATGACGAACCCGAGCCCTAGCCCCCCTATTCCACCACACTAAGAAGATCCACCAAATATTCACTATTCCATGCTTCCATAGGATAAGCCGAAGTCAAGATTTGTTCTTACACACATCATAGCTCCCAGAAGGAACCATCACGGCGAGGGGATCATCATTTCGAAGAGATTTGGGGGCTAGAGTTTGTTTTCGTTCATAACAAAAGAGGGGCGCGTGAGACATTAATTCGGACGCGTTCTTTTTCATGATGATGTTTAAAACCTCCTTCTTTTTACGTACGTTTATTAAAATATAATCGGTCTTACAAAATGATGGACGTTAAACGAGAGACGTGGCTTTTCTCTGGTAGAGTCGAGAGACTCAAGAGTGAACCACACAAACAGACATAACAACCTCAAATGCAACCAGCCACCGCATCTTACCCACACAAGTTTATACAACACAAGGTCGACGCCATCGCCATTTGCGCCAAATCCAAACTCCTAATCACACTATGATTCTTCACAGCCTCAAGCCCATCATCTCCTCCACCATACCCTCTTCCTCCTCCACTTCAATTCCTCGTCTGCTCCTCAACACCAAGTCTTCCAGATCACTCTCCTTATCACCATCTCCTTCCAGACCTTTCGCTATCCTTCGAACCCCTGTCATGAGTTTTCTCGACAAACTCCGATTCGGATTCCAATCATCGAAGGCTGCCTCCATCTCCGACCCCTCCTCGGCAGCGATTGCTCAGGGCCCCGACGACGACCTCCCAGCTCCCGGTCAGCAGTTCGCTCAATTTGGCGCTGGATGCTTCTGGGGCGTCGAATTGGCTTTCCAGAGAGTGCCTGGTGTTACCAAGACCGAGGTCGGTTACACCCAAGGTTTGCTTCATAATCCTACCTATGACGATATTTGTTCCGGTGTTACTGGTCATTCCGAGGTTGTTAGGGTTCAGTATGATCCCAAGGAGTGTAGCTTCGACAATCTGCTTGATGTTTTTTGGGACAGGCATGATCCTACTACCCTCAATCGTCAGGTAAATTGCAGCTCAGTTCTGATTCTGCGTTTTATTATTATTATTATGCAATTTGAGAATTTGGCCTGTTGACTGTGAATCGATTACTACCATTGAGGTGTTTTGAATCAAAATTTTTATTTTTTGCTGGATTACATTAGTCTGAACCTGTCAGGATGAAAGCATAATCAGGATATTGATTGATCGTAATGACGATTGTTGCGTGTCTATTATAGTTAGATATGCTGACGAGGAAGGATGGCAAGTTCTGAGCCATTGTGGAACAGTGATTGATTTGTTGCTTTTGATTAGATTGTATGAAATTGGAGCGGATCCAGTTATAGTTTCTTCCATGGATGATTTCCTAGGTGTAAGAGCTCGGTTTCCCATTATCTGGTTATGCACTCTAGTTTCCAACATTAGCAGTTCGTTTTCTATGCCTGAACGAGATTATTCCTTGAATATGTACTGATATTGGGTTCATAACTTCATTGTTGAGTTGAAGAACCAAGAATTGAATCAGCAGGTGTGGTGTACATCTCTTTGAATCATCTACCTGGGTGAATGTTGTTTGATTTGGAGCCCTTCTGGTTTCAATGCTTTGGGCAGATTTAAGCAAGTTTTTGTCAACATTGTTTCCTTGAAAGGAGATGCTATAAGTTTTTCTATTTAAGTAGACTGTTGTGGACTGAAAAACATCTTTGTTGTTTATGCAACTTCTGTACATATTACCTTGTTGACTTGACTCCCAATCATTCTCTACTCAATTTCTTGATAACCAAGCTGCACTTCTTAGAGTTGATTTCCACAGATGCGATTTTGACCTGACTTTTGGAGCTCACAATTTCCTGGTTCCTGATCCTTTCTAAGATAGCAAATGTTGAATGTATATTTCATAAAAGCATTAGAATGCTGAATTGAATTCTAAACCATCATTGGAATTCAATCCTTGTGTTCTGAAATGTGCAATGTGGAACAAGGAAGAAATTATGAAGGTAGATAACATCAAAATAAGAGATAAATGAGCTTGTGAACTGAGAAGGATGATTTGGCACACAGCCTAGGTTGAGACTGTTATTTTCTCAAATTGCAATATGTTTCTATCCTTTTAATATCTGTATCATAACTTGACCTGAGAAAATGGCATTTTTGTTCAGCATCTAGTCAAGCTAAAATTAGCTCCCAGGACACAAAGCTAAAGAGTGATAATTTTATTTGTTGTATAAGTAAATTAGGTAGGGCAGCTCATATATTCCCCAACTAAAAGCTGTGATTGAAATATTTTTTGTGAATGAGGAGGCACCTTCTAGTAGTCATAATAAATGCTTTCTTTGTTTTGGAAAAATAAAAGATGCTAGAGATGAAAACTAGAGATCTGGATACAATTTGACATGACAACTTCTGTTCTGAATCAGTGAGTTGTGAGCATATGGTTGTTGAGGTATAGTCCCTGCCTTATTGGAGCAAAAGAATCTAGAGATGAAAACTAGGGATCTGGAAACAATGACACAGCAACTTCTGTTCTGAATCATGAGTTGTGGTCCTTGTGGACATATGAGGTTTTAGTCACTAGTCTGTCTTAGATGGATTGTAATGTTCACCTTGTGTATCAGGGAAATGACGTAGGTACACAGTACAGATCAGGAATATACTACTACACACCAGAGCAAGAGGAAGCTGCCCTTAAATCCAAGGAGAAGCATGAACAAAAAATAAACAGGAAGATAGTTACAGAGATCCTGCCTGCTAAAAAGTTCTATAGAGCTGAAGAGTACCACCAGCAATACCTAGCAAAGGGTGGCCGATTTGGATTCAGACAATCCACTGAGAAAGGTTGCAATGACCCTATTCGTTGCTACGGCTAGTAAGTAACATTTTTGTTTCCCATTCTGCTGAACTTGTATGGTGCTTTGCACTGGGTAATACCGTTATAAATCTTTATGTATGTCTTGTATATCCTTCTGTTCAGGCATGATCCTCTATAATGTTATATATATAATGACACCGAATTTGCAGCTAGTAAACCCGTGTTCTTGAGGTTGAACAATTTGTATCTTCTTGTGGATGATACAAGGTTTGCAAGTATTTTCCTCTACTTTCCTGTTTTCTTTTCGGGAAAATTGCAAAATAGAATATCAACTTCAATTTGGTGAGCAATAATGGCACAGGCTTAGTGAAGTGCAAAACAATATTACCAACTTCTTGTTCCTTAGTTTGGTCTGATGATAGACAGGTGACAAGATCAGTAACATATAGAGATGGGAATGGTTGAAGTTTGATTTGTTTTGCATTTCTATGAAATTAGATCAGTAGCAAACAGAAACGCATCAGTAAATGCCATGTAGTATTTATATCTTACACAGATAGAATCTTGCAAAGTAAACAGAAAAAATCAGTCTTGAACGTATACATGAACACTTTTATACATGACAATTGACCCAGAAATTCCAAGACCTAATTGAGCATCTCATTCTTTGTGGGTTAGAGATTAAGTACACCTAAAATGGGTATTGCAGCATATTTTTGTGGTCATCTTTGTATTGTTTTCATCTTCTACCTCTTGCGCTTGGACTTGAGGGAATTTGCAGATTGGGCATTGTTATGCCAGTTTCTCTTCCTCTGGTTTATGAACCAATTGTTGATCTGCTTGAGCTGCAGGCCCGTCTCCTCGACAAGTTTTGCCTTGTCATCTTCCTGCATTATTATTAACACGGAGATATTTGAGCAGGGAAGTAAATACAAAGGGTTACAATAGTATGGACATTTACTACTTACAGTTGGATAAGGCCACTTTGAATGCTGTTGCCACCATTCCTTGAGTACAGAAGTGGTGTCTCCTGGTAATTTTCCAGCTCTCCTCTTCCTTAGTATCTCTTCCCTCACATCTTCAATTCTTGATTTGAATCCCTGCGAAATCATAACCACATTCAAGGTTCAAGATCTTGAGAAATTTATATGATCACGAATCTGACTGACCCACCTGCTTTAGCTCGATTTTGAGTTCATGTCGAACTCTGTCCATAAGAGTCCTTTCGGATTCAGTAGGAAGAAGAGGACCTAAGCCCATGAGATCATGCCCATCCGATCCCCCGCCCGAGTACTCGAACTGCAACTCATCTTCATCGTCTGACATTGTTGCTCCTGTTCCCTCTCCTAGTGTAGCTCCTGGAAAATTATCAAAACAATTCCATTAATCAAATATTTTATCATACAGGTAATGGGTTCATAATCATTTTCAATAATCCCTTAAATAATCGATAATCGAAAGTCCAAATAATTCCTATATTGACCCTGCTATTTGTGCTTGTCGAACGGACTGAATATCAAAGGAGCTTCAAGCTTGCAAACATGTTAATCAAGATCCTCGATTAGGGTTTGTTCACTTGATTAAACAAGTCGAATATAAGCATAATTTTTAACTCGAGGTTCAGTTGAAAATGAACTCAGTTCTAAATAAGTTGAACATATTCAATATGGCAATGTTGTAACATACAATAAAGTAGTGAACGTTTGAACAAATTCAAAATTCGATTTGTTATGTACCTACCTCTTAGAAGTCTACAAGAACTTTGTTTGAGAGGGGTCCCACTGCACCCACCTTTCATTTCATATATTTATCCACCCACCTTTCTTTCATATCTTAAATTTCAAGACTTGATTGGGTGTATCATCATGTAGGGTTTGTCCTTAAATATCTTTTTATTATTGCATTATAAATTTAAAATCAAACTTCATTCATTTTATCCGTTTACGCGTTCATTATTAAAAGAAGGAAAAAAACATATCACAATTGAAATATTCCTAAGAAATTTGTTTCCATGGGGTCAGACGCTGGACCCACCATTTACAACCCCCAACCAAGTCACCAAGAAAATATATGCTACGAATTAATAAATATATATTTTAATTAGATAAAACTACCATAAGGTCGATTATTAAATACTATAATGTTTGGTACAACATATTACAAAAAATAACATATGCTACCTAACATTTAATATTCTACTAAATTACATTAACATACTTGTATGTTTGGTACAATAAACGCATCAAAATTCACCAAATTAACTACAGATCATGTCCCTATCGTAATATTTCATAAAACCATCCTTACCAATGTTAGAAAATGATGTTATATAGTGCATAATTATATTCCACAACATTACTACATACTGTAATTTAGTATATTCAGTGGGAAAAAATGTTACCTCATCTTTATTGTACATCAATATCATAGAACAAACAGACCAATCCATGCAAATATATTTTATATAGCATTTAAGATTATACATGAAAAAACCCGAAGAAATACTTAAGTTGTCCCAGTTTTGATTGGCAAGAAACATGCCAAATTTCATTTTTAATGTTTTTTTTTACACTAACCTGTTAGGTTTTGCAAAGTCTGTTGAATTTCACGGCAAGCCACGACAGCTTCCATAGCATGAATCCTCACATGTTGCTGAAGTTGCTCTTTGAAAGAACACAACAATACCAAATATTGACCCTACAAATCACCATCAATTACAGGCTTACAGCAAAAAAAATAAAAATTGGAAATAATTTACAAAAAAAAAGAAGAAATCTTACCAAGAAGTCGTCAAGCTCTTGCCTTTCATGGGGAGAGAGAGACTGGTAGCTTTGAGAAGCAGCATATGATCGGAGAAGATGATGAGACTGAGCTAACTGAGCATCAACCAACGGCAGCTGATCAATCGGCGTGGCAACTCTGAGACACGATACGTGTGCAGCGAGTAACTGTTCGTACAACGGATGACTTGCAATATCCGCCTTCAACTGATGATAGTGGTGGTCGTCGTCAACCATCGGAATCTGAATTCCTCCGCCGGAGCCCATCATCCCTAACAGCCCCTGTTCTTGCATTTTTGGATTCCGAAGACTATGGTTGAATCGGAGAAAAGGGTTAACAGAGAAAATGAAATCAAGTCCTTTAGACTATAGAGGGAGAGGACCACCAGAATTGGTATAGCTGTAAAAATAAGAGAGAAAGGGCACTCTATGGTACAGTAATAAGAGAAGTGTGTTTGTATGATGTATAGGTCCTAGGCAGAGAAAGTTGCCCAGAAGTCAGATGTAGCAGAAGTGATATTGGGGCTTGAGATCAAACACAACTTTATTTATTTATTTATTTTTAAAAAAAAAGTTAAATCTGAAATTAGGCCTGCGACTGTGGGCACTATCTATGCCCACATAGAGGCCCTGTTGAAAACAGAGAGCAGCAGGGAAAGATTCTATCTTCCTATGGAAAAACGAAACATCATTTAGATAATGAAGGGGATGGAGGAAGAGAGAAGCGTACGCAAAAGTTGTCTTCTTTTTATTTTCTTCTTTGCTGTATATTTGTGTGCAGGCTTTATGAAGATGAAGAAGATGAAGAAGAAGAGAGGGAAAGGACTTGTACAAGTAAAAGCTGTGACAATCATCTGATTTCTGATTTCTTGTTTTATATCTACTCTCTTGTTGGAAAGTTTTTTCGTCCCACCAATATGATGGTCATGCTTTTTCAAATATTACCCGAAAATAAAAATAGAATTATAAATTTACCGTAAATTATATATATCGGTCTACAACGATGTTCGGTGTAAATTGACGCTAATTACATGGAACACTGATGTGAATTAACAAAGCACATATTTGTGACCAACGTGATTAACATTTAAAAATCGATCATAAAATTTAATTTGAAGATATGATGTTTACCACCTCCAAATATTAGATTTTTATCGGTAGTTCTTAGGAGATTTCATGTTCACTTCTGCGACTGGCATATGATCTTTATGTTTTATTTTTTGTTTGGTTGTTTGACGTTTCGTCATGTACTTTTTTTTATCAAATGGTTGGTGTTTCAAAATCTTACTTTCTCTTTTCCATTTATTCTTATTTCCGGGTTTTTTCAAAACATGACAATTAGTCCTTCCGTCACTTTATAATATTTCTATTCATTAGTTTTGATTAGTGAATTGAATTTCTTTACTTCTTTAAATTATTTTTTATATGTTAACTACCTCCAAATTAAACTGTATTTTAATTATTTTTTAAAACTGTACTTAAAAATACAGATGATGTATTTTGAAACTGTTGAATTAAACACCAAAATTCAATTTGATTTTTGGATGACCTTAAACTAATGAAATAAAGCTATTTTAATCAAGTTTGAAAGTTGGAAGTAACATTTTGTTGATATTTATTATTTGTGGGTGTTATTCTTTGTTTCTTTATTGGTGTAGGTGTATCCTTTTCTCCCTTTTGTGGCAAGTTTTGGTTGTGGGTATGTTTATTGTTGGTTTTTGCTTAGGGTTGGGGCTATTGATTAGGTAAATAGTAGTAGGAGAAGATATAAGTTATCTTCTTTTCTTTAATCTTGGTAGGGTTTGCTTCTAGTCGGTCATCACTTTGATCATGCATTTACAATTAATTTTAATTTAATTAATTAAAAAGAAATAGCACTTGGCATTTGGTAGTATATCTTCTTGTATGAGTCCCATCAGACACTATTGGTTCCACCTAATGATGCTATCATTAGTGTACTTCACTATTCTTAATCTTTCCCTGTTATTATGGATTTTAATTATAATCCTCCTATTACTTGTCACAATCTCATATTCTCATGCGAATATATAAAGGAAGGTTAAAGAACGTGTGGGATTGGAAACAAATTTAGATTTCCATTTTCCTTTCCTAAACTCATATGGGATCAAATGGATTAGAGGATGTATTATTGTGGGCTATTTTAGAGATATTCATATATTTTATTTATAAAAGTTGTTTAATTTCGTATTTTATGTTAAAAAAATAGAACTTTTTATTATTATTTCATTTTTTGGGGCCTACGTGCCGATGTAAGAGCATCTTCGGATGTATCTCAATTCAAGATCGTGACCGTAAAAACTAGAAGGCAAGGAGTAAAGAATACTAAGGATGAGAAGTAGAAGAATCAAAGTTATTTCTCAAAAAAATCATTTTTATTTTTACAAGAGAAATGATGATCATAGAGAAAAGAATAAAGACCATCTCGAAAGGAGAAGTGAAGACATATTTAATGGAGATGGAAGATAACAAGATTCACATATGCATGTAAGTTAGGTTTTCCATGCAAGTTTTTTTTGATAAAAAGAGCGAGAACGCTATGTGTGCTCCAGGCGCTTTATTAACGAAACATAGGAACTACAAACGAGTTAAACGTGGGAAAGCAACCCCTCTAAGATCATCTAAAAGCAACACTCTAACACCTAAAGGAGGATCTACCAACCGGTGAACCCCGAAGTCAAAAGAGAAAGCCAGATTGGCAATAGCGTCAGAAACTCTATTATCCTCTCGGAAATATGTCCGAAACTGATATTCCAATCTCGAGGGATGAAGCCTTGGTAAAAGCTATGATTTTTTACGATAATAATTGACTCATAACTAGCAAACAATGAATAAATGATGAGTACGAATTTCACCGCTATGTTCTTGACGTAAGTTTGGACTTGTGAGGAAATATTCACTTTTTCCTCCGGGAAATAAATTTTACCGTGCATTGTTATTTAAAGCATTTGGGAGCTCCAATTATTAAAATTACAGTTGAGAGAAATGATCAAGACATCGGATATGCCCTATTATAGGAAATAACATGAAAAGGCAAAATGGCCAAAAGAGTCGTTATTTTGTTTCTTAGCGGCTAATAAAGACGGCTAAGAAAGGCGGCTTATGAATACGCGTTTTCCGAGAAAATTGTGAAATAATTATCCATACAATATTCCGGATTAATTACTCCAATTTCGAGAAGTTTGGAGAAGGGGCTCAAACCGCCTTCGGATCGGTAAAATGATAATTACCGACCTCGCAAAATGATAATTATCGTTTTCACTATAAATAACGGAAGTAAAGGTCAGGTCGAGCATATCCATTACCTGGCCGGTTCCGTCACCCAATTTCCGGTAAATTTGGTGGTATCTGAGCGTAGCCTTCGTCGTTGTGATTCCGAATCTTCTTTCGGTTCGTCAATCGGGTTAGTACCGAATAAGTGATGAATTTATTTGTTTTCCATATTGCGATTTGGTCTAAATTGACCTTAGGATTGTCAAAATGGATAAATGGAAGTTCTATTATGCTCGTTTAATTATTTTGATGATCTTAGGCTGTTTGAATGACAAGATCTGATAACAGGTGGTTTCGAATTGCATTCGGGCAAAATGTGACGCTGCCGAAATTTAATCAATTAATTAAAGAATTAATTAATTAAATTAAGATTCGGTAAATCTAGTAAAGCTAACTAAATTCAAATGAATGAATTTAATTGATGTTTGAAGCGAGAAGTTTAACACAAGGAATTTGATATTCCTGACAGGTGTTGTGGAAGACTTTGATATAACTATAGCTTAGTTTGCCATGTGAGCATATTCAGTTAAATCTTCGGACTTACTTAGCTTCGATATGGAAAAACCCGTGCCTGAGAGATTTATATCTTGTTGTGTTGAAATGTTTGTTGTGTTAAGTGAATGATGTTATGCATTGTAATGTGTTATATGTGAAGCATACATGTTGGCTTTTTGATGAACATGATGATGTGATGTGTAAAGCATGTCTAATGTTAATGTTGTATATATTATGTCATGGTTATAAAATGATTAAATTAACATGTGTTAACCTGTTAAGGCGTGGAAATGTATGGCATGATAAACATGTTGAGGTGTGATATGATGGTGACCTATGAAGGTCAAGAACATGTATAATGGGTAATTGACGCCGAGCTTAACCATTAGCCAGATCGCTAGCAACAATAGTGATGTTGGCCCGGTACGACGCCCATGTCGCTAGCGTAAGTCAAGGCGTTGAGCTTAATCATTAGCTAGATCGCTAGCAATTGTAGTGATACCGGAGCTTGGCCAAGCCCGAATCACTTGCGCTTGTATAAGAATGACACCGAGTTTGATGGTTTTCTAGGCTTGGGTCGCACACGTAATTAAAATGATAATGTTTGCATTGACATGAACGGGAAAAATGTTGCATGTGGTCAGTGGTTAAGATTACAACCCACCACGAGTAATCCTGGTCTGAGGCTTTATTAGTCTGGCTCTGACTTAAAAGCAAAGTGTCAGAATTAACCTAATCTGTGCAATGGTGATGCTCACACCAAAGCCAGAACCGTATAAGCAATGAATCCGGATTTGGTCCGATCGCTAATTGTAATTTTCATACTGCATTCACATGCATCATTCATAAAAGTATGATATCATCTCATGAGCACGTTATATGCTATTTGAATACATGTGTTATGTTGTGATGTGTTGATATGATCTCTCGTGGATATATCATGATCGGTGGTTAACGATTTTAAACAGATTCCCCTTTTTCGGTAATGCCGATCATAGGAACACTGCAAGGACGTCAGTTGTAGGAAGTGGACAACCGGGGCAATGTTAACCCAAGGGTTGGTTAAACTTTTTTTGAAATTAATCGCTTGCAAGCGAGTCTTTTGTTGCCTGTGTGAAACTGTGTAAATGTGTTATTTTCAGGCTGATGTTTCAGGACAGCTGTTTAGTTGTCATGTTTTGAAGTGTTGTTTTGGGATAATACTAAATGCATGCATAGTAGTTTTATGTAAATGTTTTCTATATGACAGGTTGCATGATTTCTTTATTTTATCGTGTTTATTATTGCAAGGTCCTATTTATGAAGTTGTTGTCAGGCTAACTAATGGGACCCATTGTGTGGTCCTTAGTCTAATGACATCTTGGGTACTTAAAACTAGGGTCGTTATAAATTGGTATAAGAGTTTAGGTTGACAACTAGGGCACATGTGACTTGAGATGAGACACGATAGTTCAACCTAACTACAACCCGGATCGGGTTTGTTTTGAAAGGAGATTTAAGTTTTGAAAAGAATTGAAATTAATGACATATGGTTCTAATGGATTTAAAATCATATGCATAGTCGGGATTGTGAAAAAATACACTGCCTTCCACTCCTCAACGTGACTCCTTGTAAGTGATAATTCTCTCTATTTCTTAAGATTCTTAGTACTCTGATTAGTGTCGATCACTACTACTATAGGTAGTAGACATGTATGAGGAGAGAAAAATTTCGAATGTTCTCGTTCGTCAAAGATGAAAAAGGGAAACCTGGAACAATTCGGCTAAGAGACAAGGAACTCATAGTGGATATGCGAGTGTGTTATTTAAGGCATCACGTGCTAGAAGAACACGAGAGTATAATGTTGATAATATGACGTCGAAGTCAAGTGCCTCAACCAATCAATTGCACGTGATGAGCATATGCAAGGGACGATTGCTACTACAAAAGAAAGAGTTATGCCTAGTATAGTGCATGAGACAATTGTTGTAGAAATGAGTAACACATTACGATGAGAAATGGGTCCACAAGAGACTCCAACTAGTGTACCCACAACATATGTGAATCATGATGTGAAACATGAGGGACATGAATTGAGTTCGGAGAAGTGATAGAAAGTAATACGGAGAAGGGAAGTTCTCAACTCCAAAGGAAGTTATGGAATGGAAGGAGATGGGTGGTTGACCACATGGAAATGGTCTATGAAGAGATCAAAGTAGCCGAGGAATACAAAGTGAGTTTGGCAGGGAGTTTTATGCAAGAGGTAGTTATGAGTTGGATCAGGAACCACAACAACATCTCTGACTTTGATACATTAAAATAGTGGATTTTCACACACTTTTTCCCAATAGTAGCTCGAGCTAGCTTGTTGAGTGCCTTCCTAGAAGCTCCTGAAAAAGATATCCGATAATGAAGATAATCGATACGTTCCATGGAGAATGCACTTTGTTAGGAGACAGAGTTCCACCAGAAGATCAAGTGGGTCACTTGTTTGCAGATAGACTGAAGGGACATCATCGTCAGATGCTTGCGCCTTTTGAGGATCTGCCACAACTAGAGTATCAAGAAAAGGCTTTGAAGCTTGAAGCTAGGCACCCTCATAAAAGGGAAATAGACTCAAAATCCGGAAGTAGTTATAACAAGAAGAAAAGACCAATGACAGAATTCTACAGACCTGTGAGGTCAGCACCATAGGGTAGTCAGGCTCGTTCAGGAGGGAATTTTCAGCACAATCGTTCGGTTTGAACTTCTAACTTCATAGTATGCTTCAATTGTGGAGGTATGAACCATAGCAAGAAGGATTGTCCGAAGGATCCAACTACATGTTTCAGATATAGTCAACGTGGACATATGACTAAATTTTGTGGAGTTAGGAGAACAATGTCATCTCAAGGATCCTCCCCAAATATGGGAAGAGAATGAAGTCAAAGCGTGCAAGGCAATTATGGACATGGACAACGACAGTACCCAGCTAGTCATAATCAATCTAGCCAACAAGGATCTCAAAATAGGCCGCAAGGGCGAGGACGCAGTGGAGGTCGTGGGGCTTGAAATGGAAAGAGTCAACTCCGAATGATAGAGTTGAACAGAAGTAACGCACAAGATACACATATGGTTGCAAGTACGATTTAGATTCGGTCCCAACCTGTTAAGATTTTGTTTGATACGATTCTTTCATGTCTGATAAATGTGTAGCTAGACTCGGATTAGATACCGTTGAAGGTATACCAAACTCGGTAAAGTTACCTATTGGTAATAGGGAACCGGGATCTAAGGAAATTCTTCAATACCCTCTAAGGTTAGGCCAGGTGGATTGGCCAACATATTTCCTTATAACCGGATTAGACAGTGATATATGATGTCATCCTAGACATGGATTTAATGATTAAGTATAAGGCTAAGATAGATGCCGAAGCGCTAACAGTAATGATTTTAGCCAATGATGGTACTTGTCACGTGTTCAAAGGAGGTGATTCCCAATAACCACTAGTGGTGATCTCTGCGATGAAAGCAAGTAAGTTGATAAGGAAAGGATGTGAAGCATATTTATGTTATGCATTGGAGAAAAAAGGAAATATTCAATTGAAACACATTCCAATTGCGCGCAATTTAAGGATGTTTTTCAAGATGAATAGCCTAGATTGCCACCTACAAGACAAGTTGACTTTACAATTGATCTAGAGCCTGGAACTTGACCAATTTCTAAAGCTCTATCCACCCGTGGAGATGCTTGAGTTGAAGAAGCAACTGGAAGAATTGATGGATAAAGGGTTTATTCGGCCAAGTGTATCACCTTGGGGAGCACTAGTGTTGTTCAGGAGGAAGAAAGATGATACATTGAGGTCATGTGTCGACTAAAGAGAATTGAATAAGATGACGATTAAGAACAAGTATCCTCTACCACGGATTGATGATTTGTTAGATCAATTGCAAGGAGAAAAGGTGTTCTCCAAGATAGATATGCGGTCAGGCTATCACCAGTTGAAGATTCAAGAAGAGGATATCCATAAGACGGCATTCAATTCTCGGTATGGACACTACAAGTTTGTGATTATGCCATTTGGATTGTCTAATGAACTAACTGCATTCATGGAGCTGATGAATCGGATTTTCATTGAGTATTTGGACAAATTTTTGTAGTGGTTTTCATAGATGACATATTGATCTATTCACGAAGTAATGAGGAACATGCAGAGCATTTGAAAGTAGTTCTCCAAGTATTGAGGAAAGAAAAGCTTTATGCCAAGTTCTCCAAGTGTGACTTTTGGATGAAAGAAGTAACATTTTCGGGACACGTGATTACTGAAGAAGGAGTCAAAGTTGACCCATCAATGATAGAAACCGTGCTAGCATGAGAACAACCAAAAAAATATTAAAGAGATACATAGTTTCCTAGATATAGCAGGATACTACAAACGTTTTATGCAAGGATTTTCCATCATAGCTAGACCTATGACTAGTCTATTGTTGGGAAAAAAACGTTTGTATGGACCGAGAAGTAGCTTTGACGAGATCAAGAAAAGTCTGACCACTACACATGTGTTAGCTCAACCGAATGAAATACTAGAGTTCATTGTTTACAATGATGCTTCCAAAAAGGGTATGGGATGTGTTCTGATGTATAATGATAGTGTCATAGCCTATGCATCAAGAAAATTGAGGCAATATGAGCAGAACTATCCAACACACGACAACAGTAGTTCACGCACTAAAGATTTGATGGTATTATTTGTTTAGAACCACATGTAAGATCATGACAGGTCACAAGAGCCTAAAATACATTTTCACTCAAAAAGAGTTGAATATGAGACAAAGAAGATGGTTGGAGCTGATAAAGGATTATGACTTAGAGATACTATAACATCCTGGTAAGGCTAACGTGGAGGTTGATGCTTTTACTAGAAAGTCGGTTCAAGAAAAAGTGATCGCCGATTAAATATACAAGTTGAGATACAAAAAGATCTAATATGTATTGGCATTGAAATATGGGTTCAAAAAGACCAAGGGTATCTGTATACTTTGCAAATAGTGCCTAGTTGGTTGGAAGAAATTCAGCAAAAACAAGTAAGTTGTTCTGACTTGACTAAAATAAGGTCAGTGATCGGGAGTGGTGACTCTTCGGATTTCCATATCGGTGCCGACAATATATTAAGATATCAAGGTAGGGTTTGTGTGCCTCAAGACAATGAGATCAGAAGGAGGATTCTTGTTGAAGCTCATGCATCATACCTATTGAACTCAATGTGGTTTGACGCAAGTGGAGGCAATCTTGAGGTCTCGGTCGATTGTTGTGTTGATCAAGTCGATCACCTATTCGGTTTTGGATTGGTGCACTACACCGATCGAGGCGGTAAAATGAATTTAGATGGCTCAATTGAAGGCGTCGGTGGATTCAATCGTGTTGTGTAGATTCTTCGAGTCTTTGGGGTTTAACTTTGATCGGGGTAATGACGGTGGATCTGGTAGACACTTGAGGTTATTCTTTGGGCTACCTTAGTCTATACTTATCTTCGATTGCCTTGATCCGATATCCATATCTCCCTAGTACCTTTTATAACAATTAATCATGGTGATTAATGGGAGGTTGAGGGGTTTGATCTCTTACCTATGCTATCCTTGTTCTCTCAATATATTCCCTTGTTCTTTGTTCTAGAATATTTGAACCTTCTAGACATCATCTATTCGGTGTTGCATTAAAGCTTTGGCATCTTGTTCTCTTTTGTATTCCATCATAGGAGACTCAAGTCGAGTAGATAGAGGTCTAGAAGTCAAGTTGACTTGAAAGACTGTGGTTTGTTTAAACAACCATGGTAATCGTTCCGAACCATGTGAGTACATTGTAATCAAGTCGGTCGGTGAGGAAGGTCAAGCTGATCTACAACAAAGTCTTGAATCCAAGAATCAAAGACAAAAAGAAACGAAAGTAAAAAAAAAAAAAAAGGAGGACTATACAATTGATTACAAAAAAAATGTTGCACTCTCCCCGACAACGATGCCAATTTGATAAGGCCTTAAATGTGCGCCTTAAATCTCTCGAATATATTACAAGACCCGATCATAGTATAGAGTCCAATACTCATGATCGAACACAAGGATAATGAATGTAATGATTGTGAAATTATTTGTATAGCCATAATGGAGAAAAGACAAAAAGAGAAGGACACAATCAAGTTTGCAGTAGAGGTAATCGACTCGGTTGATACAAAGAATGACAGAACTTAACGAGTCCTTGCGGCCAAACCTGCACTGAAAACTAGAATGGAAATTGAATGCTAAACCTTGACCTAAAAGTTCTTATTTATAGGGAAAGAGGTTAATTACAATCTTACAAGAAAAAGATAAAGTAAGTCAAAATAAATGGGCTAAAAGATAGTCTAAATAAAGATGATAAAAGAGAAAAATTATAAGTTGAAATCAAATCAATTAACAAAAATTGACACGCGTCCGGGTCGATCATGAGAAAACTTTTGATAGATTTTCAACACTTGAGTAAAACTGATTTTCCTATTGTAGTGATTGGAACTAGAAAACCCATGAATACTTCTTTTAAAGTTAATTTTAAAGTTGTATAACTTTGTAATCTAAATAGAAGTCTAAACATGAATGGAAGTCATTCAAAAATCATTTATGTGGCCTTGATGAAATTATTGGTTTTATTCCTTAACTTTTGGTTTTCAATTGATCTTGTCTTCTTAATAACTTTCTCGGTCACTAGAGAATTTAACTTGATCTAGACATTCTTTCAAATTAGCTCTAAATAATGCTTAATATGACCTTAAAGATTTGCATATATTTACTTTCTAAAACAACACCCTCTTAGTCCACATGTCAAATGCTAAAATATGCCACATCAACTTTTTTTTTTTATCAAATATTTACAAGTTTTCCATATTTTAATTATAATAATTTCATTATTAAATAATAAATTTAAATCAAAATTAAAATATATTTCATCTCATCATGCCACCTAGGATTTTTTGAAAATGTTTTAAAAAAATAGTTACGATTCTCTCTCACCATTATACTATTGTAACAATAATTAGAGTTTAAGCAAAAATTACTATTTGTAAATAATTAAAAATACTCATATTTTAGAAAATATTTTTTTGTGTACAATAATTAGACTTTAAAAAAATATATATATATATTCATCAATCAAATTAAGAGATATTTAAGAAAACTTCTTTTTCTTTTATAATTTTTTCCTAGTAGAATGAATTAACCTAAAATAAATTAGTATCAAAATAAAATAAAAAGATATATACTATGTATATTTATATAATTTTTTTAAATAATGTAGGCACATTTTTTCATTTTCAAAAAGTAATTATTTAATTAATTTTTACTTTTGACTTTTATTTCATTTTTCTTCATATTTTAATTTTTGATATTTAATTTTTAAGTTAAATTTTGAAATTTTATTTGAATTTTAAAATTTATATCATAGTTTGTTTTTTCATTTTAAAAATTAGTTTTTAATTTTAATTTTTATAAATCCGGTTCGAATGATGCATATCTTCTGTGCTATTATTTTCAAAAAATCCAACAACATTTGAAATATAATTAAACTATCAAATCTTTCTACTAATTCTATCAAAATTAAAATCCAATGAATTTAATTGTTCAATAGTTTTTCTTTAAAATATATTTTTTTGAATTAGTTTGTGTTAAATGTTTAAATCCAGGTTCATTCTTGATTGGTTTGAGCTTCAACTAAATGATAAAATTATACATCAATAACTTTATAAGATTTATAATAATTTAGAATAAATGTTGTTTATATATTACAAAAACATTTATGAAAACTATTTTATTAGATAAAGTATCATCATAGAGTATTTAATATGACAATAATACTTCACAATTTTAGAAAGTGGGAGTAATTTCAAATTTTCTATTGATATATTCCAAAAGATTATTAGAAGGTGGGAGTAATTTCAATTTTAGAAAGTGCGTAAAACTGAAATTTACAAACAATTATATTTAGAAAAAAAAAACCGTAAGGACACGAACGATACACTAATTTCAATAAAAACACAATTACACCACCAAAATTGTAAACCCAATCTATTTTACCCCAACAATGTGCAAAGTTTGTTTTAAAAAATTAAGGATTACTTTGATCTTTCTCATTCAATGGTCCTTTACTTTCTTTAAAAACCCATGAGTAACTAAAACCCCGACTCCACAAAAGAACGCGCCATGAACACGCCCCTAAACGAGAAATCCTACCTCTACTACCCATGAAACCCTAATTGGCCTTCCAAGAGCCGCCGCTCCTTTCCGTCGTAGCCTTAACAAATGGCTAACGCTACTATCGTAAACACCATTCTCTCAGCTCCACAAAACCGAGACCTATTCCAGCCGAGCCCTAGACAATGGAAAAACTATACCGTCATCAATGGGCAACAAAATCAAAATGGTGGAGAAAGAAAGTTCGATTGAAGCCACTTTGGGAGCGATTGGGTCAAGGGGAAAGGGCACAAAGGGGGTTTTCCAACGCCTGGACGAAGCGTCTGCTACAATCGAAGCAAAAGGGGCCGGATGACAAAGCTAGAAAGAGAGGAGCCTCTTTCACCGGTGACTTGGGTATGAAGCTCAAACGACCCCCCAAAATGAATGCAGAGAAGACCGTCCACGATTATGATAGGCAAAACAAGCCTAGACGCTCAAAGCCCTGTGGTATTGCTCACCAGAAAAGGTATGAACCCTAATAACCATAGAAATCGATCAATGGTAAGTTTAATTGTCTTGCCTGTTGAGTGTCAAAAGGAAAATATGAATACTATGCTTATTAGCTACTCTAGACCCACTGTGAACGTAGGTAGTCATACTTACGGGAATAGAGAATTAATTCCCCTATATAAGAACCATAAATAAATGGTAGAACATACAATCTCTCATAAATCATCTATCTATTTCACCTTCTCCTTTCTTCACAAACACAACCACAACTGGTGCCCAATGAGTGAACAAAAAAGCTCTCTTAGGAAGGTAGTGCGCTCAAACACAATCTTTGAACAAAAGCCTAATGAAGAGGTGAGCAATGAAGCCACCTCTGCTTATGAAAAACAACACCAAACTTCACCAACTAAAACTGAAGAGAACAAAGGTAAAACTCATGTTGCTCAAGAACTATATTCTTAGTTTGTCCAAGGTTAAGAATGACTTTCAAAAACTTTGGCTTCAAGTTTCAGTTATTGTTGCAATTTGGAGGATGAAATGTTTTTATCAAGTCACATTAATGTTTACTTTTGTCTTTCATGACGTGATACATAAGAATCTCATAGGTCATCAAGTCCTGAAAAACAACACCAAACTTCACCAACCTCTTAGCTTGTGATTATTACCTTTCATACGGGACGATCTCACTGTATCCATAAGAATCTCATAGTTCATCAAGTTCTGATGAGGAGACTCCGAATTCATCCCTCCAAACTGATTCTGGCGAATCATTTGGAGTACCTGCGGTCGCAACTCATGCTCATGGGTTGCGGGATCTCCAAAGTTAACTCTAGGACGGTTAATCCTTTGGGCAGAATCCATGCGTTTTCCAAGTGTTTGTGAATGATCCACAATATGCTCGTATCGAACATGCCTGAGAGGTTCAGCAGGTGGTGGTGGTGGTACACGTGGAGCAGGAGGCGGGAAGACGCGAGGTGCATCACCCGGGACATCCGGCTGCACGTTTACCATGGGTTGTGGAGTGGCTCTTCCTTCGTTTCCATCACGAAACATTTCTCTCATCTCAGCTCTAAGCTCCGCTATCTCACGTGCAGTAGCTGCTTCTCTCTCTCTAGTTGTTGCTCTCTCGGTTGCTAGCTCTTCTGCGGTAGCTCTAAGCTCCGCTTCATAGTCTCTCTCTTGAGACATCCTAGATTCTTTCAAAGCTCTAAGTCTTCTTCTCAGCGTCTTCTCATGTTCGGGGTCAAAAGGAACTAGTTCTTTTGAACTCCGAGTCCTTCGCATACACCGCGAAAAGTACCTAATGTCTTGAAAATATCAAAGACAAAACAAAAAAGGAGATGAAAAGTACAAGAAAGGCCTATACTATACATAATCAAATAACAAAATCAACTAAATAATCCCCGGCAACGGCGCCAAAAAACTTGTTCGTTGTTTTACCACCCTATAAATCCCTATCAATAATGATAGAAATCCACAGGATAGCGAAACGACGAGCCTGCTTTAAATTTATATTTCCGTGATATTACTCAATGCAAGGAACCCACAGTGTATGGATCGGATGCAAGAATGAGCAAGTATTCCGGAGTCGATCTCAGGGACTACGTCAGATTGACAATGAAAATGATCTAGAATGAGAGGGGGGTTGGAAAAGAAAGTGGAGAATGTCAAAAAGGTTTTGAAGAGGTTTTGTGGACCCACAATCAATGATTTGAATTGATTGAAAGTCAAAGCAAATAAGCAGAAAGACAAATTCAAGTAAAAGAAATATGTATTTCCAGGTATTCAAGATCATTATTTATACATATGGACTCGGGATATATGAAATCTCACGCGGCATATATAAGGATGAAACGCTTTGGATGAATGTTTCTTAACATATGCTCTTTTACAGTGACGTATCAAAAACATAAAGATCCTCAGCCTAAAACCTATAGCTTTCAAGGTAATGAGGGAGAAATATATAAACAAACCTTATTCTTTCAATCAAGGAAACACAATAACCCTTTACAATCACGTCTCAGGAATTATTGCCACAAAGGAAGGAATAATGACACACTCTATCCAATAAAGATTTAAACTTTATTACCTAGGAACAAGTTTTCTATATGATTTAAAGCGATTTACACAAACTTAAAATAAGAACAATTCAATCCATCATAGTCCAAGGTATAAACAAATCTCTATCTACCCTGGAACCACAAAAGGTTTTTAGCCACTAAAATTCATGGCAAATCCTGAATTCAATTTGATCAAGGAAAACATGCAATTGAAATAAGAAAAGGGAATGGAGAAAGTACCCAGCTTTATTGAAACTCAAAACAAACGTCTTCCGCTTGCAAAATCTCTAACAAACTAACAAACTCCAAACAAACTCCAACGCTGGATCTTCCTCTAATAAATTTAACTAACAATGGTGAAAAGAAACAAAGAACAAAGGTGGGAGAAGAATTCTCCTTTCTCGAACTAACACAAGACTAACTTTTTCACTTCGGTGGGATCCTTTTTCCATCTCTCGGTTTGGATCTCGGCCGAGATTGGTCGACGTCGGGGCCGAGATTTCGACTTTGTAATTCAGCGTCATGGGATATCGGTCTGGTCACCCGAGATGTGGACCAAGATAGGGGGCGAGATTTCACTACAGTAGCCTCCAACACGACCGAGGTACATGGATCTCGGCCAAGATTATCTTCTATCTCGGGCACTTCGTCTCGGTTGCTCCAAATGCGTAGTCTTTTCCCTTCCAATGCTCGTATGACAACTCCTATGCGTCCACTCCGAGGGTTTATCCTCAAATGCATCATTTTAGCTGCAAAACACGCCAAAATACCTACAAAGTAACCAAAAGTGTGTGTAGACATCCATACTTGTAAAGTAACACTAAACAAGCTAAAAGACACAAACTATGGCTAAAACATGCATGCGAAAAGGGAAAAACTACCTATATGATCTACTAAACTAGGTCGATAAATCATGTTATCAACAATGACCACAACAGAAATCATCCAAGAATACCCGAGTATACTAACAAGAAATCACGTTTTTACCTCCTTGGATCATTGCATGATGTCGATAAACCTCTAAACCAACAAGTTACGTATAATAACAAACCTTTCCGGTTCGAATCTATGTGGTTGTCATGACCAGACCGTGAAAATCTAATTAAACAGACATGGAGAACTCAATTCCAAGAAACACATATGTTCAATCTTGTTAAAAAAACTCACCTCCTAAAACAAAAACTGAAAGCATGGAGTCGCGTGAAATTTGAAAATATCAATACACAACTAAAGCACGTAGTCGAACATATAGAAGACCTCCAAGTAAAATTGCACTCATCGTTTAACCAACAAATAAACGATAAAGTCACTAGTCTAAATAAGAAATAGAGAGTGCATATTGAATTATCAACACAAATATTGGATGCAATGAGCTAAAAAAGCGAACCAGCGACTAGAAGATAATTACAACTATAACAACATGTAGAAGGAACAAGAAGATAATTACAGCTATAACAAGAAACGATGGATCAATTTTATATAAAGATTTTGATATAACAGACGAGTTCATAAAAGACTATAAAACACGTTTCCAAGCTTCAATGCTCAATAACGAAAAACTTAGCAAACTACTAGAAGTAATACAACCAGAAATCACGAGTGAAGATAACTCTGAATTGGACAAACCCTTTTCCACTATTGAAATCAAAACCGCGTTGTTTGATATTGGTTGTGAGAAATCACCAGGGCCTGATGTGTGACCGCCGGTTTCTACCAAAAGTACTGACACATTATCGGCCCAGTTGTGATTAGGGAAGTGAAAAGTTTCTATAGAACCGGAAAAATTCTTAAATAACTAAACCGCACATTTATTGCCTTATTACCAAAAATGGATAATCCAACAAATACTGCTAACTATAGACCAATTAGTCTCTGCTCGACGGTCTATAAAATAATAGCCAAGATCCTATCAAAAAGATTAGGATCATTACTGCCTTAACTTGTTCATTCGCTTCAAAGCACGTTCACCAAAAACAGAGCAATCCACAATAACGTTCTCATAGCCCATGAAATATTCCATGGGTTTAGAACAAAAAAAGGAAAAGAAGGGTACATGGCAATTAATTAGACATGGAAAAAGCATATGACAAACTAGAATGGAAGTTCCTTAACCTGGTACTCCAACACTTTGGATTCAGTGAAAAATTTATGAATTGGATAAATGAATGCATACGAACTCTCTCCTATTCCTTACTTATTAATGACTCGCCAACAACTGTTTTTGTCCCACAAAGAGGAATACGACAAGGAGACCCACTGTCCTCACTCCTATTTAACTTAGGAGCGAAAATTCTAACAAGAAACATCCAAAACATAAGTAATGAATGTCCACGATCAATAGGTTTCCCTATAACAAGAAATGGAACAATAATCCCTTTCCTAGCATTTGCGAACGACATTCTTTTTTTCTCTAAAGAAAATGTTGAAGCAAGCAGTAAGATCCTTTCGGTACTAAAAGATTATTGCGAAATGTCAGGACAAGTAATCAGTTACCATAAATCCTTCTTCCAAACCTCGAGTAATGTAAACTCGACTAGCAAAAGAAGAATTCAAGAGCAACTTGGCATATCATCATCTACAAATTTGGAAATGTACGTGGGATGTCCTATTATTAACGGAAAAGCTAATAAAGAGATCTTTAATGCAATTATCCATAAATCTAAACAACAACTCACCAAGTGAAAAAAATCATCTCTCACAAGAGGGCATAACAACTTTAATCAAAGCAAACTTTAATGCTAAGCCGAGTTACCTCATGCAAACATTTATGTTGTCTACAAGCATCCATAATGAATTGGATAAGATCAATAGGAATTTCTTTTGGAATAAAAGACACAACTACCACCCACTAATTAATTGGGACAGAATATATAAGCCAAAATCCCTAGGAGGAACCGGCATTAGAAAGGCGAAAGACATGAATAAAGCACTACAAATGAAACTCTTGTGGAAGATTATGGCGGAACTATATAATATTTGGGTTGTAGAAGAAAAATACCTTATGGGAAAGTGTTTATGGAAATATGAATGTGGGAAAAATACCTCTTGGCAATGGAAAAAAGTTGATTAAGTTCAATGAAGAATTTATCAAAGGCCGGCGATGGCGGGTGGGGATGGTAAGACAAGTAAATTCTAGGATGACAAGTGGCTCATGGAAGAACCACTAAGTTCTAAAGTGCTTACACAAACCAAAACAAATCAAACTGAAAATGTCTCCACCTTTATGTCCGACAAAAAATGGAACGAACCACTCCTTGACCAACTGGTAGGTACCCTCCCATTTAACATCATTAACAAGATCAAGAATTATAACCTACCCACAAATGACATTAGAGACAGAGTATACTGGGCAAATAATGAAGAAGGTTGGTATTCGACTAAATCCTCCATGGTAATGATCCAACAACAGAAAGTTGGAGTTTCCGAAGACAAATCTTGGATATGTAACATGAATATAATGCCAAAAGTGAAAATTTTGCTATGAAAACTATCTATGAACGGTCTTCCAACAAAAGAAAATCTTGATAAACAAAAGATCCCAATAGTAATGCACTATGTGTTTTGCAACCACCATATATGCATAAAGTGCTCAAAATCTCTTCTTTGATTGTAAATGTACACACGATTCCTTGGATGACTCGAAAAATTCTAATATCCTAGAAAATATGGACACATACAACTAATCAACGTATGACACAATAACACAACTACAAGAACAAATATCACCATTAGATCTGAGAAAAATTTCCATGCTCTGGTGGAATATCTGGCTAAACATAAATCAAATTATCTTTAGCAATAAAAAAACCAATCCTAAACCTAAAAGTAATTGTTCAAAAACAAGTAGAGGAATGGGAACAAGCCAATATTAAACACAAGAAGAATAATCAATCAAGAACAAGAAGGAAAACTAAGAATTTCAGATGACAAAAACAAAATGCAAATGTTGTCAAACTGAACTTCGATGCATCAACAAAGAACTCCAACGAATTTGCGTATGGGTTTATTATTCGAGATAATCAAGGACAACCCCTTGTTACATGAAAAGGAAAGTGCAAAGAGGAATCAATACTTGAAGCAAAAGCCTTCGCTCAACGGAAGGGCCTCCAAAAGGCCATTCTTCTAGGGTTTTCAGCCATTGAGATTGAGGGGACAATCTTACACTCATCAATTCGATCAACAAGACTTGGGAAGCCACCTTGGGAGACGGACATGATCATTTCCGATATTTCCGCCATGATCGCGAGCATCCCACATTCAAGTATCAGACATATCTTTTGAGAAGTCAATATGGTGATAGATAAACTAGCCATGTACGGTCACTCAGCACATGAAGATGATGATGCCATCCTTGATGATGTGGTTCTTCTCATATGAAAGGATGTCGTAGGCCGATCAGTTTTCAGATACTGATTCACCTGCTTTGCTTAACTTGTATCATTCATTTTCTTTTAATTACCAAGATTGGATTGTTATTTTTTTTATTTTTTTTTAATCTTTACTTATTTTTTCTTCTAATCTTTTGCATGTTGCTGTTTTAGGAACAAATTTGGTAATTGATGAATTCATCAATTCAGTAGTATTTTGACATATCCGCCCGGCTCATTCTATCGTAGTATCGTGTATCAAAACTTTCACAAATAGGGATAATTAACAATGTCCAATTTTTTGTTTAACATTTTCTATGTATAAGGAATAACTTGTACACTTTTTTTCTCAGGGTTAATTTTAAAGTTTAAAAGGAATTTATTTTTTGATTTATAAAATATTTTTGATTTATCATAATGATTTTAATCATCTAAGTCGAAAAGAAAATAATATTTTTATATGATCATACATTATTTACAATTTCAGATGAACGATTAAAAATAGACTACTTTAGGTGATATTACACATTCTCAATTTTTTGTCTTTTATACAATATAAAGTGCAAAAATAAGTTTATATTAGTTAACTATTTAGAAAGATGGAAAAGTGAGATTAAAGTTTTAAAAATCAAATGCAAAAAAATCAAAAATTGAGAGGTAAATGTTAAAATAGAGAACTTTGAAAAGTTCAATTTAATATCTTAACTTAGGTGATTGTAAATATAATCTATAAAGAACAAAAAAATTCTAACAGTTATATTATAATAATTTACATGTATATTGATTTAGTGGACAATCACTATTTTAATATAAAAAATGTTATGCATCGAATTATCTAATCATTTTTATTTATAAGATAAAAATGGAAAAATTTTAAGGTTATCATACAAAATATGTAAAAGATTGCGGTAAAATTACAAAATTTAAACAACAGTTAATAAAATTAGAAAATAAAATTATATCAAAAAATAATACGTGTCACAAAATTTATAGAAAAAACACACGGGACGCGAATGTCTTTTACTTTTATATATGTATATTGATGCTCACATATTCTCCAAGTAAGCTACTAATTGCAATAAGTGCATAACTAAGGCTATTTAACAAAAGTTTTAAATTTGTAAGTTATTTTATGCAATCACCCTGATGATGGGTCTCTTCTACTGCAATTTCTTGTTTAAAATTCATACACATTTTAGGGTACCTTGATTGTATTTAAGGTAAATATGTTTAGATTTCATAATAATTAAGAAAGAAGCAAAGGCACGTGTATAAAGTCATATCGTTTTTAATTCAGAAAACTAAGAAACAAGCAATCAATCTTGATAAATAAATTTCAGGAAATTCTGAAAATCAAATGAAACAAGAGGAAAATGACAAATGCAAGGAAGCAAATATCTAAATAATTCTGGTATTCATGGTACATGAGAATTTCGTTAGACAATTCGTATACTTTGTTCTTTCGTTCAATAATTTATATGCTCTTTTTTTTTTTTGGAAATGGAAAGCGGTCCGAAACGCTAGACGACACACCATCTAGCGGATCGAAAGCCGAAAAAGATCGGCTGACGGACTAACCGTCATGAAAAACACCAATACAAGAAAAGAAAATACACAAAAATACATCAAGGAATTCCGAAAGCAAAGAGGTCTTCGAGGAAAAAAGAAATGATCCGATCAACGAGAAGCGGTGAACACAATGTTTGTCGTCAAAAAAAGTACACAGATACGAAGGTTGGCGACAACTCGTTTAATTTGGTAAACATAAAATTTTAATAAATTCGTAGCAAAACAAAATAATAATAATAAGATAAATAGGCTTCGTGTGCTAGGCATGGAGGTGGAGAGAACCAGTTGGCGGCTTGATATTGGTTGGTGGACGGTGGGAGTGGGGTCACTTTCGTAGCTGTAAATGTTTCGTATTCTAACTGTGGCCTTATATTATTGATGTGGCCCCACCTCTTGCTTCTTATAACTTGTTTGTCTTTAAGCTCCTTATATAAGACGGTCTATTCGATGTCAGTTTAGAAAAAAAATCGATTTGAGTTCGTTTATTTTCAAAATAAGTCTAATATTATTAAATGTAAAAATTTTATTATCCTCATAGTTAACTACCCTAGGAACTAGACATGGGCTCGGTTTATGTCAAACCGTCAAACCGCCGGTTTTCGAACTAGACATGGGCGGTTTGGCCAAACCGGCGGTTTAGGTTTGGCCGGTTCAAGGTTTAGGTTTCTGTTTGAAACTTTAGGAAACATAAACCGCCGGATTAAACTGGCCAAAACCGATGGTTTGAACCGCCGGTTCAAACTGATGGTTTGGCCAGTTCAAACCGGCGATTTGGGCATAGGCTGCTGCGTTTTTTATTTTAATTAAAAAAAAAACCAACGGCTCTTTAAAGAGCCGTTGGCATATTTTTGCCCCAACGGCTCTTTAAATAAATAAATAAATAATTTAATACCCCACCCACAACCTATCCTAATTTTCTATACATACCCAATCTTTCTTCCTCTAAAAATCACACAATCTACAACTCATCTTCTCTACTCTCCTAATCTCTTATTCTCGAATCATCGTTTCCTCGTATTCTCGATTTCTCGTAATGGCAAACCCAAATGATCAAATCCCCTCTTCTCAATTCTTTCCTAGCACCCGAGAGAGTGAAAGACAAATGCCCGACAATCCCGAACTTACCGAAGTTCCAAGAAGAAGTCTCCCCGTCCGAAAATGCTTACATCCGAAATATTTACGAAGAATTACACCAAGGGGGAAGGTCAAGGACGGCTACGGGACATTGCAAACTCACATGACAAACGTCCATCTAGAACTGCTCAGGATTTCACGGGGACAAACACAATTGTTCCACGGGTTTGCATCTTCTACCTCTCATTCTCCTTTATTTACATATAATCATAGTGAAGAAAGTTTAGGATTGACCGATGTTATTTGTTCACATTCATTGTCGTTTTCTTATGCCGAATATGAAGAAGTTAGGGAATATAACACTACATATCTTCAACCTTCTTTTAAACCAACTTCTAGGAAAACCGTTTCAAAATTAGTAACTAAATCTTACTTAAAAAAGAAAGAAATTTTTTTTATCGAATTTGGCAAGTGTTGAACATCAAGTTTCTATTTGTAGTGATATTTGGAGTACACAATCACAACAACAATTTTACATGGGCATTACTTTACATTTTATTGATAACGCTATGTTTTTGCATAAATATGTTATTGGATTTCGGCATTTCAATCAAAGACATAATGCACTAGGCATTGCAAGCATGATTAAAACGGTTTTACAAGAATATAATTACAACATCAAATTTTTTTCATATTCTTTTGATAATGCATCCGCAAATACCGCCGTCGTAAATCATTTGGTTGAGGATGTGGGACAATATTTGCGAACTCCTTATACTCATCAAAGATGTGCATGTCATATTTTAAACTTATGTGTTCAAGATGGACTATGGGTTTTAGGAAATATGCTAACCCCAATCAAACTTGTTATTGACCATATTTGGCACGACTCCGATTTAAGAAAAAAATGGAGAAATTTATGTTTAAATAAAAACTTTCATCCTATTGATTTTTCAAAAGATGTTGGAACTCGTTGGAACTCGACTTAACTCGACTTACAAACTACTTTGTGAAGCCGTACGTTATAAAATTTTGTTACAAGAATTTGCTTCAATTCACGTACCTTGGTCAATTCTAGATGATAAAAATGTTTGGGAAACTTGTACCAATATTTGTAATGTTTTAAAAACTTTTAGTGATGCAACTAATACCATGAGTTGTGTTTACCCTCCAACATCTCATAGATTTTTAGAAATTGCCGTTAATGTTTCCGAAGCTTTTGTAAAATGTTTTAACATACCTTGCCTCATGGATTTCATGTTTGATATGAAAGATAAATGGCTTAAATATTATCAAGACATTCCCATGATTTATCTTGTAACCGCCGTTTTTGATCCTAGACTTAAACTAGATGGTCTTTCCGATTTATTGACCGCTTATTATGATTGTTTGTGTGTAAACTTAACACAAGAAAACATTAATGTTTCTAACATTGACAACAAGTTAATGCCGAAATCAGAAAATTACTTAGTTCATTTGAATCTAGTGCTAGCTCTTCTTCTACCGCACCTAGTCCATCTCCCTTTCTACTAGTTCATCTTCTTCTCTTTCACTTGCACAACAAATTTTTGCTAGAAGAACAAAAACACCTAGACATTCTTCTTCAATTGCGGAATATCAAGATTATCTTAACACTTGTTTGAGTTTTGATGGTAATTGTGATTTTGATATTTTGGATTGGTGGAAGAGATTAGCTCCCAAATATCCAACCTTAGTTAAAATTGTACAACAAATCATGTTCGTGCCCGCATCAACGGTTGCGGTGGAGCAAGCATTTAGCCAAGGCGGGAACATTCTCGGTCACAAGAGAACTCAATTGAAGCCCGAGATTTTGGAGATGCAAGTTTGTATTCAAGATTGGATAAGGGCGGCAAAACGAAAACAACGGCATGCACCAATGTACGACTCCATATCGGATTCCAACTCCGAAGACGCCGGCACTACTTCCGAGTCCGACATCGAAAGGTAAGCGGGGTTTAAAAAAACTCGGAAGTCCGAAAAAAGGTAAGTCTAGGTAAGAGAACTACGTGGGCTTTGATTCCTCTTAATCCCGAGAGGATACGTAGGCAAGTGAGAAACCGGTTCAAGCCCTTTTTTTATATTTTTTTTTTGTTAAATTGAATTTATGTTTCTTTTATTTGATGGTATAAATTTTAATTACTAGTTTTTATGTACTAAGTTTTTCTTATAGTAATTATTATTATTTTTATATAATATATTTTTTTTTTAACATTCAACACATATATTTATTTTTTTTTAATAAACCGTGCTAAACCGGCAAACTACCGGTTTTCCGGTTTTGGTCACCACGGTTTGGGTTTAGGTTTGGCCTTGGGCCAAACCTAAACCGGCGGTTTGCAAACCTAAACCAGCACCTCTACTAGGAACCTCATTTACCAAAACAAAATAGCCATATCACATGTGACATAGATTATAGACACATCCGTCCAATGAGTTTTAACGGCCCTACTTCAGATTTAAAATGTGATTCTAGGGCTGAGCAAGTTCGGTTCGGTAAACCGAAACCGACAATTTCGGTCCAAACCAAACCCGAAACTAACAATTTAGGTTCGGTTTTCGGTCCATGTTTTTTTATGAAATCAGTTTCAGTTCGGTTCGTTTAAAATCCGGAAAACCGACAATAAAACCAAGAATTATTTTTTTTATAAGGATGAATAATAAAAAATTGAATAAAACCTTAAATTCATGCCTTAAATTCATACCTTAAAAAATTGAAGGAAGAATTATTTCAGTTCGGTTTTCGGGAAAAAAAAGAAGAAGAAAAGAAGCGGAACTAAATAAAACCTAAAATTCATACCTTAAATATAAAATTCAACCTCAAAAGACATAGTTAATTTTATAAGGATGTGTTGTTACCGATGTCAACAAAAATTATTTTTTTCCAGTGGTAGAGTGAGGACAAATAACTCTGGAGTTAATAAGCATGTTCGTACGGAAACAATTTTAGGATGGGTGACCTCCTGAGAAGTTTATGCGCGTGCATGGTTGACGGTCCTTGGCCTGACGTGTGTGTCAGGAGTTTAAGTGGAGTAGATTGTAACATCCCATAAAAATGTCATCCCACATCATTTGAATGAGGATTTGTGATTAACTTATGAGGATGAATTGATACCCATGTCAATAAGAAATTAAGAATTCGCAATTTCATGATGGGTGACCTTCTGAGAAGTTTCCGCGCGTGCATGATTGACATGGGGACAACATCCCTAAGATCTCGGGTCTTACAGATATCTTGGTTGAAACAAGAAATCTTGGGTATTACCCAATTACATTTCTAATCGAGCTAGGACAAATATAGAAGATTAGTAGGTCGACTAATCTACCTTACTATCACTCGTCCCGACTCAACCTACTTTGTTCACATCCTCTCACAATTCTTGCAAAAGCCATTGGTACAACACCGGAACGCTAGTTTGCATGTGTTTGAAATATTTGAAAAATAATCCAAGTCAGGGTATCATATTATCTAATTCTAGCCCCTTTCAGATTAATGCATATTGTGATGCACATTATGCTTCGTGTCTTCTAACTTGTGTTGGATTTTAGTGTCCGGTTTTAGACCAAAGGGCCGTAGTCTCACTTAAGTGAGTAAACGGTTCTCCCAATTGCCAATCAAATTAATATATATATATAATTATCTTGAAGTGAAATCAAATTATTAACAAGGGTTCGTAATCTCCACAAAGGAGTAGACAAAACCCAACCAAGAGTTTGTAATCTCCGAAAGGAGTAGACGAAACTCTAATATAAATTAAGTTCAATTGCAAGTCTTATAAACCGATTGTTATATGTTTAAAACATTGACTTGGATTATGTAATGAGTCATTCATAAAAGAACTTTCCTTCTAAGTGTATTTCCCCTACACTGGGAATATCCAAATACCTTAGTGGGATAAAATGTTACACGTTACAAAGACTAAGTAAGTGACTTACTTGTCTTACTTTGTAAAGAAAGGATATTCCTAGGTTTCGTCAATACAAAACCAATTTAAGATGGATGCCTATCCAATGTCAATACAATGGAACTATACTGGTCTTTCGAGTTTTGCAAACAAGCTATAAGAAGGCCTATCCAATGTCAGTACAATGGAACTAAAAGCTTATTTGTTGCAAAAACGAATCAAGAATCAAGTGCAAATGGATCTCCCTTATATAGGCATAGGGGCCAACGTTTTTGGGAAGTTATAACCGCCAAAAAGCGGTTAAAAGCGGTAGGGAAGTTACATAGAAGTTGCTTGGATGATGGGCCTTGAAACCCTAGAAAGGCCCGAGGCCCGAGGCCCAAACAGGGAGCCCAAAACTGCTCCCCTGAGCTAGCTTATTTTTCTTGGTCCAAACACTTCCAATGAGCTTTATTCACTTTCACATAGCTAGGGTAAGCTCCAAGATCCGCAAATACTCAATATCTTAGCTCAAGCTAGTGTAGCTCATAAAGAAGCTCACTAGCTGCTTCATCGACATTCACTAAGCATTTGAGCTTGGATTGCTCCCAAATTTTAACCACATGTTCTTTAGCCAATATAAGGCCTAAGAACCAAAGGTGTGCCGAGAAACCGTGGCTAAAAAGCCCCAAGTATCGGCCTTGTAAAATCTGGCACATGTTAACCTTGTCGTAGATCACCTTGCTTCGATTCGACTCCCCTTACAATACTAGTTGCTCTTAGTGCCGGTCACTTGGCTTGCCTCCCGCAACCCAGACCATAGTGACACACATGTGAACAACTCATTGCACCTTGTCTCGAGACAAGCTCAATGGTTACAATGAAGACTCAGCCCAAATCTCCAACAACTTGTAGATCTCTAACGGGTTTTGTAAGTTTTCTTGGCAAGTCTCCCATATCATGGAAAACTAAGAAGAAAAGCACAATGTCCGAATCAACCATTCACTTTCATATCTATCTCATAGCTTCCGTCGCCCAACACTAGTACAAAAACATACTCTCTCATGGGTTTTTTAATAAGGGGAAGGGTTTTTCTGACCCCCTTTATATGTCTCCCTGATAAATATTTCGTAGGGGTTATTGTTAACCCCAGAGAAATATAAGGCACGGTCAGGAGTTTTTTTAAAACACCCCCGAGATATATCTCTCAAGGGTTTTTAAGAAGACCATTGAAACATTTCTCTCAGGGTTTTAGAAAACCGATTGTTTAGCATAATTAAGGCACAATTTTTTTAATAGCCCGAATTTTAATAAATAATTAATCGGTTTAATTTAATATTTTTTTTATAATAAAAACAACAATATTTTTTGATACAATTTCAATATTCTCACCAAACTCTGTCATATGAACATATACAATTCTTCTCTTACATTCTGAACATCTGAAAATCAATAATCTACACAAAATACATCAAGCTTTCAATTTGCAACAAAAACACATAGAAAACCGATTGTTTAGCATAATGTCAGCTAACAATTTAATACAACAAAATAAATAATGTCATAATCCTTTCAATTTGCCTCAAAAACTAACATTTCACATTCTAATCATAACATCCTTCAAACTTATTGTTGGATTTTCAGATATTGTAACCATTCTTCTCGTAGTTGATCAAGGACTCCCACGTCATCTATGTCATGTGAATCTCGAAAATATTGTAAAACATGACATTCACTTAGTTAAATTACTCATATATTAACAAATAATATTCTCAAGAGTAAATTTTTCAAACTTACATTTATTGGAATGACAGTACATTGATGATCAATTATCTCCCACATGTAACGACATACATAGTAATCAGAATCAAGAGCATTAGGTGGTTGTCCAGGACACTGCAAGTAAAGCAAAACTCATGCATTATAAATCGAACCAATTATATAATAGAAACTCCAAACCAAAACAAAGACTAACATATAATCAATAAACATACCATAATTTTTACCCAACGTGTTTTCTTCCTGTTATTTTCTTTGCATTGAGAAAATAGCAATGGCACTAAAAAAAACATATTAGAATTTTTAAATATGTAAACAAAGTTAATCTACAACAATGACGATAAATTATTTTCTTACATTTCAATCATGACTTTGATCTCATCAAGAACACCATGGCCCGTTGAGTCTAAACAATACACAATGTTATTCCGTGGATTTATAATTGATAATGTCCATTAAAATCTACAAAGAGAATTGCAACAATAAATACTAATTTCATGATTAAGTTTTATTATATGCACTAAGCAAATAAAATCAAAACTTACCCTTTATAATAAGGAGCAAACCATATGCAATCATCCTTCTCTAATTTGGACAGAGAATCCACCATATATCTAGCCTACTTCTCAGAATCCTCGTTTCCATCAGATATATATGTTGGGCAAAAGAATGCAAAATTCCGAGATGAACGGTTTTCATACAAATACATGCTAGAAAAAATCAACTATTTATATTCTAACACATGCATGCATATAATAAATGTAGTTGTAACGCCCCAAATTTAGAACCCGGAGTGTCACTAGGATATAAACCACAGTGGGTGCACTAGATTTAGTCTGACAACAACATCACTATCGGACCTTCCAACAAGAGCACGACAAAACAATAAAAAATATCCGACCTTTAATTTACAGTAAAGATTAACATGCAATTTAAATCATGTGAAGAAAAAGACACGGACAAAAACAGCCTTAGAGACTTGATCTCAAGATCAACCACAAAGATAACAAAAGCACAACCGTCTTCCCAAAACCTAAGACACACGTGGGACCGGCTGATCACCAACTCTGAAAATTCCTCCGGAACAAACCTAGAACTTGAAGTTTTCCTTAAAAAAAACAACATATAAAACCATTAGCTAGCGTCCCAAAATTAGAGTCGGAGCTCCAGAATCAGATCAAACTTGTATGCTTCCTATGAGGAACGTCAGATTAAAAATACTAAAGTAGCAGTCAAATCTTCCTCCTATAAATATTATATTTAAGGCTAAGTCAAACAAATAATGTATAGGCCACATTTCATCAAGTCATGCTATTTAACTTCCTAACATTAATCAACTATGACATAACCACAAAATAAAACGGAAACAAGTAGTCTAAGCATATCAACGATAAGAAACGTATATACAATAATCCAATTAAACATGTAATGCTTATGATGACAATGATTATGATGCAATGCAATGCAATGCAATGCAATTAAATAAATGTATCAACTCTCAACACTCGGCAACGCAAGGTAACGTAACACTCTATCAAGTTCACATGTGCCCCTCCGGCGTACTAATGGTTACGAATATCTGTCATCACGTCTCCCATTATATATCCATCTTCTTTCCCCGGCTCGGTTCTCACTAGGACACCGTCCAAAACATGTATGCACGTTTTTATATATGGAAGGGGCTTCCACCACGTCACACAATCCTGTCTGGGACATCACTCCCTCATCGAGGTCACCATGCCCATGATCGTACCGGTGGTTGTCAATTGTAAAATAATTTAAAATTATATTTAACTTTAATAATACGATCTTCAAAAGAAAACAGGAAAAACTAACTATACTCATATGTAACACGCCCTAACTTGCAACATGGGTTTCTCAACATCTTTCATCAACAAAACCAATTCCAACATATCATCAAAGTCAACTATCACATGATCATCACCCAACACAATCAGCTACTAAATTACTTGTCTCAAAACTCATAACATCAAATCATTCTCGCCCCAAAACATCTATAACGTCTATTTACACACGTCTCATGAGGATACTTATTCAATCACTAGTTCACCCAATCAAACTCTTATTAGTCGACATTCCTTAAAGGATCATACGTCACTTCCTACTTAGGATACCACAACTATCAATTACATCTATCATTTAAGGACATATAGTACACATTCTAAGTTCCTTCAACCCTCATTACTATAAAGAAAACTATCCAATCACATCACTTATCACCATCCTCACCCTATCATACTTCTTCTCATCACACGCAACCATTTTAACTTATATCGTCCTCCATAACGATCAACATCTCCTATCATCCATACATACCTTCATGTGCTTCATCATCCCTACTACCACAAATACCATACTATCTAAATACTTATAATAATCACATCTTCACAATCTCATCGCTATCGGTAATACTTCCCATAATCACTTAATAACAATCTCTAACATTATTCCTAGACGCTACCGTCATAGTATCAACATACTCTAAACACTCAAGTTAAAATAATTTACACCACTTAATGAAGATTATTTAAAATATAAAATAATACAAGTATAATCTCTAAAATATGTTTTACTCACAATCAACAACAAACATAATCTGAAACAGAAGGGGAACTAAGTAAGTCGGTATGACTTACCTCCAAAGACGAGTCTCATAATCACCATAATAACTACCCGAGATGATTCACCATCATTCAATTACCTAACATCAATACATACCATATAATCTATCATCGATCAACTCAAACAACCACAAACAAGTTCTAGATAATGGATTCCGAGTAAGGTTTAAGAGACCTTACCTATCAAAGGTCAAATGTCGTGTGTCAATGTTAACTCAAGTCTCTTTTCGTGTCCATATGCACTTCCAAGGTGTAGAAAACCTAAACAAGTTAACTAAACAAGTTTTAGCTCCATTTACCAAAACTTGGGCCATAAAATATAATTATAAATGTTTGGGACATTTTATGTAATTACAAATTTAGGCTAAATTCTATAATTCAGGGTATTTTGTGAACTTTCAAAAGTCTGGGTCATTCTTGTAAGTACAAACTTTGGGCCATTTTCTACAATTATTCATCTGAGGGCACATTTGCAAATTACAATAATATGGGTCATAAACGCGATTACAAAGTATGGGTTCAAATCTGTAATTTACCCAAAATTTAACCCCTCCCGATCTAGGGTTTACGACAACCCGGTTGGCGGCGGCTGGGCTTCTCTCCGGTGGTGATAGCGGCGGGGCTCGAGCAGGCTGGCACGGAGAGGGTGGCGTAGCGGCGGGGCTCGAGTTTGTCGGGGTTCTGGGCTCGACTTCTCCAGCAGAACTCGAACGAACAACATCTCCGAGTTTCTCCTCGCGGCATCGAAAGGAGGCGAACGGTGGCGGTTCCTGGTGAAGACGGCGGCGGCTCCTGGTGTTTCGCGGCTTCTCCTGTGGGGTTCGATTCCGAAGGTGGAGCTTCTCCGGCGGCTCAGAGGGCGGAGACCAGGGAGGATTGACTTCATGTCCGTCGGGTTGTCATCCTGCGCGAGACGAAGGAGGCGGCGGCCATAGATCTGGGCTCGGCTGGTCTGAATCTGTGCTTGACTAGTTTAGATCCGGTTCAACTGGTACAGTCCCTATAGCTCGAACGAAGACTCGAACCCGACTGGTCCGACTGGTGGTGGCTCGACTCCGGTCTGTAGAGGGGAAGAGGTTGGTGGTCCGACTGGTTCAAGGGAAGGTAGCACATACAGTGGCTCGCGAAGACAGGCTGACGGTTAGGCTCAAAGAGCATAGTCCCGACTCGATTGAAGGTCCGAGTTCCGGTGGTGAACAATGAGGCGTGAACAGTGACTCGGGAAAGAGAGAGGTAGAGGAAGGGAGAGTTAGGGTTTTGGTGGGGAGGATGAATAGTATCCCGTAAATGTAAGTATCTTTTAACGGAAAATTTACTAATCTCGTAATTAACGTCACTTTGTATAATTATTCAACAAATTTCCAGATAAGACTGATTTAACTTTTTAGCATAATAATCTCGATTTAATTCGAAATTTAATTGATTACGAAAAATCCCGGAAAATTGGCTGTTACAGTAGTGAATTTATTCATGACAATGGTTAAGAAATGTACTTTCAAAACTTTAAACTTGATGTAAATGAAAACATGAACATTATATATTGCGTCCTTCACTACCCATGCTCGAACATGCACTTTTGAGTTATGCAATTGTCGTGGAAAGTGCATGACTTCTTCCCTAACTTCGGAAGTGATAGTAATAGTGACGGCCCTAGAAGCATAAGCTACACGATGATTCTCCAACGTGGTTAGATGTTGCACACGTGGGTTCACATTTGTACTCACCTTAATTTGTTCCAGAGTAGTTCTATTTACGCTATTTGAACATTCATTCACCTCCTAAGAACAATAATTTTTGATCTCGATTAAAACATCATAAACAAAGTAATATGACAAATTAAAAGTAATAAAGACTTAAAACTGATAATTTACCGATACATTGACGCCCATGCTCTTAGGCCATGCCACAGGAGAGGTTGTTGCTTCTAAAACCGTTGTGACCTCTTCGGTGGGAATAAGCACAAGAGCGTTTGAAATTAAGGGAACATATACTATGACTTCAAGTTCATCTGGTCCTAATGGTCTATAGCGAAGCATTGACACATTGCCCGATATATGCGGGAACAAAAATACCATAGGTTCCTCATGTGTTGAAGACTTCGATAAAGAGCAGCTAGCGTTGTCACTCGCGAGGACTGTAGTTTGCATAATTGGTGGACCTCCATGTGTCTCCGACCACTTTCTTTGAAAAAATTCAACCTGCAATTTTAGATCTTTCATTTCTTGATCTCGATCATTGTTTTGTTGCTATAGTTTCTCCATTTGAGCTTGAAATTCAATAAGTTTTGCATCTGAAGGACCGTTACAATATCTAAACCCTTTTTTGTGGAAGATACTTCTTCCCACCCACACAAGCACCAACACCTCTAACCTGACCAGAGCGATCTTCATTACCCAATGTTAAAGCCAAAATATCTTATCTACCTTCTATTGTTATATGTCCTTGTGTTTCTTGTTCACTTAATGAATCATGCAATAATTAATTATTGTACTCATACAAAATACAATTCTTATGTATATAACTAAAATAAATTATTTTATAAGAACTACATTCATCAACTATTACATTAATCATACCAAATGATCTAAATGATTTAATTCATATAGACGCATGACAAATATATTTATAACAACTTACAATAATTCTAACAACATTCACAACTTCTCCTTCATAGCCACCATTAGAAGTTTGTCTACCGACCATCCACAACTCACATCTTGGTATGAAAGTTTTTGTAGGATCCAAACCTTTTTCTTTAAGCTACAATATATAAAAAAAAAATCGTAATGTACTTATGAAAGTATATATAAAACTTTTTTGAATTAGCATTACATACCATCTCTTCCTCAATGCGAGCATAACTTTTTCGAGATTGTCTATATGGGTATTTGTTTTATTTAGCAAGCTCACTATTACGCTCACTAATTACCTGCACATAATAAAATAAAGTGTCACATGAATAAATCAACAACAGAATTGTACATATACATAAACATAGATTAACAAACTAGTTTGTTACTTGAAATTTGCTTGAGCAACTACTTTTTATAAAGTCAGCCCACATATATTTGTCAATGAAAGGAAATTCCTCGGGAGGTTGCACACGAATCTCAGTTTTGTCTTCATCGATTAATAAAAAATATTTGGTCAAAATATATTTAAAATCGTCCCACTTCTTGCAAGCACTAGGAATGATTATGTGCTTTTTATGCTCCTCTACTTCATGTTTTTCCTATAAGACAACACATTATTTTATAACAGTAATGTGATAATAATATTGCAAAAGTATAATATATATTAAAAAAATATAATATTGATTACCATTACAGTTTCACAAACTAATTCTTTGATCTCTTGTGGGACACATTTCCAATCAGAAAAACCAACAAATACTCTTGCACGAGTTTGATATCCAATAAAGTGTGAAAATAAAGATACATGCTCTCCAATTGGTTGACCTTTAGTGTTGCATTCCAGTTAAATTTTTCGACCATTTCTAGCGAGCTTGTCAACCTTGTCGATAATAGAGGCACCCCTTCAACTCACACTTTTATCATTTCTCTTTCCATCATCTTCTAATGCAACAGAAGTCATTGATCAACAAGAAACAAAAACAAAAAAAATCAGAAGTGATTCAAAAAAAAAAAATCAGCAAATATAAAAAATACACTAGAAAAAATCAGAATATAAAACTGAGTTCAATAAATTGAGCATACATGATTGCGATTAATAAATTCAGCAAACATAAAACAAAGTAACATAAAGCATGCATAATCGAGTTCAATAAATTCAACAGATATAATTAAAAAAATCAACACTCATGTTTAATAAATCCAACAAACATAATAAATAAAATGACAATAAAGAATCAACTTACGTACTAAAATTCACATTACCATCAATTTGTAATTATCTTTTTCCTTTTATTGTTATCGTTGTTGTTTTCTTTATTTGGTAATGAAATATCTTCATTAGTCCATATTCCTCCATCGTGATCATCACGTAAATAGTAATCATCTTCATAAACTTGATAAGCTTCTAATTGTGTGTTTGTATATATTTTAGTCATTTCATCATCTATTTGGTTATAATCATACTCATGTCTCTCCTTGGTTGCGAAAACAATAGACCACTTGGGATTGGAAGGATCAGCAACGTAAAAACTTGTTTAGGTTGTGAACCTAAAATGAATTAATCATCTCGATGTCCTACTTTATTCAGATCAAGCAAAGTGGAGCCAAACTCATCCACTCACACCGTACTAAGAGGAGTCCATCGACAACAAAGTACAGACACCTTAAAATGAGAATAATCCAACTCCCATATGTGCTCAATGACTAGATATTTGCATAGTTTCAACAACCAACATAACACCGCTATTTTGGGTTGTGCTTCTATCATCTTGTTTTTTCGTGTAGAATGTAGATCCGTTTATCTCATAATCAAGAAATGATTTTACCTGATAGAGAGGTTCTTGAGACAACCATTTTAGAGTAGTAGAAATTGACTCAACATATTCTTTCAATTAATCTAATATTCTTCTACGTAACCAACTACTAAATAACCGGTTTTGCTCATCTGTCACCCACTTCTCACTCTTACGATTACGATTTTCACTTCTTATAAGAGACATATGCACATTCATATATTTTTCAACTTCTTCGTTGTTATGAAGAACACACAAATAAGCTTGAGACCGTATTTCAGGAGTCATCTCTTCAATATGACTGTTAATTGTTCCCTTTCCTTCGATTGATGTCATTTATACATGCTTGGGTAGGCCTACGTAGGGCTGAGCAGCGGTCCAAAACCGCAAAAACCGCAACCGCAACCTCAAAATAGGAATATCTGAACCGCAAACCGCAACCGCAAAATGCGGTTCAAACCGCAGCGGTTTGCGGTTCGAACCGCATTCAAACCGCAGTTAACTTGATTGACACCTTATTAGACGTCCCGATCAAAAATTAATCTAGTGGTATTTGGAAAACAGAAGCAATTTGAACCGCAAATTAACTTGTTCTTCAGTAGAAGAAATGAAGAACATAACCAATTTCATACTTTTAGTAAAAGAAATGAAGAACAGAAGAAGACATGAGTTAGAAATAGACTCACCGAGGAGGAAGAAGTATAGCAGCCGACGAGGAGGTGAGGAGGAGAGGAAGTAGAGGTTGTCGATTCTCGCGAGGCGAGGAGGAGAGGAAGCAGAGGTTGTCGACTGTCATGAGGCTGCGAGACAGAGTATCAGCCGGAGAGGAAGAAGTAGCAGCCAGTGAGGGTCGCGAGGCTGCGAGACAACGAGAGGCGAGAGGGGAACTGAGGAGTGAAGACCGTGGGGCGTGAGGTTGTCGACTGTCGAGGGCCACTGCGCGAGGAGACTACTAGGGCAACACTTTAGACTTAGACTTGTAACCTCCTCTTGCGGTTTTGCGGTTTGAAACCGCAAAATGCGGTTTGGTTGCGGTTCGGTCAACCAAACCGCAATCTGCTCAGCCCTAGGCCTACGGCTTCTACTCCAGATAAGTACTCGTGACAAAACTCAACAATTTCTTCAATGACAAATCTTTCAACCGTAGTAGCTTAAGGGCGAAATCTATTTTTCACATACCCTTAAAACCTTCATATACCTCTCAAATGGATACATCCATCTCATGTATACAGGCCCATATAACTTGACTTCTCTAACAAGGTGAATGGTATGATGAACCATTATATCGAAAAATAAAGGAGGAAATTACATTTCTAACTGACATAATGTGATCGCGATTTCGTCTTGTAAACTATTTAACCCTTCAGGATCAATAACTTTGAGGAAGTAGAGGGTTAAGTAGAAAGTTCTTTAGACTTGTAATTGGAATAAGACTTTAAAAAGTTAGGGCGAATGATAACGATAGACGGAATACGAGACTTTCGAGATAGCGGAACGTTAGTGAAATGACTTGATGATAATATGAGAATCTAGAATGGATGTCTAGGTCCGCGAATCTAGGTCGTAGAAAGCGTCAGGGTATCAATGCTATATATCATACCCTGATTGATTATAATGAAAAATCGAGAAGTATGAAGGGTTGATATTACACTAAGGGTTGATGTATTTTGATCATGACTCGGATCACTGACTGACAAATCGCGAGTAACGTTGGATACCAGTACGGAAAAGGTGAGTTCATAGGACTCACTAAACTACCTTTTGTAATATTGAGTACATAGTAGGGTAGTGTGTTATGCGTGTGAAATAACATGAACGAACTAGATCAATGTCTTCATACTTCTAATGAGAGGCACAAGTGTATTATAACGTGTCGTAGCTTTCTATCCGGGCCGAGGGTGACGGAAGATTTCTCCACGACCAATCTAATAGCGTATACAGGGAAAATGCATCAAAACCAATCCTACAGGTCTACGGGGACAGGGGTGAGAGTTCAGGGACTCTCGTGCTACCATGAAAAGTTGAATAATAGGATGACAAATTTCACCAAAAGAAAAGATAAGAACCGGGACATTGTTTGTTGCATGTTGAATGATTTACAGTATTCTCTTGATTGTAATTGTGCCCTAGTTTCCTTAGCATTAGAATTGTAGCTAACAGTTTTACCGTATTGTAGAGTTTGCAGATCAGATCTCTACCGAGAAATCGGGAGTGAAGTGGCCACCCGGGATTTCCGTACTAGGAGTTGTGGGTGGTTCACTTAGTTTATTATTCTTGTTTATACTATATTTCATTTCAGTTGTTGGTTGTCGCATGCGTCTAAATTATGTCTTAGTGAACGTATTCTTATTTTATAAGATTTTTGGTTTTTCATATTCGTGTCTTGTTGCAAAGTTCCGTAGTTATTATTGCAAAGTTCCGTAGATTATGTCTTAGTGACTTCTCCTTATAGAATTCGACATCCCATCTTTGTTTGTCTAATTGAAGTGATTATTAAAAATCTCAATCAAAATTAAACACGAGTTGTGAAAGATATATAGATATGGACACATTGTTAACCTTATCCATACGAGAGAGATCAGATACTATCATGAGTGTGTCAAGGATGACCTCTTTCGGACTTGCAAGGCTTGAGCAAAATATTTAGATTTATTTCTTTATAACGAGTGTTTATGTTTTTGCAGGCATTACTTAGGCTTGATAATATATATTTAGGCTACTCAATTTCCTTAACATATGTTGTTTGCGGCTATACACTAGTATACCATGTCAAGAGATCAAAAAATGCAACAACACAATAAACAAAAAAGAGAAACCATGAATTTCAAGTCACGAATCTGCTATAAATCTTTAAGAGCTTGCCTCTGGTTCATTACTAAGATAGGAATGATGAATTTATGCCATGATAATCCGCAGTAGGAGACCACAAGATGCTTATAGCATTGCTTGGATGCATCGATTCTAACTTCTTCTTTTCGGATACTAAAACATTGTTCAAATCCAAAACTCGATCAACCATTTGCTCCCTGTCCTTCTCCAAAACTTTAAACCTTTTACTGAGTTCCAGATCCTTCAGCTCTTTAATTTCTGCCTTTTGATATAACATCCGTCTTGGCTCTAAACACAATCTTTAACCTACATTTATGATCCTAACATCTCTCCTAAAACTCTTGATAATATCAACCTCTTTCTCCTCAACGCCTAATCACAATTTCTCTTATTTCTGCTGAGAATTGCTTTGAGATTAATCTCAAGAATCTTCTTCTAACTTCTTCGTAAACTTTTCATCTTCCTCCCTCCAATTCCTCTTTTCTAACTCTCCTTCAATTTCGAACACTTATGCTTCATATTTTCCTCTTTGCCTTTCACCCTTATTACTCCTTCCTCTAATTCAATTTTATTCTCCTTGAATCCATCACATTGCACCTCCAATTTCACAATTTCCATCTTGCTTTCTTCAATTTCCATCTTCATGTCCCAGTATGTAATACAAATATCATAAGGCAACAAAATTTTAAGTAAGGCAACAAAATTTAGGGTTTTGGAGAAATACCTTAAATCAGCAACCAACGCACACTGTTCACACAAAAATTTGAGAAGAATGAGGGTTTTGGAAGAAGCAAAATGGCAAGGAGGTTTGCAGAAGAAACAAAATGTAAGAATTCATATTATATTAACAACTTGACGATTCAGAGAGCTAAAAAACTCTCTACTGTTCACACAAAAACCCTCCTCCATCTTTAGGTAACCCCAACTTCCAGCTTTTGGAAACACCAACTAATGGGTAATTCCGATGTTCTTCAACAATGTGCCTCCGATTCACTACCAACTCCCTGGCTTCATCCTTTTTTTTACCACCACCACCACTGTCAAGACAAAGGAGCTTCAACGCCGTCATACAAACGCCATTGATGGGCAATGTATGTCCCCGATTGAGTATCGTTCGATCCTTAAGTATCGCCTGATGTTTCAACTTTATCCGGTTGATGGGACTTGTCATATGTCCAACTGTCGTAAGCATTTAGATGTTTTTGGGGAGCATGTTGTTCATTGTAAAGAGCTTCTTGGCTTCAAATATAGACATGATCTTGTCCGTGATGTTTTATGCGACGTGTTTAGGAGAGCAAGAGTTTCGGTTAAGAAGGAGGCGCATGTGACCTTCTTGATTGATCCACGTGAGGGAAGATCTACGTTGAGGCCGGCGCCGGCGGACGTCTTAGTGTTTGGATGGATGAGTGGAAAGCATGCTTGTATTAATGTGACAGGGGTTTCCCCACTGGTTAGTTTAAGCAATGGGCTTTTTGTAATGGTAAGGTGGCGCTTAATGCAGCTTATTCTAAGGTGGCTAAACATGAGAGGTCTTGTGTCGAAAATCAACATGTGTTTCTTCCGTTCACTTTGACACTTTTGGTTTTCTTACGCCCGATGTTGTTGAGGTTCTTAAGAGTGCAACGGGTCTTACACGAAAACGTTATGTCTCCAAGCCCATTGTCTCCTTCCCATGTCTCCCTCTTCAGATTTCTCAACAACTTTCGCTCATATATCCCTCCAAGGTACAATTTTTATTGATTTCCATCTTTTCGTTTTTATGATACAAGTTTCTCCCTTTCCTTCCCTTCTAAGTTTTTTCAACATAATATTGATTGTGTGTTTCCCTCTTTCATGGATGTTATATTATATTTTCTGTTTTTCTGTTGAGTTTTTTCAATGTAATATTGGATTTGTGTCTCCATTCTCTAATGAATATTATACCTCTTCCATTCTTTGTTTTTTTATGATACAAGTCTCCCCCTTTCCTACTGAGTTTTTTTTTTTGATATGGATCTCCCTTCTCTTCGTTCGGTTTGTTTTGGTATGTTTCTTCTTCTACTGAATTAATTTTAATATGTTTGGATTAACCAATATAAAAAATTTCAGCTTTGTACTATTTGTTTTTATGTTACTTCCTGTAAATTGCTACTTCACCAGAGATATTCAATTGGGTGAAAATTTCTGCTTCACCATAGTTATTCAATTGCTTCCTAAAATTGCTAAAAAAAATTATGTTGTTTCACTATAGAAAGTAAGAACCTCTCTTTTACAATAGGGAATAAAGACTCTTAACAACCATCATATTGATTTATATGGACGTTCAAGATTAAGCAAGATGTATGATAATTTTGAGCCATGAATTAATTAAGATGTTTTGGTTTCCTATTATAGATCTTTAAAATTCACAAATTAAATTAGCAAATAATATTACAATCAATTATTACAATCGTTTCACATCCTTTCTAATTAAATATATCCTTGCTAAAATCAAACTAGATAATGAGAATGGATTCATCGATTAACGACCTGTAATGACCCGGAATTTTTTAATCCGATACCGATAGTGTTATCGGGTTATTAATCGAATACACATTAGAAATTGGTTCTATAGTACTTTTAGTTTTGAGCTTGTTGATTATACTTTCCTTTAACCACCCTTTTTGTTTAATATCAACCCAAAACCCAAGTCTTGGTCTAGTGTTACTTTAACGGGCCGAGCGGGTCATTCCACCAGCTGGATTAGAGCAAGGCGGCTGGGAGAGCTCTTCACCATTTAGGGGCCATGACAAGACGGCCGACTCCCAACCTTCTTCCTCCTCCACTAGGCTTGTTCATCTCTCCCGAACCACAACCCTTGGGCCTATGAATTTCTTTTTCTTTCTTCTTTCTTCCTTGCCCCGACCTCCTTCTTCTCTCCTTCGATCATATCTCGACCCATTCTGAATACGATCGTAACAACCGGATTTACCTCGATCTTGCCTTCCTTTCCCTTGACCTTGCCTCCTCTTACACATCACCGGCAATACCTCTACTTATGTTCAACTTTGTCACTGGCGCCAGCAACTTCTTCGTCTTCTCTAGCGGCGGCAGTTGTAGAGGAGTAGGCGGTACTCGAAGTTGAAGCTACAACTAGCTTCTTTCTCCAGTAGAGACCGGTGGGCTAGAGAAGCGAGCAATTCGTTCCTCGGCCGGACTGTTACAACAAGCTAGAGTTGGGGTGAGTACCTTCGGCCCTTCTCTTCTCTCTTCCCTCTTCTCTCTCCTACTTCGCTCCTCATATTTCTAGAATGGTGATCTCAAACAGTCAAGCAACAACAACTCGACGTTGGACCAAGAGGGACAAGTATTAGGCGGGCCAGGCGGCCGGAGCTTCTATCCTCCCTTATTGCAGTGAGTGTTGAATTGTGCTTTGTCCTTTTCTCTTGGTCATATTTTTGGTTCATATAAAATCATAGGTTTAGTGTTTATTGTTGCCCATGAGTTTTAAACTGAGAACCTCATGCTCTTAGGTTTTTGCAAATTTTTGCTTCCAACAGGGTTTGAACTCGGATCTCTAGGACCTTAGGTTAATTTTGGGTTTTGTGTGCAGTGGGTTTCGAACCCGTGATCCATGCCATATTCCTTTCATTTTCTAGAAAAATTGGGTAGAATAGTCAACTTTGAGAATATATTTCGATACCTAACAATTATTAGTTATCCTTGAACTTTTGATATGTTGTAGATGGAAGTATGTAGTTTATTGTATTAAAATTTCAGAACGATCCAACGGTTAGATTTGGACTTATGATGTCGTAAAGTGGGTTACAAATGTTGTTTTGTGAAACTTAAGAAAATTGGCCAAGTGTTGGAATGGAGTGTGCATGTAGGCAACTTTGGAATTTTCTGTGGATCTTAAAGTTAGATATTTATGGGTTTAAGATCTTTCTCGGAAAATTTTGGGACTTAGAAAAAGGATTTTATCGTAGGCCAAAGTAGGGTACTTAGGTGACTTCCGAAAGAAGTTTAGTTTAAGGTTTTGGGCTTAAGATGTAAGTTTGAGTATACCTCAAACCCGATATGGATCTTTAGGGTTGTTGGACAATAGAGAGGGTCTTAGACCCGTTTTGGACCTTTTTCGGAATTTTAGGAAAGTTATGGGCATTTTGGTAATTTTCATAAAAGTTAGGGTTTCTTATTCTTTCTTTATAAGAACCCAATAGTTAGTCTAGAAATCTTCTAGAAACTTCATAAGTGATAGAATTGTGATGTTAGGACGTTTTTCGTCTTGATTAGGTTGTTGAGATGGTTTATGTACGGATCGAGTTTTAGCGAGTTTGGATCTCGGATTAGTTCAGGTAAGTTCTATTTACTTACTTAGCTAGTTTTTCATAATGTTGGTGTGCACTATTTCAGTGGTGTATGTTTGATGGTTTGTAATTATAACTTAAGTAGGATGACCATTTTACGTTATTGACCCAAGTGTATGCAAAATGAGACTTGGCACCACTATCCAACTTTGTCAAGAGTCTGGGAGGCTCTCCGCGACCAATCCAAGTAGATATACGGTCAGATGCATTAGTACCACTCTTGATGGTTTACGGGGCCAGAGGCGAGGGTCGGAAACCGCTCGTTCCATCTAATAATATGATGTAGTGTAAATCACTTAAATAAAATATTATAAATGGGCTTTATATGAAATCATACTTATGTGTTTATTTACCACTTTGATGTGTGGTTGTTCTATAATAGTGTTAACTAATATTAGAATTGCTAGATAAAAAATTTTACCGTCATGTTGTAGATGTCTTGCAGGATAGGACCGTTATGTGTGTGGTTGTTCTAGAATAGTACTTCCTTGGATGTGTATGTGCCTTAGTGACCTTAGTATTATAATTGTAGCTAACAGTTTTTACCGTGTTCTTAGACTTTGCATGTTAGGTCTCTACCGAGAAATTGAGGGTAAAGTGGTCAATCAGGTTTCCGTACTAAGAATGTGGGTTATTTATGCAATTTATTTTGTTGTCCTTAGACTTGTTTTTATTCCAGATATTGGTTGTCGTTGTGTCGAGTTGTGTCTTGTAAAACTTATTGTTATTTTTTACAAAGATTTGTCTTTTAATATTTGTGTCTTGTTGCAAGGTCCATAGTTATTGTTGTCAAACTAAAGTTGGGACCCACCGTAAGGTCCTAGCCAGTAAGGCTCCGAATTCTCATAATTCGGGGTGTCACAAAAATCTTATTTACTATTTAATAGCCTTAATTGATAAATTAATCTTAGCTCTTAATTTTATATGAATGGTACAAGATTCAATCAAATTCATGGTGAAGTTGATTCTCTAACTTCATGGGAGCCAAACTCCCATCATAGACGTTCAATTGCTAGACCACACGCGTGCGCCGACGTTCCCACCGGATCCTGACTATATATATATATATATATATATATATATAAATGGTCAATTAAGTGTATGATGAAACACCCTAACCTTTGTAATTGTTAGGCCACACTAAGGGCCTTACAAACTCGATGGGGTAACTCCCGTTCACATTGATCACCTCCTCTCTTCTCTCTCCTTCCTAGTTCCAAAATTCCCTTTGAGTCTAAAGTACAACAATAGATATATCTTGCATTATAATCATAGTTGATCATCCCCGGGCTGGCCCGTCCCGCCCGCCTGGAAAAATGGGAGGGTATGGTCAAGGTAAAAAGTAGGGAGGGGCTGCTCAGCCCGGCCCGGACGGGCAAACAGGCCAAATCTGGACAAAGCATAGAGCCCGGTCGGGCTACTTGCCCGGCCTGTATTTAAAAAAATTATATATATATATATATATATATATAGTTAATTACTCACTTACTAAACCCTAACTCCCTAAGAGAAAGAGCTTCACTTCTCAATACTCAAACGGCGACCTTCAATCGACACTCACAGGCACCTTTCACCGTTTGTTCTCACTTCTCAAAACGAGTCTTCTCTCTCAAGTGGATTCTATGTCAAACACTCAAACCACACTTCTCTAATCTCTCTCAGTCAGATTCACTCGACAGATGCTCTCACTTTTCCAACCTCAAATAGTTAGATCTAAATTTCTCAAACCATACACCAGTTATCTCTTGACTCTCGAGTTAGTTATCTCTTGACTCTCGAGTTAGTCAACAGTTGGCCCAAACCTCACTCGAGTCACTCGACGGATGTCGGATCTCTCTCTTCGTTGGGTTATGTCGCCGTATTCTCTCTTTCAAATCTAGATTTCTCCGAGCAACCTCTTGCCCGATTCTTTCGCCAGCGCCTTCTCGCTTTTCTAAGCAACCTTGGTCCTCGTCTTCTCGGCATCTCTCAACCTTAAACAGCTTGAATGAATGTAAATTTTGATTATCAAATAGTTTGCAGTTTTTTTATTTTTGGTTGATTTTTGGACAGATTGAATGTAGGTTAAAACAGTTTGAATGCAATTTTAAATTTCAATGTAGATTTCATTTTTGAACAAGTTGAATACAGGTTTAATGCATCTTGTTAGAAGATATTGAATGTAAAGTGAATGATTATATACATATTTTTAGGGCATGAAAAAACTGGATATGGGTACCCGGCGGACAACCCGGCCCGGATATCCGGACGGGTACGGACATGACTAGAAGCCCGGGATCCAGGCTAAGCCCGAATTCGGTCCGGACATCTGGACAAAAAAATAGAAAAAGTCTGGACCGTATCCAGCTCGAGCCCAGATAGTATAGCTCTAATTATAATATATAAACGATTTAAGAATTAAGGAAATAGCGTCTCCCCTCTACTACGCTTTTTTTTCTACTACGCTTTTTTTTACATGTGTTGAATCGGTTTTTCTTCAATTTTTGCATCAATGATTCATTTTCATTTGATTCAAGTTATGTTAGATCGAATCACTTAGGTTCATTTCCGGTTTAAGCGAACGCATAATATCCGAACCGCATATTTCGGATTTCGGTTCAGGTTTTCACATTTTCAATTCATTTTGAACTCATGCTCAACCATTTCATTTTAGAGTTGTTGTATCAAAAAAAAAACTTTAGAGTTTTGTAGCGTAATGAGAAAATTGAACTGATCCAATAAAAGCACTAAAGTATCCGAGAATGATCTCAAAAAGACATACCTGTGGATGAACTAAACAGCCATGGTATGACAGAATATCAAGGAGATTCATCATTGCACCTTCCGAAGTAAACTCAAAATCGATCAGTTCTGCAAAATTGTCTAGAATCATTCACATAAACAGCTAATAGAAGAGTGAGAATTAGACAATCGATTCGTACCAATGTCATCAAACAACGCAAATCAGAGAAGAAGAAAAACGACTTCAATATAACTCTGCAACACGCGACAACAGCATCTTCTTTGAAATCTCACTTAAATCCGTGCTACTTGAGTTGATTCTTGAACAACGCTGTATTTCCACATAGAACACCAGTATATCCAACGATTTCAAAGTGAACAAATACGAATTACTCGCACAATCCTCAGTAATCAAGAATCACATATGGTCATTTGTATTTCCAGTTTTCCACAAAGAGCACTTGACTACGCCAAAGTCAATAAAAAAAAAATGAAGAATCCAAGTAAGAGAAGCAATCGGTTGATTAGATCTAAGCCAAACAAAGCGCACTGCGAGATAAAACAGAAAATCAAGAAGGTATTTTCCAAAAAAAAGGAACGAATTCAGGATTCTAACCAGAAAATATGACCAAGTACATTCAATTTCGAGAAGATAAATAAAACCCTAGAATTAAGAGAAAGAGGGACGATTTATCGAAAACAAAAAAAGTTATTATATCTGGGCTTAGACCAGACTCGATCGGGCTTTATAAAATTATTTGGCTAGTTTATTCGGACTCGACTGACGTGCTTGTAGTGGCTGTCGTACCTATCTGGTCGGACGGGCCGGTGGGTACCGGGTTTTTTTAATCGTACAAAATATTTTTTTAAAATTGCTTTTAAATAGAGATTTTGTTTAAATATAAAATATATTTCAGACATTGTATGAAATATCCGAACCTAGAGTGGTGTTCGAATTCAGATTAGACTTCTTTGTCCAGTCAAACTTTCTCCTTTGCTTATACCCGTCCATTTTTATCGGATCCAAATATTATCAGGTCTGGTCCAGACTAGCATACCGCCGGAGGGATCATCAAACTTAAATTCAACATTGGGCCGTATGGCCCAGTTGGCCCATTTGAATATAACCCTTATATTGTAATGACTGCATTATAACTCTGAAACGAACTTCAAAGCTCACATAGTGACATCTTACTCTATTGATTACTGGATTCTGGTGGAGTTTTTATATAATTGAATCGATAGAGAGTTGAGGAAATTTTGGGACTTGTTTGCTTCACATAGTGAGTTTTATGAACACACTACCCTATTATCCTAGTGCACGCTCAGTATCATAGTACTCACTTAGCCACCTTTATAATACTGAGTGTGCACTAGGGTAGTGTGTCATGCTTGTGAAATAAAATGAACGAGCTAGATCATTGTCTTTAAATTTCTAAAAAGAGGCACAAGTGTATTATAACGTACCGTAACTTTTTGTCCGGGCCGAGGGTGCCATAAGATTTCTCCGCGACCAGTCTAGTAGCGTATACGGTGAAAATAAATTAAAACCGGTCCTACTGGTTTACGGGGACGAGGGTCGGGAGACTTTCGCACTACCATGAAAAATTGGAAAATAGATGACAAATTTCACCAAAAGAAAAGATAATAATCGGGACATTGTTTGCTGCATGCTGATTGATTTACAATATTTCCCTTTATTGTGATTGTACCTTAGTGACTTTAGTATTAGAATTGTAGCTAACTGTTTTCCCGTGTTGTTAGTTTTTGTAAGTTAGATCTCTACCGAAAAATCGAAAGTAGAGTGGCCAGCTGGGATTCCGTACTAGGATATGTGGGTTCATGGGTTACTTAGTTGTTATTTCTTTATTTATCATACAATAGAGTATATTTCACTTTCAGTTGGTTGTCGTATGAGTCTAGAGTTTATTAAGCCAAAATACGTTAACTTTAAAAGGATTTCTATTTAACAATATTTGTGCTTTGTTGCAAGATCTACCATTATTGACATCAACCTAAGGTCGGGACCCACTATGAGGTTTAACCAATAACACTCCGAGTTCTCAGAATTCGGGGTGTTAAACCTTTTGGGTTTAGAAAAAACAAACTAGGCTCCTAATAATTTTCCTTTTATTTTTAATTATAAAATCAAGGGTATAAAGGTAATTTTAAAGAGAAGTTAAAATAAAATCCCTATAAATACGATTTATCTAGGTTTGGGTTTGGGTTCCGGTTGGCGGTTCGGTTTACATTTCCGTTTCGAGATCGTGTCGGTTCGGGTTCCAGTTTGAGGTCAGGTTCCGGTTTTGGTTCGATTCGGGTTAGGGTTTCTATTTCGGGTTGAGTTTGAGGTTTCTTAAATTGAAATTATCAATTAGTCCTTTTAATTTATCATTATAAATAAATAAAGGGCCTAGTTTGTCATATAAAAAAATGAGCCTTATGCTAATCTTAAAAATTTTAAAAATTAAAAAAATTTAAAAAAAATCCACTCTTTCATTTTACCCTCAATTTAACCATACGATTCACACATCTCCTCGCTCCACTCCATAAGCGTTATTCTCACTGAACCAACCACTGTATATTATATATTCATTTGTCTTTCTTGTAGATTTTTTTTCAATTGTGACTAGTAGTAAATGACCTTTGTTATTCTTTCCTTGTATTAAGTATAGATATTTGTGACATCGAATTACTTTATATATAAATAAAAGTAAAATAATCTACTATATAATACTAAAAATATCATTACATTAAAATTGTCACATGTTATTTTTATATTATGCCACATCATATTTTTTCACATGTCGTCTTCATATTACGCCACCTCGTTATTCTATTTTTATTCTAAAAATATTAAGTTGATATTAATGAAGATATGGACATGTACTATATCCTAATTTAAGATATTATGATCTTATTTATTTAGAAAGACAATATTACAATAAATGAATTTAAAATTTATAATAAACAATACATCAAGTATGAAAAAAAGAAGAATTATATTATATGAAAACCACAATTGTACACTATTTACCACCATTAATGTACAAATTTTCTTATGAAAAATATTGTTGTATATATGCTTGGGATGCACCGATCATACTACTCACTTAATTATTTTTTTTATATTTATGGTTAATTTTATATTTTACAATAATATTTTTATAGATTAAATCATAACTTTAATGCATTAATCTAAACCAATTCCATACATGGCACGGGAACTAGTTATCAATAAAATGTTAAGAATATATGAATCTTAGCGGACCACGTATTTTATAACTTAATTACACAAAATTACTCATTCATTAAGCATAACCCACAAATGCACATAAAAAAGTGCATCAGGTGTTCGAGATATGAATTACTGTGAGAGATATATGAATTACCGTGAGGTCATTTGAATTGTTATAGAAGTTTTAATTTGAAAATTAATTTTTATTTTTCTCATCCAATTCAAATTGAATTATTATCAATATTATAATTTCAAATAATTTGATCAATCTACCAAACTGCAAACGAGGTCATTATCAATTTATAATAAATTTGTTTGTAACATTGGTTGGGGTTCTTTTTAGTTTAACCAACAATTAACCACTCTATAGTCTATACTAGTAAAATTTACATCAAATAATTTAAATTTGAAACACAGACAAGATAAATTTATATTATTAATATCATAAATAGTTTCGATAATTTATTTAAATATTACAATTTAATAGAAAATAATAATAATAATAATAATAATAATAATAAACTATTGCCCATATAAAAAAAATAAATCAATTTTAAAACTTACTAAATCGCACAAATTATCGCTTATAAAAATAATTTTATTAACACCTCAATTATGACAAATTGATGACGCGGTTGTCGGATTTTTTTTTAAAGATTGTCACTTGATTTAGTTGACCGATAATCACCTCATTATAATCATTTATTTTATTTTATTTAATGATGGGTTCAAAATTTTCCCAAAATAGTAATGTAAAGTTTACAAATAATATTTTTAATATTAATGTGAAATAATAACGAAGTTATCTTTTCTATGTTTTAATTTTAAATTATTGATGTAATTTTATCTAGTATAGGGTGGTCAATTACAAACTTTTAAAATTAAGGGTGATTTTATGGAAAAAAATATAAACGGTGGTTTAGTGCAAACATACGAATATTAAGGATAAATCTACTATATATAATACTAAAGTAGAAGTGAATATCGCCACATGTCATCATCACATTAAATTCGCCACATGTCATTTTTACATTAAGCCACCTCACATTTTTTCCACATGTCGTCTTGAGGTTATGCCACCTCATTATTTTAATTTCACAAAAAATATTATGCATATTAAAGAAGATATTGATATGTACTATATGTCCTAATTTGAGATTCGAAATATAATATATTTAGAAATTCTATATTATAAAATAATATTAGAAAAAAAGTTTTCTACACAAGATGGAAATTACAGAGAATCATATATGAAAATTACGGATAATCATATATATTAATGTCATATGCTCATAACTATACCATATTTACCACTTATGATTTTATATATAAAAAAATTATTTTTATCATAATTTTGTTTATAAACACTTAATATTATTATATATAAAAATGAACATATTGTTCATTTTACTCTACTAACTTAATGTTTTTTTTAATAATTAAGTTTTTTTTTCTTTATTATCGCAATAGCTTGGATCATAAATATAATAGATTAGTTTAAACCAAATCCGTGCTTAGCACGGGAAATAAGCTAGTTTATACTAAAAATTTATAAAGGATAATTTCTTCCAAAATTATGATTATTAAAGTAGTTTTGTGTAGCTTTCTCTTTAAAAATATTTTTAAAAAAACTTAAAGAGAAAAGTAAATGGTGGTAACATTTTTTCAGTAATAGTTTGTGTGGAGGAAGGAAAGTATCTTGTTTTGCCCAAACGAGGAAGAGAGGCGTGAGATGGTCCAATTCCGTGAAAACACGGTAACACGTTGCAATATGTGATTGGATGGCTGACGTGTATGTACGGACAATATTAAATTTTGAAAAAATGGCAGAAGCCTAGGATGGTCATCGGGTGCACGGAACTACCTGGAACTCAAAAAAGCGTGTCCAATCAGACATCAGAAACCGGCAACCGACACAACTGTTTCCTGTTACCACCACTTATTTCCCGTCTTCTAATGAGTTCGCCTGGTCCAACAGGTCATCCGTTCAATTCTATTTATTTTAGTTGCAACGGTAGTTATTGAGTTAAATCATTTTTTAGTGGTTATTATAAATTATAATATATGATGGATTTTAAACAAAGCCGTATTTTCCCCTCAACAATCTTCATAAATCCGTACATTAAACTGCGGAATTAGAGTTTAAAACTGATTTCACATGTGGAGTCTGAGATTGACATTGAGTTTAACTATTTTGTATTTGAGAAGCGGAATTAAAATTGGTTTAATAAAATTCACAATTGAAGTGCAAAATTAAAATTGAGTTTGTACAATTTTTTCTTTGGAACACGAAACTAAAATAAATAAATAAAATTAAATGAATTAATTGATTCTGCACTGAAGAATCAAGTAATTTTATAAATATTGCATATGGATTCATCTAACATTGAAAAAATATTTGTACGAATAAAAATACAAATTTACGTTCAACAAAACATTTTTTGTACAGTGTTTAAGAAAAACATTAGTGTGAGAAGTCAAGCATTCCACGTGATCCACCGATCAATCATACAATTAGTTTTTAAAAAAATTGGAGGTAATGTCATGTATTTTTAATTTTGTACCGTATTTGTCATCCTCTATTTTTTAAAAAAAAATAATTTTCTCTCTTAATCTTACATTTTTATATATGCAAATTTGATTGTAAAGTATTGTACAAGAATTTTGCGTATTTCTTGAATGTATCTCGTAAATTACTTAAATATTGTATTTTTTTATAAATCCACTTTTTGTACCAAAAATATAGAAATAGAATATTTTATTATAAATTTATTTATGGAGACAACCACTAAAAACATTACAGCACGAGAGATTATTTACTAAAATTACTCATTTATCTATAAAATGTCTAATGTCAACTTTACAGAAAAACTAAAAATCTAACATGAAATCATTCGAATCATTTTGATCTCAACGACAACTTCAAGAATTTTGGTGAGTGTACACATGCATTAGAGATTTATTTAGTTTTAAGAATTTAATTTTTACATTTTTGAATCTTTTTTTTTTATATTTATTAAACCGTGTATGTGTTATAGTATAGTGAAGACATGAACTATATATATTTAGAGTAGAGTTCACCTAAATGTGACGGAAGAGTGCATGTGTATGATTGTATAGTGCACTTATGTGTGAAAGTGCAGTGCACGTATGGGCGAAAATTAAGTGGACGTGATCGAGTAGAGTGCACACGTGTGTGAGAGTAGTGTGAACAGGTATGTGATAGAGTAGGCAGGAACATCTATGTCATAGTAGAGTTCACATGTGTGGACGAGTAGATTGAACATGTGTAATGCACGTGTGAGATTAGAATGCACGTTTAATCGAGAGTAGAGTCAACATTTGCGTGATAGTAAAGTGCATGATGTGCGTATATGTATGTTAGAGTAGAGTACAACACATGGTAAAATGCACATATTTGTGAGAGTATGGTGCACATGCATGTGATAGCTGCGTACATATGTATGGTATATAGTTAGAGATGGTATTGAAATAGGGTCAATTTAGTCGGTTTCAAATCGGATCATTTGGGTCATTTTTAAGTTGATAAAATCTTAGTTATCTTGGTTGGATAGGTTTGGGTTCGGTTTGTGAAAGTTTTGGTTTTTTTGGTATTTTTGAGTTGAATTGGTTCACTTTTAGGTTGATAAAAATCTAGGGTTATCTCGGGTAGGTTTGAGTTTGATATGTGAAAGTTTTGGACTTACTGGGTTCGATTTGTTAGATATGGGCTTATTTGAGTTGAGTATGTTTCAATTAAGGTTATGCGGGTCAGATTATGCGATTCGGGTTTATTTGCATCCCGTAATTATATGGTCATTCAAGTAGAGTTGTCGGCCAATTTGGAGTCTACTTTGATTTTGGGTATTCTTAAATTAGGTTGAAGTTGGGGTGGATGCCCAATCAAGTGGAATTCGAGCCTGATGACCAATTAGGTTTATGGGTCAAGTTGAGAGTTTGTTGGTTGTTAAGGCATAATACCACGATTTATATTAGGTCCTTTTCAGGCTTGTTATTATTTATATAGTCGAGTTTAGTAATATTTGCATGCTCTACTTTAGGATTATGCAACCAAATCGATCAAAGTTGATCCGTACCCTCGAAAATCTAATCCCGGCCTGCACTTATAAAAAATTAATCCAAACTATGAATCTAGAGAAATCAGACTTCCGGATGCTTTATTCAAATCAAATCATATAGTTAAGTTTTAAAATACAAGTTATTTATTATATATTGGGCATAATATCTGCATAATCAAATCTGAATAGTTGTTATCGGCTTAGTTGGATAATTATGATCCGATTATTTTAGTACTTTGAAAGAAGTAATTTGCCTAGTAATTTTATGGCAAAGTCAAAACTTACATATTTTAATGAGATAAATTAAACCCAATTTTAATTCAATGAAACAACTTACAAAAAATTGTAAATCGGGTTGGTTTTCACTTTTGGGTCGGTTTCAAAATGAATTAGATTTGAGTTAGATCGATTTCATGTCAAGTTAGATTCGGATTTAGATTCTTTTTGGATCGGGTCCAAATGAGTTGGTTTTTTCGGGTCTAATTCAATTATCAAGTTAGATTGTGCTTTGCTTGTTCTTGTTACAGTAAAGTGCACTCATAACGTTATAGTTGAGTGCACCTATAAATGATAGAATGGTGCATTTATGGTACAAATATTTCTACAAATTTTTTTACATATTAGTATAAAATATTACAAAATACTAATAAAAAGTATTACACATAATGATACATAATAATGATGATATAAATTAATATTTAAAAAACAAATTTTTTATTTATAAAAAGATCGATATATACATGTTTTATGACAAGATAGTGAATAATTAAGGGAAAAATATGTGGTTCATATTATTATTTTCTCATTATAGTCTCTGTTCATGTTGATCATGATCCTATATATTATTTATAAATATATGTAACGCATGTGATACAAATGTTTTATAATACAAAACATAATTCACATTTTACACGTTATACTGTAGTCATATTTTATATTTTAAAAATATTTTTTAAGAAACTAATATTTGTACCAAATCTATTTTTAGTAATTCAAGTTGAAGTATTGTACCTTGTTAAATATTTTTATTTTACATGTATATTTATAAATAAACTAATTATTTCGTATCCAAATATGGTACATAACCTTACCAAATGTATACAAACATCCGTGGTAAGGTAACAAAGTAACCTACACATTTTCATTTTCACCTAATAAAAAGGGGCGTGTTATATACACGGATTTTAAGTTACTTGTTGTCAAAAACAGTCGCATGGCGCCGGCGCCTAGCTTGAGCGTTGTCTAATGGTGTCGGCGTCCATGTATATATTTTTTTTAACCTTTTTATTTTCAGATTCGGGTGCCGGCGTCTAGATTTTTTATTTTTATTTTTTTTCTGAAAAAAAGAAAGAAAAAAAAAGAAGAAAAAGCTTAGTGTTGGTTGATGATGTCCGATGTTTATAAGCAAATGTTTTGGCAATGAAAAAAATTACATAACTAACTTTTTCAATTTATAAATTTCTCTTTTTTCATACACGACTTAAACCATGATAGAGGGAATTTATGGGGTTGAAAATGATCATTGTGGATGAACATTGACCTTTACACAAAAGATAATCGAATTGAAATAGATTATGGCACCGGAGCCAAACATTTTTTCCATCCGGTGCCGGCGCTCAATTATTTTATTTTTTTCTAGAATATTTTTAAATAAAAAAAGAGGGTGTTAGACTATACAAAATAATATAAGTAACTTTGGATTCATTCAATTCATATATTTCTATTTTTCTTGTATAAAATAATATAAGTCACTTTGGATTCATTCGGTGGAGAAAATTTATAGGGTTAAAGAGTATTATTGGGATGAATTTTTTTTTAAAAAAATGGAGATAAAATTTGGTTACTAAGTTTACTATAAGACTTTAATTAAAACATAAATATGGAGAAAAAAAACTCACTATGGGCGCCGGCTCCTGGCGCCGGCGCTAGGGGTGGGCAACGGATCGATCCGACCCGATCCGATCCGAATAGCTGGATATCCGAATATAAATTTCCATAAAACCCCCGATCCGAATCCGATCCGTATCCGGCCGGATATCCGACACTTTTCCCCGGATCGGATCGGATAATTATCCGGGGTTATCCGGCCGATCTGTTTGATCCGAATTCCAAAATATACTATCCGAAAAATGATTTTTACCCGGATCGGATTATTATCCGCGGATATCCGGATGATCCATTTATCCGAATGACTTTGTTTGACCCGGTTGATCCGTTTGATCCGAAAATGAATTTATCCGGATCGGGATAGCCGACTGATCCGTTTGATCCGCATATCCGTTTGATCCGTACATGTATTACCCACTTTGTTTAACACTACACGTAATAAATAAATAAATAACAATTCAAAGATACAAAACAAAATCCAAATAAAAATGCTAATTCATAGATATGATTATAAAAAGAACATTAAAGTACATTGTGTTAAGAAAATAAAATTAAGGTTTTTAAAACAATTGATACATCTAATTTTACCCTTTATAACTACTTCACAAAATACAAAATAAAAAAGATTGAGCATGCTAAAGTAAAAGTAAACAATTTTAATCTTGATAAATATTTAATTTTTTTAGTGTTGAAAACATTAATAAATAGAAAATGTTATCATTAATATTATCAAAGTCAATTAACTTATTTTTAAGGTAATAAAATCTAGTTGATTGTAATTTCATTAAAAATATTATGAATAAGAATTGCACAAGAAAAAACGATATTAATACAAAATTAATATAATATGAAACTTTTTTTTATACTTTAAAACGAAAATATTTTATATATACATACATATATAGACGGTTTCATGAAATGAGACGTCTTGTAATAAAAGATTGATTTGCTAAGAACAAATGACTAAAGTTATAGTTATCATAATCATCATTACTTATATTATTGAAAAACTTATTTTTAAAACTTTAACACATATCTTATGTCTAACATTGTTAAAAGACTTAAGACTTTTAAAACATCATTATACAAACTTATAATACATAATAAGAAACTTATATTAATACATATCTTATTTTTAATGCTTTCTTATTTTTAATACTTTAACACACATCATCATTATTTATATGACGAGAAACTTATATTTAAGAGAAAATATGAGAATATGTATTAAACAACAATTCAGATTATAATCATAGTTATAAAATATGTTTATGTATGTTGTAAATAAAATTAACGTGATCTATTCATTGTTTTGCTTAAATATTTAACTTTTACCATGTAACTTATTTAATTCATTTAAATAAGACTAATTTCTAATAAAAGATTATTATTGAGATTAACTTGTACATATATAATTTATTAAGTTGTAAACAAAGACATAATCATATTTATAAACATATATGTTAGAACGATATCAACTTATATTAAAAGATTATTATGAACATTTGTTAGTTTAAAGTTTAAACGAGATCAACTTATGATAAAATACATTATCGAGACTAACTTGTACATATATAAGTTATTAAGTTGTAAACAAAGACATAATCATATTTATAAACGTCTATATGTTAGAATGACATCAACTTATATTAAAAAATTATTATGAACATTTGTTAGTTTAAAGTTTAAACAAGATCAACTTATGATAAAATATATTATCGATACTAAGTTGTACATATATAAGTTATTAAGTTGTAAATAAAGACATAATCATATTTATAAATATCTATATGTTAAAACGAGATCAACTTATATTAAAAGATTTTTATGAGCATTTGTTAGTTTAAACGAGATCAACTTACGATAAACTATGTTATCGAAACTAATATTATCATAGCAAAAATATAATCATATTTATAAAAGATTCTTATGAACATTTGTTGATTTGAACATTTTTGATTCATTAATTTGTCTAACTCAAACATTTTTACAACGCAATATATTTTTAAATACAAATAATAGTACAAAATGATAAAATACAACTTTTTTAAGTATAAATTTTGTTTATTTGATTAAATATTGTCAAATATGAATATTAGTATAAAATTACTATATCGTATACATACATATATTTTTATGCTATTTAAGTATAAATTTATTGTTTATTTGATTAATATTTTATACAAATAGTTTTTTACAATTAAATGTTTTTAACCGAATATTTCCGGATATCCGACGACCTGCGGATATCCGGTGATCCGACGATCCGCGGGTATCCGATGATCCGAATGATACACGGATATCCGATGACCCGACGATCCGCGAATATCCGATGATCCGCGGATATCCGACGATCCGGTGATCCGCGGATATTCGAATGCCTAAAACACCGATCCGTATCTGATCCGGTGATCCGGGAAAATCTCCCGGATCGGATCGGATTCGGACCGGATCAAAACGGATACTAAAATATCAGGTTTTTCCGGATCGGGTCAACGGACTTTTCAGACCGGATCGACGGATCGGATTGGTTTTGCCCACCCCTAGCCGGCGCCCGCTAAGCGCTATCGCATTGCGCTCGAATTTTACGTTAGTAAAACGAGCTTCGTGTATATAGTTTTTTCGATAAAAAGCTAATAAAAACAGGTGAAAATATTTATGTTTTTTGGATTTTATTTTCAGTGCAATAAATAAAAGTCATTAATTCCATTTCGTGTATCACGTGTCGTGAAAGTAATGGGAAAGTAGCGGCGTTGCGTTGTATTATTTCTTTTTGTCCCAAAATGGTTATTTTCTTGCAAACTTGCATCCATTAATGGACGCTATCCTTTTCATTCCCTCTCTTTATTTATTTTTTTATTTTTATTTTTCTGATCATATGAAATTGCTTTTATTTTCTTATTTGGGTCTTTCAGATTTCTCTTCTCTTTACCAAAAGAAGAAAGAGATGAGGTTCTCCTTATTTCCCCCAAAATCATTTTAGGGTTCACTTGTACTAGGGTTTCATTTTTCAGAAATACTGCTACGATTTGCAGATCTGCAGATTGAGCTCGAGAGAAGAAAGAAATGGTGAGAGGCAAGCTGGATCTGAAGAGGATCGAGAAGGATTCGAGCAGAAAAGTCACATTTTCGAAGCGTAGAAATGGTCTTTTGAAGAAGGCTTATGAACTCTCTGTGCTTTGCGATGCTGAGGTGGCACTCATCGTCTTCTCTCACACCGGTAAACTCTATGAGTTCGCCAGTTCCAGGTATCTATCTTCCTAATATTATATCTTCATCGAGTCTTTAATGGTGGTTGTTCGGGTACAACAGCATGATGATGATGATGATAGCTGACACAGCAACAAGGATCGACTAATAAGAAATTGTTTCTATTAGGTGTTTTAATTACAATAAAATTATGAATTAAGTTATTAATCATTATAGAGATAATGTGGTGTTTATAAATTACTATATATAGGCGCCTCTTATATTCTTAAATGGTGTCTGAGATATGTACGATCACTCATATTATTCATATGCTTTTTCAAAATATTAAAGTACAACTATATTACGTACGTAAATCTATACTTTCAATTATTACTTTTCAATTCAAATATTTCTTGCAAATCTTTGGTGTACATGATAGTTACCGAGCTAATTAATCTCTTTTACTTTTCTCTCTTTTGCTAACCAATTAAATGCGGTATCTAACACTAATTATTTATATATGATGAATATCCAACATTAAGTACTGCTTATTATTATCTGATAAAATGATCAAGATTCTTGATATATAATGCAATTTGCCAAAGTACGCCTGTCTATGTATTTTAATGAAATAATGATTCTTTCGGTACGTAAATTACTATCTACGATGCAATGTTTACAAAACCATGTTTCGAAAGAACCACCACAACTCACGGCTTAAAATAGTTAAAATCTTTGAGAGATATTAAATTTTATACTTATAAAATGGAGTGAATTTGCTATGTTGACATGTACTACGTTATATTTATTACTTGGCAGATGTCCTACAATACTAAATTAATTATTGTATATCCTATTAATAATTAATAGGACGAATTTACCCTTTGTCTACATGTATAAACTTTCATCAAATGATTATTGCATAAATGATTACCGTAAATATTCTTGTATATGAATTTTAGGTACATGATACAAAATTGTTGTGTATGAATTTTGAATTACTTTATACTTTAAGTGATAAATAACTGTAGGTACAAGATACATATCTTGTGTACATGAAAATTATTTACATTAATCCTTGTATATAAATTTCGAATCACTTTTATACGTTAATTATTGTATACGATACAAAAATTATGTACAAAAATTAATGTATCAACTTAACGTATAGAAGTGACTCAATTCAAAAATTCATATACAAGAAACATTAAATTAAATTCAACATCTTTGCAAGAGATATGCATGTCATTTACAAGAAATATTAAAATAAGTTGAAACTAATTAAGATAAATAAAATTGTAAAATCTAAATTTTTTAAATGAAATGCTATATAAATATTGATAAAGACAATATCATAAATATAGACAAAATATCACTTCAAAAATACAAAAAATAAAAAACAAAAAAATTATTTTCTTATCCAAACAATTAAGATATTTCTTCAAAATAGATTTTTACTTTTTCATATAAAATAGAGTTGACATATATGAGATTCACTTGATTACACGTTTTGAAAATTTTGAAACATATAAAGAAGGGCAAATCAATCCATGTAATTAATAAAATTATAGACATTCACTTGAATACACTATTAGTGGTGTCTTTTATCCAATTCTCGCTATAGGATAACAAATAGGTTAATTTAGTTCATAACAAGGTTGATTTGAAGGAGTAATTAATAATCTGCATTGCCCTTTTAAGTAAGGGTTATATGGTAGTTGGTAACAAAATTGTCACATTACATTATCATTATTATTATTATTTTGTTCATGTGTCTAACTTATTCCAGTATTATATATTTATATGTGTGGATTGAAATATAATATTGAAAGTTGATTATTAGCCAAATGAATTGCATTGTATATCTTAGCACAAGGAAAACGGTGGAGAAGTACGAGAGACACATGAAACGCATGGAAGGAACCCAAGTGATGATGATGGAGGTACGTTTGCATACTCATTGGATAATAATGTATTGAAATTTCATTTTGTTGTTGTGTTGACCAAAACAGTTTGATATGTGAACCGCAAGTAGAACAAGGTTGAAGCTGCTGCTGCTCCTCTACATCTAGAGGAGAAGCTCAAATCTCTGGACGTCTCTAAACAGTAAGCATATATTCTAATTAATATACGCTACCGCAGCTTGTCGTCTCGTATGAAACTAAAACTTGAATGGTACAGGAAAATGATGGGCGTCGGAATAGATTCATGTTCAATGGAAGAGCTTGAAGAGCTTGAAAATCAGATGGAGAGAAGCTTAGCCATTGTTAAGGCCACAAGGGTACACATCATCAAGCATGCATTTTTTTTCTTAATTATTTATCTTTTGCTAAATCTCATGGATGGTTTGTGTAATCAGTATAAAGTGTTTCTACAGCGGCTTCAGAAGCTAAAGGAAGAGGTAAGTAATTTCATGCGACTTTATTAAAATTTGGATTCTTTGTGTTTCATGTTTATTTGTTAATGCAGGAGAAGGCCCTTGTACAAGAAAATGCCAAACTCAAGGAAAAGGCAAGATTCAATCTATTTCTCCTTCCAACCGAATGACTCTTTTGCTCATCCATTCATAGTTATAACAAAGCTGTACATGAAATGAATTTTACAGATGGAAGCGAAGAGCACACTTGACCTCGGATCGAACAAAGCTGTGCCAGAAGAGGATGACGTGGATACGGGTCTGTCTATAGGGCTACCCGCCAGTAGAGTCACTGCCATATGATTCTGTCATCCGTGTTATGGATAAAAATGAATAATCTAAAGCAACATATTTGTTTTAGACACTTGGAAAAATAGAGATTCTATTTCCATTATAAACCCGTGTGAGGAAGAGGAAGAGTAGTTCAAAGCCCAGAAAAAGATTGCTTTTTTAATTACAACACCACCTAACGTGGCTATATAATCTTATCATCACTCATTATACAAAGATTGGATTCAAACGGGTTTTTTTAATTTCCCATCATCCACACATCTGTGAAAGGGGTCATAACTTACATTCTATCAAAAAAAAAGAAAAAAAAAATCTTCAGATCTTCACAAACTTGCAAAATTGAGTCCTTCCAGTAGATGCCAACCCCCATTGAAGTCTATGGGATCATGAGATATGACCATAAGAGAGGGTTTCAAAACAAATCAGCGAATTTGAGTCCTTCCACTAGATGCTCCGAAGTCGCTGTTTGTACTCTGCATTGTGGGTTAAGCATAATGTAAAACATTGCATTATGTATTCTCACTTCTCACAAAGAAAACTGAAACTACTTGAGCAGCAGCATGTACCTGACAATTTAGAGAAGGAAAGACATTCCAGAATCTCAGTGTTTCATCTCCTGCTCCCGTAACAATCGTCTGCAAACACCAACCAAGTACAAAATAAATCACTAAGATTGTCAAATAGATTTCACCTCGAAGCACATTGAGTTAGATACCTGTCCATCAGGTGAGACCGCTAGATATAGGACTCGGTAAGTATGCCCAGTAAGAGTAGTCACCTGCATATAAGACAACATTTTAGAATAACAACTCATTGTGATAACAAATGAATTATATAGGATTCTAGCTTCACATAATTACCTTAGACATACTGGGATATCTCCAAACTATGATCTGGTTTTGCGAATATCCATGGGTGCTTACAAGTTCATTCACATTTTTAGACCAAGCCAAGTTGCACACCTGCAAGTGCAATGACATTTTTAGATCAATGACCGGATAAACACAACTCATTTTCAGATCCTGTTTGGTCAACATGTTACCTGGCTGCCAGTATCAACACAACTCAAGTGTGAATTAGTGCTAGTATTCCAGAAACGAATGCAGCGGTCAGCAGTACCGCCTCCGGATGCAAGAAGCCCATAGAGATGAGGAGACCAAGCAATTGCTTTCACAGCTGCTGTATGTTCACTGTGCTTCAGCACAGGCTGTGTTGAATGTCGGTTCCATACAAAAAGCTACAAACAGAAAATTCGCTGTCAACCAATTTATTTTGCAAGATAGATAGATCATCAGTAGCCTCATCAAAGATGTACTTACTCGATTATCATTCCCACCAGATGCCAATTCGCGGTTATCATATGACCATTTGAGACCACAAACCTGAATCATTGTCAACAAATAGCCCAGTCAATTCATAGAGTGCAAATTGAATTGTATTTCGCAACCATAGAAAAAAAAAACAGGAAACCAACCTCTGATTTATGTCCAAACAGCTTGCTAACATAATCATTCTGTGCACGTATATCTCGTTGAAGAATTTTCTTGTCGCGACTACCGGAAGATAGCACAGATGAGCTCCAAGCCAAAGCACCAATGCGTAAGCGATGACCCTCCATGGTCCGGATCATCTTGCAGCACGACGGATCCCAAATCTACACATTTAACAATGAAGATGGATCTCATATAACCATAACGAAACCCATAAACATTAGATTCACATACAAGAATATAATTTCACAACAATCACAGTATGAGAGGAAGAAGCTGCATTTTACCTGAACCTTCCCATTGTTAGTCCCCACAGCAATATGTGTTCCTCTAAGAGCCCAGCTTACTGAGCAAACAATGTCATCTGTTCCTAAATCACACAGCTTTGTTACCTGTAGAGTCACCAAAATAAGAACTTAAACCCGCAAACAGACACTCATGAGGGTAGAAATTTGAAAAAGATTGAAGAGTCTACCTTATTGCTGCAAGCATTCCACAAATAAACGCAATTGGTCAATCCTACAGCCAATACATTGTTCGGAGACCAGTCAACCAAGTTCAAATAAAAATCATCTTGCAACGCAGGCGCATCCAAAATCTTGATAAAGAAAGAAAGATAGATGAACTGGGACGTCTAATTTGAAGACAAGCACAAAAATGTCCAAAGAATTTCAAAAAACCTAAATTGGTTACCTTGTATGGCGACCTTAAAATCTTTCTAGGTCTCTTCGTAGGTGTATAACTAACACCAGGCAAAGAATCGTCGGATCCAAACGGAGAAGAAGATCCAATCGTCCTCCTGGTCTCGGTCTTGAACCGGAAAATGTTCCGATTCGGGGGGGAATTAAACCCTAACCTCAAACCCTTAGTCCCAGGGGTGACCGGTCCGAACTCAGGCCCAAACAATGCGGCCTTTAATAAAGCAGCCTTGGTTGTCGAAGGCGAATCCTCTTGGCCGTCTGCACGGGCAGGAGGAGAAGCGATATGGAAAAGAGAGAAATTGGAGCCGGTACGAGAAGGGATGAAGCGGTCGCTGTAGATAGGGCGAGAAGGGGAGATGTGGTGGTCGGAATTGATCAGGCGTTTGTAGTGGCCTGGTGATGGCGTCGGAGGCTCCGAAACGCCGGAGGTGGCGGTTGAGAGGGAGGGAAGGTCCATTGACGCCGGGATGTTCAGACTGGGGTTCGCCGGTGATGGAGAGGGTTTGGGGAAAGTGACCGCATCTTCCATCTTCGTCGCCGACGGTGGACCGGAAACCTAGAAAGATTTGGGAAAGAGGGTGTTGTTGGAGTCGGAGGGAAGAAGCTCTTCGTCGGCTGTTAATTTTCCCGGGAATTTCTATTTTTTGCGCGCAAGTCAGTAGTCAGGGCCTTTAGTGCCATTTGTAATTTAGTGCTATTTCTAATAGGTTTATTATTATTGAAAAAGTTTGGTCCCATTCAGCAAGTAAAAAAATTTGACCGAGAAATAAATAAAAAGAAACTTTTTTAAATACAAAATTCCATTTATCTTATATAATAAAACAAATTCGTAAACTCACACTATTTGTTAAAGGTAATATTTAAAATTAAACTTATATAATTGATTAACTAATTGATTAGTTTATACTTAAACTAGTTTAGTTTAAATACATTTAGTATTCCACATATATTTCGTAACAAACTCAAAATGTTATTTTATTTTTAAAAAAATTGAGATTTAGGATAATACCGAAAATATTTTAACGCTGTTGAAATACCCATATATCTAGGATAATATTTTAAAATTAAAAATATATAAAAATTAATTAGGTGAATCGTTTGCACATTTTATTTTAAAATCACTATAAACTAATACAGTAAATTTTTATATATTATTACCTTAAATTATGGATGCATTTTTTAAAATAATTAGATAATTCTAAAAGAAATAGGTAAATCATGAGTGATTAAAGTTGAAATCGTAAGGGATTGACACGCCAAAAAGGTAAGACATTGTATTTTGTTTGAACTTTTTTTGGGCCCGTAAAAGACCAACCTAAAATCAACTATACGTTATAAATAGTGCATAAATTTTATCATCATTTTTACCTATAGTTATTTTATTAAAAACAAATATATATCGTAAAAATATATTGACTTTTTTGACAAAATTTGTGTTTTATTTTCTTTAATATATATATATATATATAAAGAAAAATCAATATCATCTATAGTTATTTAGCTGAAAAACAATACGGTTTATTGTTATTTATGTATATATTAAAGTGTCCTTTCCTTTATAAATTATTATAAAACATAAATTTATTTGAAATTATACTGTTTTGCTTTTAAAAATAATACATTTAATGTAGCAAATTTGTGCTTTCCATTAAGATTTACATGTCTATCTTTAGTCGTAGTTATTCGTTATAGTGATCTTAGAGTTAAGGCTTTTTTTTGTAATATTTTAAAGATAAAAAATACCAAAAATAAAACGTATGTCTAGTATATACAAAACACAACTATGTTTAAAACAAAACAACCAATATTCAAAATAATAAAACCAACTAAAAATATAGTGTTATCAAATATGTAAAGCATAAACAGGAAACAATAAAATTATGATCTTCAACTCGTTTACAATTCTTATCAATCTTTAATCTATATGATCAATTCCGTCTTCCTCTTGTTCATCATATTGGTTATCTTCATCTTCCTCTGTTATATGAAATTGATTTTTTTACATCTTGATCAAATTTTATCTTCCTTTCGTTCATCAAATTGGTAATCTTCATCTTCCTTTTTTCACCAAATTGTTCTTCTACATCTTCTTCTTGTTCGTCAAATTGATTATCTTCGTCTTCTTGCTCTTCATCAATTTCTTGAATTCTATTTCATTCGTTTTGTACCTACAAAATGTTTGATAGATGTAACAAAACTTCTAAATGTAAGAATTATTTATCTCATTCATTTAATACTTAACAATGGCTTTCTTAATAATAAGATCATTGAGACCGAGAAACATTCTTGATACGAACACGTGTTTGATACATAGATGTCACATGTTTAATAAGATAACTTAGGTTAAAACAAACAAAAAATCACATATAACACGATATATTCATATGGATGAATAGAGTAGTAACGTACAACCTGAGTTGGTGATAATTCTAACAAAGTGCAATATCAAATGTCCGGTCTCTACTTTTTTCTAAGAGTTAACACATCTTAACACCTTCTCAACGTAATTGGAGTCATTTATGATGCACTTTATTACATCATGTATGTTATATATTAGTTATTATTCAAAATGTAAGTTTCTTGAAAATATAGTGCAAATAGTTTCACAGTTTATCAAAACTGAAATAATTTGGCATTATATTAAATAATAAGATAAGAATTTTGTCCAATTAATCTTTTATAAAAACGTTGATTTTTTGGCCCGTAAGGATCTTGTGCCATTAATTTGAGTGAATTGAGTTCTCTTTAATTGCTCCAAACAACATAAACTCGAAGCCATGTTTAGAGAATTTCGGCTATATCCTCCATCAAACTAATATTAGAAGAGTACCGAAATTCAATTCTATAAGAATGATATCCTATCCTTTCATATTATGACTTTGTCGGAAAAACACTAAAACTTGATATTGAAATTATACACACTCTCGTCGCCGGCTCATAAACCTATTGGATAGGAATGGAACTGGACATTAAAAACGATAGCATAAAATAAAATTTTAGCTTTGAAAACATTTAAAGCTTAATGGATAAAACGAAAATAGTGTGGAAAAATATATCATAGATATCGGAAATTTTATAAAAAAATATATAATAAAAATAGATAAATTTAATAAATAAATTAGATCAATAGTTGTTTCACAATTTTTTTCCAAAACCAGTTTAAAAAAATTTATATAACATAACAGGAACGAATTTTGAAAAGTTTGAGATAAATAAGATCAGCAATAGAAATCATGTTTTTTTAAAAACTATTTAAAATCTTATAAAAAAAACCGAATCTTGCACAATCTTTATCAAAATCTAACAAAATAAATCTACGTTTAAGAAAATAAAAATATGCAATAAAATATAGGAATAAATAAGATCAATACTCATAAATCAATTTTTATAAGAATCATTTAAAATCTAAAAAAAAATTTAAACGAATCCGAAAATTTTAAAATATTTGGAATCATAATTAGTAAAAATCTAAATCGTAAAAAAAAGGTAAAAACAATTCATAAAGGAAAAATCCTGGAAAAAAAAATCAGATCGTGCAAAATCTAAATTTGAAACTGGAAAACTAATTCATAACAAATTCTTAATGAAAAATTTGGAATTTAAAAACACCAAACCAAATCCTTAGCCGAACAAAATACGGAAACCAAATCATAAAAAAATCGGAAAATGAAATCTTAAAAGAAATAGGAAACAATCATAACAGAACAAAATATAAAAATATCAAAGCAAAATAAGATCAATACTCAAAATCAATTTTTATAAGAATTATTTAAAATATATAATCAAACGAATCCAACACAATTTTAGATCTTTAGAAAAATAATTAGTAAAAAACTAAATCGTAAAAAAAATCAGATCGTGCAAAATTTGATTCATAACAAAAAAAATCGTTAAAAAATAATTAATAAAAACTAAATCGGAAAAAATAGTGAAAAAAATCAGATTGTGCAAAATCTAAGTTTGAAACTAATTCATAAAAAATTCTTAACGTATAATCGGAAATTGAAAAAAAAAAACCAAACCAAATCCTTAACTGAACAAAATCCTAAAAAATAGGAAAAAAATCATAACAAAAAAAGAAGTAAAATATCAAAGCAAAACCGTAGCCTAAAAATAATGGTAAAAAAAAGAAGCTGGAAAACAATCGTAACGTAAAAATTTAACCAAAGCAAAACGTAATTTCGAAAACAAAATGGTTATGAAATTCGGAAAACGAAATCGCAAGAAAATCGGGACGAAAAAAATTGAATTTAAATATACTGGAAATCATGAAATTAAACTCTTGTACGCTGCTTGATTTTAGATTTGCAATCAAACACAAACTGTGACGATTGATGATCAACTATTAAACTATAACAAGTTAAATCCAAATTGTTAATAGTCGAAACTCCAATAACACACAAATATACAATAGTTTAACACCAAAATGAAAAGGTAACTAAAAATCACAAAAAGAACGAATAAAGAGTATATATACCATGAAATCGTGAATCGATATTAATAAAGCAAAAAGAAAAATCAGAATGTAAATCCGAACGTGTAAAGCTAACCGATCGAAAAATGGTTTTAGAAGGGATGAGAGATCAATCCTGTGGTTCCAGTGGAATATAATTTCTACACTCAAAAGCAAAAAAGAACGATTTAGTTATTTGACTAAACTCTTTGGGAATAAGTATATAGATGAGAAATTTTTTTTTATGAAACTTTCTGGATAACCTTACAAAATAAATGTGCGAAACTTCTAGAGTAAGATTGATTAACTAATTGATTAACAGTTTATACTTAAATTCGTGATCCTAACCAACTCCAATTTTAGTATTTTTATGTAAACATATATAAAAGTAATATAACAATAAATTTTTTTTTTGATATTATATAATTAAAATAAGGTAATATTTAAAATTAAATGTATTATTATTTTAATAATTTTTATTTCTTTTATTATTTTTAGACCAAAAACCTGATCTATTTAATAAAACTATAATAAAATTGATCAATTTTATATATGATTTAACTTTTGGGTTACTAAAAGTCCTATTTAATTAACAATATAATTTTGAATATCTTTTAGTTTTTGAGATCTTAAATATATTTTGTTAAAAAATTTATATAATAATAATTTATCATAAATTTTAAGATAAAAAATGTATTATTATGATTGGTTATCCTCTAACTATTTAATCAGATTTAACTATTTAATCATATTTTGTTTGACGGTGTGATTAATTTATTTTTAAAAAAAAACATTTTTAATATAATTTTTTTTTAACAAACCAACTTTTTAATAAATTAAAATCACATTATAAATATATTTCATTGAATTGAAAAATATATATCGTTTTCAAGAAAAAATTTGAGCAATATTTCATCATATTGTATGGAATATTCTTATTCCACTTGATTATTAAATTTATAACAAATATTTTCCTAAAATAATTTTACCCCATAAATTAGTTGACACTTGATGTATCTTTTATAATAAATCATGATGCTCTCTTTTGATCAATATTAACTTTGACATTCGAGTAGTTTAGAGATATTTTTTCGTGTTTCTCTTTCACAATTTTTAATCATGGACTTGGATTCCAGTGATCTCCATTTTTAATAAAATTCAATCATACAACAATCATCACATAACAAGTAAAATAGTCCCAACATAATGAATTATCAAATATTTTTCAATTAACACAATTTCCGTCTAACCCGTGCAGGACACGGGTATTAAAACTAATATATATTAAATCAGGGTCTTCTTTTACTATGTGTCAATGTCATGTTTCTCAAATCTCAAAAGATTATTTTAAATGTCAAAACTAATTAGATTTATTAAAAAAACACGTATCTAATATCTATAAAATAAAATAAAATAAAATACTGACAGAAGTAAAAGCAGAACAATACATCAGAAGTTAAATCTATAAAAAAAAATATACAAAACCATATCTACAATAATATATCATCATAAGCTAATTATCTCATGTAAAAAAAATTTAATCTTAAAAATTAAAGTGTGTACCATAAGATTGAAGATATATGTATTGTATTATTTTTTTAATGTATCTAAAAGTTATGGATAATTTCGATTCCATTCACCGATATATGCCAACAAATGTGTACCTAATAAATTATGTCAGGTAAATCTTTTTTTTTTTTTTAAAAATATATTTTGATGATTGATCTTTTCGGTAAGACAATGTAAACGATGAAAGAGACTTTTGATATGACCCTCAAATAAAAAGTGATTTTTAAATGTTTGTAGTCAACGCATAGTCAAGACTTTCTTCTTGTCATACCCATTGAGAGATTTGGACAAAGTATGTCTCCAGTTGAGTATCGCCTTATGATTCATTTGTTTCCAGTTGATGCGATTTGTCATATGCCCAATTGTTGGAGGACTTTGGATGATTTTGGGGAGCATGCGGTTCATTGTAAAGAACTCCCTGGTTTCAAATATAGGCATGATCCGGTTCGTGATGTTTTATGTGACGTGTTTAGATGAGCATGAGTTTCGGCTAAGAAAGAGGCGCTTGTGACCTTCTTAACTGATCCGCATGGAGGAAGATCTACGTTGAGGCAGGCGGGTGTGTTAGTGTTTGGATAGGTCGGTGGCAAACATGCTTGTATTGATTTGACGGGGTCTCTCTTCTGGTTTGTTTGGGTGTTGGGTCTTTTGTTGTGGGTAAGGCTATCCTTAACGCGACCTCTACGAAGTTGGCTAAGCATGAAAGGGCTTGCATCGAAAACCAATGTGCGTTTCTTTCGTTCGCTTTTGACACGTTTGGTTTTCTTGCGCCCGATCCCGTCGAGATTCTGAAGATGGTGCAACGGATTTTGCATGATAATATTGTGTCGCCTAGGTCTTCAGACGTAGTTTTTAGGAGAATCGAGTTTGCTATTCAGAAAGGTCTAACAACACAACTTGTTGCCCGCATACCTTTTACATCGACGATGTAAATTTTAAATCTCCTAATATAATATCAATGTAATTTATGAATCATTATTTTTAATCAATTTAATATTTTTTTTTTGTTAAGTTAGTACACATATTTTGTACTAATAGATTTAAACATGCAATATAATGTGTAATGACATTTTTAAAGATACGAGCATGCAAGCATCTTCATGGCCGATAGAATTTTTGAGCAAAGCACATGATACATGAATTCTAATGAAACCCCTTCATCTCCAAGAACAACAAAGTCCGTATTAGCTTTCAACGTACCATGTGGACCGTAAGGAAACAAGAGGGGCAAGAGCAACTATTGCTACACGCTCAACTTTGTAGTCAACCATATAGTGTAGCATTCACGTGGAGAATCATTCCAGACAACTCATGTAAACCACTATTGTATAAACAAGTTTTTCAAGAGAATCAGGGTCTTCTCTACCAAGGGTCACTCTTTGTTTCAAAGTGTGCTCTTTTTGTGTTAGATTTACCGTTATGGGTTGTAGGTAGTTCCCACATTTAGCCCAAAAAACACTAGTTATTTCTCTTTTCTTTTTTTAGATTGAAGATTTGAGGTTTTTTTCCCACAAGTTTAAGATATAATTTTAATTTCCACTTTAGTTATTGTTTTTAATAGAATGATTAATTTCCTTTGCCTTTTTATTTCCTACACGAGTAGGTACATCTCCTTCTAATGTTTGAGAGTAAACCCTCAATCTATGATTGATTTGTTATGATGATGTGAATGTAGTTTTAAATGTTTGAAAATGTTTATGCATGAAAAAATAGTGTTTCTCTATATACATGAACTTAGGTATTCTAGTTCTAGTTTGAAATTTTTTTCATTTATTGATTGCGTTGAGGGATGACTTGGGAATTGTCATCTTAAATTTAGTCGTTGACCTTAGTTGTTAGAGTTATTAGGTATTTTTGTAAGTCTCAACCGAGAGATAGACGTTTAGCTGAGATGTAATATTGTTAAGATGCTAGAGATTGACTTAGAAGATGTTAAAAGCAAGAGCATGATTTATTTCTTAATGTGTGTTATTCACCTTAAGTATTTGATCACATTATTTAGTGCTCAATCCACCGCATCTAACTAAATTGATCACTCATCTTAATGTCTTAAATTCATGTTGGGATGATCAACGGATTCCGAGATCCTAGGTTTTGAACCAGTTATTTTAACCTCTTGATGTTTGCCCCACTATAAGGGTTTGTGATCTAATTGAGTCTCTAGGGGAGCTTTACGGCGGAACTAGCGGAGGGGGAGGCTCTTCTTTGGGCTTTGAATTTGGCAGTGGAGAGGGGTTGGGGCAAGGTTATCTTCGAAATAGATGCTGGAGGACTCGTAAATAAGTTATCAGAGACGCATGTACTCAGAGGGCCGGTGGGTAGAGTGGTGAAGAATATCAAACAACTCTCCCATGGTTTTGATTACTGCTCATGGTGTCATGTCTGGATATTCGTATTCGTTTTAGTTCTTTTTCTTCCTTTCCGTTCGAACATTATAAGGTTATTTCGGACGACGACAACGATTAGTGAAATTTGTTTTCATATAAAATAACACAACATGATAGACGGTTGAATTACTCTTGCTCTGATGGGCCTACTCCTTTTGAAAAAGAGAAGAATTGGGCCTAGCATGCTGGGCCAGTATTGTAAGGTAGTTCGAACATAAAGATTGAAGCTTGCCATTGAAGTCGAGCACGACAACGTTGGCTATTCATTTGCACATTGGGGTAAGTCCTCTGACTTGAGCACCAAAACGTTGTTGTGAGGATTCCATGTCAGGCTTTGAGAACGTCCAATTTGATTGGTTGGAGCAAATTTTAACGGTGAACTTTTTAGTAGTGGACAATTGATTTTGGGCTAGCCTAGGCTTTCTGACAGACACGGAGCCATTATAAGGATGAACAATTTTTTAAAAGATTAAATCATATCTATTTTAAAATTTTTAGTTATAATATACAATATCATATTCAGAATATTAATTTAGAGTACATTGATGTAAAAAGTAACATGTATATAATGGGATGTTTTTTTGCATTCAAAAATTCTAACAAATTTGCCCTAATTCCTGAAAAAACGAAGAGTTGAACAAAATTTTTTAAAAAATTAAATTGACTAACTAATAATGTTTTTATATTTATATATACTATTGGTATATCTAATTTTATAAGGATTGACTCATGTAAGGAGTGATCTTGTGGTAAAGCTTAAGACATTGTAAAGTAATCTAAGCCGTTGATTATAGGGGCGGACATGATACATGATGAGACGGGATTGAGGTTATAATAGTCCCGTCTCGGCTATTTTAAATGAGATGGAATCGGGATGAGTTTTGGGTATTTTAGGTTGAATCCCACCGGGTCCTATCCGGTTGAGATCGGAACGAGACGGACTCAATGTTAGGGTATTTTGTGTTTTACTAAGACTTTGAGACGTGAATCAATGTCTTTGAAGTGATATTAGTGCATAGCCCGCACCTGTGCGAATTAGTTAATAAAATAGCCCACATGTTGATAATTTGTTAGTCCACAATATATAATATATTAAACAAACGATCAATATTTGTGAAAGAAACGATAAACATATTAATTTAGAAGAACTGGATTAGGATGGAAGATGTAAAGTTGGAACCAGACGAAGATGTAGAAATTTACCTAAAAAAGATATGACGAAGCGTCAAAAAATATCTTCAAAGTGTCAGAACCCTGAAAAAGATAATGAAACATGATTAATATAGGAGAAATGAAACTCGATGGAAGATGTAGAAGTTTGTAGATTTATCTCTGTGGAAGACGATGAAACATGATATGTATATAGTAGAAATAATGTGACAAGTGTACGTGAGAAGTTAGGTATCTCTGAAACTAAGATATTGCTTCACCTGTAAGTTTATCTTGTAACGCGCGGGAGAAGTTTACCAATAGATAAAAAAAAATTGTTGATGTAAAATTAAAAAAAATAGCTTGTAACGTATCAGAGAAGTTTATCAATATGAAATTTAAAAATCTCTCGTATCATTAAAATTTGAAACATGAAATTTTGAAAAGATTGTTGATGTAAATTTAGATATTTTTAGTTAAAATATTTTTTGGCTTAGTTGTAAAATTAAAAGGAAAAAAAATTATCTTGTAACGTACCTGAGAAGTTTATCAATATGAAATTCGAAATATCTCTTATTGTTAAAAGTTGAATATGAAATATCGAAAAGATTTGTTGACGTAAAAGATATTGTTTTAGTTATAAGTATTTTTAGGCTTTATTATTAATTTAGTAAAAAGATTTAATCCAAAAAAATTTGTGAGGCCGACACGTCAGCATTATAACGGCTCTTTTAGTAGAGTATATAGAAGATTTGTATCTTTTGTTGTTGGGTCTCAAACTTATCACTATTAAGGATACAACAAAGCCTACAATCGAATTAGACAACAATTTGAAATTGATTATGTTACTAAAAAACATGACATCTAGTTTGTTTATATATTGGTCAACCGAGGTAGTTAAATCGTCAGTTAAGACGGTTGGAGACTATTAAAATAATTGACGGAAAACATCCGGTTAACCAAAAAATATGTTAATTTATCCGATCAAGATCCAACGTCCCAAGTCCCAAGTCTCTCTTATTTTCTTCTCCCCACTCTCACTCTCAACCTTGTCTCGACCTCACACCATCTCCATCTCTCTATTGCTCTCCCTCTATTTCTTCATCTTCCCCAACCTCAACTTTTCTTCACCACCCTCTTCACCCCCTTTTACAACCCTTCTTCGCCACCTTTCTTCACTTTTTCTCTCACATTCCTCTGCAAACTCTCTCCTCGCATGCAACCTCTTTCTCTCGAGCTTGTTGCCGGACCAGAAGGGAGCGAAGCCCACGCCTCCGGGAACCGCCGCCATTGAGCTCCCCTCTTTCCTTTCTCTTTCTCTAGATTGGGTCTCGTCAAAGACGTCACCACCAAACCTAGAACGCCGGAGAGGCCACCTGGATAGCTGCTGCCATAGCGGCAAGTTCAGAGTTACAGATGCCTACGACATGATCAGAGAGCATGAAGAGGAAATGGACTGGTCCAGGATAGTGTGGGACATGGGCAATACGCCCAAGCACTGTTTTATCCTTTGGATGGCAATTCTAGGACGCCTATCCACCAGAGACAGATTACATTTCCTTGACATAGACCCTACCTGTAACTGGTGCGACCTGGAGAGTGAGTCACACGATCACTTGTTCTTTGGTTGCACCTATGCGAGGGAGGTTTGGAGGCAGGTCTGCTACGGATTCCGGATGTCTACAACGATGAGCACGAGAGCAGACGTCATAGCTTACCTCCTGCACACTGCACCAGAGAGAAGCTGGACGAGCAAAGTACGCATATATGCCTTCTCAGCGACGATCTACTACCTGTGGCACTCTAGGAATGCCCTGGTGTTTGACCGGAACAGGATCCCCATTGATGTCCTGGTCCGGATGATTAGAGGGCATACCTACAGATTACTCTATGAGGCCTTTCCAGCTAGAGTTGGAGAAAGATTTGAGGTTTAGCACTTTGTTTGTTTTTATGCCAGAGTTGTATTATGCTCTTGGCCTGCACTTGATTGTTTGGGTTTTATGCCCCGGACTTGAGACTCATTTGCTGATGGCTTTGCCGAAGGTGAATGATATCTTGATCCGTTGGCTAGGCACCTTGTTGGTTTATGAGTGTCCCTTTCTGCTGATGGCTTTTCCGAAGGTGGAGGGGCCTTGTAGACAGCTCCAGGAGGTTTATTATTCTTATATTTACATTCATAGTCAGTTGATGGTAGATGGTACGTTCAGGAGGTTTGCATGCCAACCGAGAGTACTAGGGCTTTCTATTATGCCTTGTGTTTGTATGTTGATAAACTCTGCTGTTTTGTAGGCTTAGATAGGACCACTCTGGTCCTGGATAAGCTTTTTCTTTACACTCTTTTATGAATTTACCATTTGACCGCCGGAGAGGCCACCTGCCTTTGCATGCCGGAGCCACCAACGCCTGCCGGCGCGTTTAGCCCTTGCCACACTTCTTTCTTACTTACAATCGGGCCCCCCGATTTGTATATTTACATTTTCCTTTCCAAACTTTCCATTTACATATTTGGCCCATATTTATGTAAATGGCCCATACTTTTTATTTTTGCAAAAATACCCTTGGAAAGATAATTACTGATTTTGGCAAAAATTTATATAAAGAAAAGGGCCCAAACTTTCTAGATTTACGTTTTTGGCCCAAGAAAACTTATTTACTGTTTTTTATCCCTAAGTTTTAAATACAAAAAATTATCCTATAATTATATGTATTATGTAATATGCCAAAGTTTAGCTTATAGAGCTAAATTTGATTAGTTTTGATGTTAGGCTCGGAATCACCTTTGGAAAAGGTCTAGCACAATTCAAAGTTCGACAACCGTCGATCGACTTCCGTTTCTACAACGCTACCTGAGTATTTTTAAAACCTTTGGAATGGTTGTTGCATGTTAAGTTATACAAAGTTAGATATTGGATTAATATGCCTAGTTGGACATTCTAGGTACTTACTCGGTTGGATAACGGATTTTGGGTTAACCCTAAGTGAAGTACAACTCAAACTCGAGTTGGGATTACGTAAGTCACTTTTACACCTATTAGACGGTGTTGTGATTATAATATAGTACATATATTGATTGTGTGATCTTTTTTTTGTTTAGGTTTTTTGATGAGATTTAGTTGACGTTGTCGTTTTGGCTTAGATACGTTGAGCGAGCTTTTATTGAGACAAGTACATGTGAGCTTTTATATGAGCATGATTAAGTTGAAGTCATTATATTGTTGCATGCATGCAGGGCCGTCCGATGAATTTTGGGGACCTTGTGTCAACGTATTTTTTTTGTAATCAATTTTAAAAATTATTATTTATAAGGGAAAAAAACGAAAAAAGACGAAAAATACTTTATTAATAAAAAATACATGAAAGAATTACATTAAAAACAAAACAAGACCGTTCTTAACTTTAAATATTTTTTAGAAGAAAAAATTAAAACAAAAGAGGGAAAAAAATAGGACAAAACATGTATGGAAAAAGAAAGAACATAGTAGAAAGGGGATTTGAATTCTTGACTTTTTTAATAAAAAAAAATGAAAGAATGACAATAAAAAGCAAAACAAGATTGTTTTATGCTTTAAATATTTTGTTCATATGTATATGATAGATGATTTGGTCTATGACTACAGCGGGTTATTGCCCTTATTATTAGTATGAGTGATGTGGTTTATGACCGAGGCGGAAATATTGTCGGTGATATTGTTTTCATGATTTTTACGCTCCTCGGTTGGGACGGACCACGATTACCATTGGTACATAGTTTGAGCGGGCCGATGGTTGTGCCCAACCTTAGATGATGGCGAGGATTCACTTGATCCGTGATTGTCGTGATCATCCCATGGTTGAGGTTTAGGAGGTACCTTTGTGTTCAACGTGGGTTGAACATGTTTTGAAATAAAATACAACACTTGTTATTTAAAGATGATTCAAAAGTAAAAATGCTCGACCATGTTTTGTATGATGATTTGGATGAATTTGTGATGAGTTGAGGAAAGGGACAAGGATTTACCTTGTTACCCCATTTAGGTCAATTGACCATTGGTTACAAGTTATACATATATCGGTTTATTTAAGATGATATTGATTTTGAACTCTTTTGAGTATGTTGGATATCTTTTCAGATGACTTTAGTTTGAAACGTTTTTAGATGTTATGGAGTTATTTGAGTATTGATGATATTGAATTATGTGGTTATTTAACCCTTTTGATCATTTCTAAAGTGATCATGTGATATTATATATGCTTATACTCATGTCCCGTTCATATATTTTCATTGCTTATGTATCGGTTTAGTCTACATGAAAGACTAACTCCACCACGGTAGGGCTGATTATGTTTTTGACATAGAAAAGTAGATGTAATATCTAATTTAAACAAAAGTAGGAGTTACAACGGAATTAAAATCTACTATAACTTAATAGAGGTTATTTATTCTTTTTCTAAAAAAAGAAGAAGAGAAAATGAGATCACAATGAGAGTAAAATATAATTTAAATAGGAGATGTGATCAAAATGAAAGTAAGATATTTTTTAAACAAAAGTTATCTAATTATAAAACTTGTATTTACTTTGAATAACAATATTTTTTATTTTATTCTAATGGTAATAGAATTAAAATATATTATAAATAAAAAATATTGAAAAGAATGGGCCAATAATGTAGTTTTTTTTATAAGGAACATCAACTATGCACTTTAATTTTTATTAGTTGACTAAGTATGGACTTTGAGTTTTAATTTTAAAAACACCTCAAAACCCCTAAACACTCACATTTTTGAATTGGCTTTCTCTACCATCACGATTCGCCACTCGGATTGTTTCCGGCCACTCACTTTGGAGATATCAATCGGCTTTGTGTGTATATATATATATATATATATATATATATATATATATATATATATATATATATATATATATATATATATATATATATATATATATATATATATATATATATATATATATATCAAAAAGGTAATACAATGTACCGCTGAGTACAAACAAAACCATGCTATACATCAAAAGAACTCATATCCCCGATAACACCCCAGTGTACGGAGCCCTCAGCGGATCACCCACTCTGAATCACTCTGTAGCTCTCCTATCCTGCAAAGTGTCTACAACACGGTATGAAACCGTTAGCTAACCATATACATATATAAAATTATGTTAGAGCACAAACACACATCAGAAATCTGAACACATCATCATGATTTCACACATTTACCCGGTTCATTATCTTTATAAAGTCCAGCAATCAACTCGTATATAAATATCCATATAAACATAAGTGACACGAGGAATATAACCCTCGCCTTTGGGTACTATAACCAGCTGGAATGGTGCCTGCAACACCTCCCTGTGTACCCTAAGGGAATTGAGAGTGCCCGAACCGTTTACCAGGTCTGGCCTGACCACAGAGGGGAGTTGGGGATGAATGGAAAAGTTATCACGGCCATACAATGGGCAAGCAATATACCATAGGTCGGTGACCATCATAACGCATGCTATAAAGCATATAACAAACACCACTCATGCACACATCCTATAAAGGAATGGCAACTAAGTAAGTCCCACGGACTTACCTCAACCTCGTAGTCGTCTCAACTGGATCAACCCTAAACTCAGTCCACTCCAAACTGGAGGACAACACGGCCTATAAATGACATACATATATATATCAAACTCTTATCACACAAAGGGTCACACCTAGACCCAAGGGATCCATAAGGATCAAATCCAACTCGTAAACCTCAAAGCCGTAACCGGCATATCTATATCAAACTCATCAACATCCTCTACCTAGCATGCTACTACCGCTCATACTAGGAAAGGAAAGGATCTACCTAACTCTAGGTAGATCCGGGACAAGACGCACTTGCGTAATACAAGGGACGCAGGGGCGGAGCAATCAACCCGCAGGCGCGGAAGAACTCAGCCGCGGGCGCGGTGACAAAGCTGCAGGCAAACGCAGGCACGACGCAGGCGCTGACGCGGGCGCTGCGGCACGGCTTCCGCAGGGGCGGCGGCTTCCAGGCGCGGGGGCGGCGTCTGTGCATAACGTGAACCCGCGATTCCTCTTCGGCTCTTCTCGTGATCAAATCACGTCTTTATCATTCCAAATATACCCACATGCATAGACATACACATTCCAACATCACCCTATGATCAATACATCTAATCCTAAGCTAAGGAAGGAAGAAACAAAGGAAGAAGGAAGAGAAGAAGGAGAAGAAGACTTACCACTGCTGTGGCCTAACCAGAACTGCTCACACAAGTACCTCAGCTGGCTTCCAAGCTCAGCCATGCACAAAGCTCATCAACAACCACAAAATCACACAACACTCTTCCAACTCAAGGGAAAAACCAACACAAGCTCAAGAATGATGAAGGAGAAGCATGAAGGACGTGAAGGCTGGATTGGAAATGTGATGAAACCCTTGCTCAACAAGGTAAAACGGAAGAAGTAAGGAAAGGTAAAGCACATGTCAAAGGAGTCAACAAAACCGGCTGCAGCCGCCGGAAACCGCAGGGGTGGTTCCCTGTGCCGCAGGGGCGGAAACCCGCAGGGGCGGCAGTCGTGCCCGCGGGTGCGGAAAGGCCAATCTCGGCCAAAGCCAATCTCGTCTAAGGTCCAATCTCAGTCCGAAAGACTAGGGCTCTCACATCTCACCCCCCTAAAAACAAGTTTCGTCCCGAAACTTGTAAAAATCCTCAAACCACTCGGACTCACAAGCCGAGGTACAACTCTCTCTATAACCTCAAACATAAGTATGGAGGAACTCATCCACTCCAGCAGCAAACTATACTATCCAGGGCCTAGAGGAAAACCATCTCTAGCCAAACCATAACATATCACAATAGCGAGGAAAGAACCATCTCCAGCTATAAACAAAAATCATACTAGCACAAGAAGATCTAATAAGATCATAATCACATCAAAGCTAGTATGAAATAAACACAACATAACATATAAGCATGTAAGCACATAAGACTCACCAAGCTAGTACTAAGATCTACTCGGTGATCCTACTGGTGCACCTATCTCGACATAGAACTCTGGATAGTTCCTTTGGATACTATCATCAGTCTCCCATGTAGCCTCCTCGAGTCCTCGTCTCAACCATTGTATCCTCAACATAGGAATGTCCTTCGAACGCAGGCGTCTCATACCTCGCTCTAGGACTGCAATAGGATGCTCAGTAAACGTGTGGTCCGGCTCAACCACCAAATCATCATAGCTCACAATGTGTCTCGGATATGGTATGTACTCCCTCAGTTGAGACACATGAAATACAGGGTGAACACCCTCTAATATCGGAGGCAAGGCTAATCTGTAAGCTGCGCTCCCAACCCGATCCAGAATCTCGAACGGTCCGACATATCGGGGGCTCAACTTCCCCTTAATGCCAAAACGCCTAACACCTCGTGTCGGAGACACCCTCAGCCACACATGGGCTCCAACTCTGAACTCTAGAGGTCTACACCTCCTATCAGCATAAGACTTCTGACGGCTCTACGCAGTTAGTATACACTCTCTGATCAATGCTACTCGAGCCATATCATCCTGAATCTGATCAGGTGCCAAACCACTGACACTGCTCTGCTCATCCCAGCATAACGGGGTACGAAATCTCTGTCCATACAGTGCCTCATATGGGGCCATCCCAATCGATGCATACCAGCTGTTGTTGTAGGAGAACTCAACAAGTGGGAGATGATCCGTCCACACCTGCCCTCAATCCAACACACAAGCTCGCAGCATATCCTCCAGGGTCTGAATGGTCCTCTTTGACTGACCATCTGTCTGAGGATGGAACGCAGTAGTAAAGTGCAAACTCGTCCCCAGGGAAGTCTGAATATGCTGCCAGAATCTCAAGGTAAATCGCCCATCTCTATTTGAGACGATCGTCCTCGGTACCCCATGGAGTCTCACTATTTGCCTAGTGTACTCCTCAACTAATCTGCTCACCGGCCACGTCTCCATAATAGGAATGAAACGTGCCGTCTTCGTCAATCTGTCCACAATGACCCAGATGGCATCAAAATTCTGGCTCAGCCTCATTCCAGTCACAAAATCCATGGTGACGTCCTCCCACTTCCTCTGTGGAACAGGAAGTGGATGGAGCTCACCTCCAAGTCTGAAATGCTCGATCTTGACCTGCTGGCAGGTTGCACACTGTGCCACAAATCTGGCCACATCGGGCTTCAGCCCTCCCCACCAATATAAACGTCTCAGATCCTGATACATCTTACTCGTACCTGGATGTACCGAGTAAGATGTACAGTGAGCCTCCTGTAATATCCTCTGCCTCAGCTCTGTATCAGCAGGTACACAGACGCGACCACGGTGTCTCAATACTCCATCTGCTTCCAGAAGAAACTATGGTGCCTCATCCCGAGATATCCTCTCTATGATCCTCATCACGGTCGGACATGTCTCCTGCTTATGTTGGATCTCACCCAACAGATCAGGTAGAACCTCTAAAGTACTCAGCCGGGCATCCTCATCAGGAAACTGGATGTCCAACTCTAACCAGATCAGATCTCTCTGCAATCGGTGCTGAACTGTCCAGTCTCGCAATCGCACTGCTCTCCGAGGAGTCTTTCCATGCTCAGGGGCGTCGGCGACAACGTTCACCTTCCCGGATGAT